>CM061548.1:408075319-408612819 GCA_030864215.1 Capsicum pubescens | reverse complement strand
TCAGAATTCGATCGTCAATCCTTTCGGCAAGTCGCTTATCAACCTTCTAGCAACACTCATACATCCATACTTGCATAGCGCACGGCATGCCATAAAGTCGATAATATTGTCCATCGGAGGTCAGCTTCCTTGATATGGACTTGGCAAGCTCTTCGAAAGCTTCTTTTCCCCAATAATAATCCATGTATCATTCGTGCTCAACCACATCAAAATGAATTCTTGAAACTCGAACAGTATGAATCTCTCCAGACGTAATAAAACGATGAATGAAATAGAGAATAGAAATCTTTAAAGAATCATTGTCATTCTGATCCCATACTTTATCCTCAAATGCCTGAAATAACGTTGATTTATATGGTTATTCTTCACCATCAAAATACATCTGCATTAATCTATTTGGCACGCTTGTGTCAAATACAAAATCACCTTTGGAAGCAACACAGTTCAGACCAGATATAATTGTAAAATCCCTCAGTGAAAATCTTAACGTGTTTTCATTAAATCGCAACATTATAGCATTCGTTGAACTAGCTTTCAACTCAAGGGACATAGCGCACCTAAACAATTGGGACTGAAATCATGATTCTTGCATAGTGGCGTATTGACCAAAGCATGTTTCCATAAATTTTCTAAGCTGAACACTAGATAGCTTTTGTTTTAAAGTATCAAATATCTTCATCTCCACATAACACGAAACATGCGGGGACTTCTTAGGAAGATCTGTGATGCCATAACAAAACTACTATCCTGTTGAACCAAAAAAAACATAAATAATCAACCACAAAAATACAAATGATTACAAAAAAATTATCAAATGTATATAAAGCCTCATCCATAAACTAATTGTATACATCTACACAGCACAAAACAAATAAAAATTTTATATGCTAACCGAATTGAATATATGTATAATTTTATGTATATATGTATATGCTTACATAAATAGTTATATTTACATAAGTATAACTGTATGATGTTGATGTATGTATATATCTTTACACCGAATACAATCGCACAAATACAAAATTTTAATATTATGAGATTCTACACAACTAAACTATAAAAAAATCTAATTGATAAATATACAAAAATACCTTATGTTGAATCTCAACATCGTTACTCTCCGCTTTCGATTGATAAAACTTGAAACATTTTTCTCTTTCATTATTGCTTGAATTTGTCATTTCTTTTTCTTTTCTTTTTTTTGATCCACTTGTACTGACCACTGATATTTTTAAAGCGTTGATTAAATCGTCTTTTGATTGACAATTTATCATGCTATTTTGAATTTTAACATGGTCATTATCACTTTTTCTTCGAGTCTCTGTTCTCAACTAGTCTTCTTCCAATTCCGCTATAAAACCTGCATTGTCACTGTCTAATTGAGAAACTCCCAAATCAAATGATGGAGTACCACAATTAGTCTTATCTACAGGTTCAATACCTCTTGTTACTCTCCTAAAGGGGTTTCCCTATCCATTTGAAAAACTAAAATTTGGTTACTTGCACACCTAATTAACATTGTATATATATGAAAAATTGAAGAAAATTAGTGGGTCATGTAGAGAATAACTTAAAATATATATATATATATCCGTAAAGATATAAAATTTATCGTAAAAATCTTCAAATCAAATCTATGCGAGTTTATAAGGATTAAAAAGGCTTCAACGCAATCTTCAATGGACAAAAATCAGCTAATCATTGGGTGAAGAACACAATATTTGAGAAATTTTGGGAGAAGAAATAGGAAGAAATATATTCTATGATATTTCAATTGAAAAAAGTTTGAGATTAGCACAATCTCTTTAGCATAAAAACCTATTGCCGCCTAAAAAGTCCAATCAAAGAAAAGAAGTAACGTATTGCCGCATATCACTCCAATCAAGTAAGGGTGAAAATAAAATATTAATTATGAGAGAAAAAAAATAATTTGCCTTTGTTATTGTCACAACCCGAAGCGAAGCACTGGCCGTGACGAGTATCCCGAATCATGAAGGCCCGGAGGCCCCTCTCTATCTGGTAGTCATACACAATGTTCATACAATAAAAGAAGATGTGGAATGAAATATAATACGGAATCATGATCATTATGAATTCAATTTAAAGATGAAAAGTAAAACCCAACAAAAACTAAACAATACCTGAACCAGCCTGCGAAACCTCTACTACATATGAAACAAAGATGTCTGAAAACAAGGACAAGGCCCCCAATAGACCAAAACCATAAATAAATGTCTAAAATTTAAACAGGCCTTCTGAAACATAGAAGGCTTACCAACTGAACTCTGCACTTCTGTCTGTAAAGATGTACTGCTTAGCCGGACCGCTAGATTGAGCCTCAGACCCTGAGAGGTAGGGGGTCAATACAGTTGTACTGGTACGCAGAGCAAATTCAAAATAATATTAGATATTCAACATATATGAGATAAATTTAAAAATGGTTCATAAATATGTCACATAGTAAAAGTCACATGGGCGTGGTTAAAAGACTCTATAAAACCATCTGAACTCTGTGACATACTCTTTGTTTTACTTCTACGCTAGGTGGTATACCCTACAATTCTGTAATTCCACGAGCTATATGAAATCTGCCCTTAACTCGGCAACCAAGCCCCCAACCCAAGTTTTCCGCAAGGGTCGGAGTCTCTGAATCTCTACTACGCCACAGGGTCGTCTCCAGCGTAAAAAAGTAACATACCCGTATCGGCAAAACATAATTTTAGGCGATGAGTCGATTGACTCACGCCCTCTTTGGGTAACCACCTAACCCTCTTTAAGCCCATTTTTAATTCTTAACAACATGCAATCTTTGAAAATCAAAATCCGAAGACTCTAGTTCTGTTATAGCATATATTTACATGGTATTGTCATACCATTGACTTGCAAGTCACATTCTCTGAGCCATTTATAACAAATTATGTCTCTATTCTCAAATCATGAAATTCGGGACCACCATATCAACAATTCTTTTCAAGAAACTCATTCTTTAAAACTCATGTGGAACCATGCAAATAATTCTCTTTATCAATGATTTAATAAACAAAGGTGGTCATGTCAAAATTCTTAATTTCATGCAATTCTTTCTCTTTAACAGAAAACATAGATATCTCAAGAAACACCCACTCATTATCTCTAAATCATGTTCAAATACTATGACATTGAGAAAACTACTTTCACATCGTAAAACATGCATTTCAACTCTTTTCCGACAAAATCATAAACTTTAATTCAATACACGAGAGGGAATTCTTAATTTGTGCTCTCAAACAATCTCAAATCTCAATTTTCATACATATACATGTAAATCAATTTAGGGGAAAAGACCACAAGTCCAAAGCAATAGTAACATTGAAATATTTGAAATACATAATTTAAACATAGATTCCAAAACCCCTTTAAAATTCATGCTTAATAATCTTTAAATCATGCTCTAATGTTTACAAGCCCATGTAGTTTTTAGGATAAACCTCACGTATCTTAGACTATAAGAGTTGTAAGATGGAACCTAGATCTTGATAGATGGAACCCGGATCTTGACCCTTTTCTTGGAGTCTTGAACTTAAGATCTTGATTACTGATCTTGAGGGAAAGGATTTAGGCTTTTAATTTGAGAGAAAAAATTAAATTATGGAGCGTATTCTGCTTTTAGGGCGTGAATCTTACGTTATGGACAGACCTTGGGTGAGGTAAAGGTTCAAATTTCCCTTAAAAATGCGAAAACAGAACCTGAAAATTAGATGCATGCGACAGAGCGTGCGTCGCACGCTAATCGCGCGTAGCTACTACCTCTCTCACAAAAATGGCTGCAACTTTTCGCTCAGGTATCAAATTTTGGCGAAATTGATATCGTTGGAAATGTACTTCGAAGACCTTTCATTTGATATATAGAAAGCCCTCTAATTCTATATATACAACAAGTTATGGTCAATGGAAGTTGACCCAAGTTTAAACGTCTACTGAAACTTAATCGCTAGAAATGTTTTCAACTCGTCTTAGAGTTAGGGGATTTTTGTGACCTCAATTCATATTCAAAGGTATTTCCACACTATAGGACTGATAACAACACATATATTAACAAGGAATTATCTAGTTTGGGTCTATACTCGTAGGAACGACGGTCTAGATTCTAGCCCAAAAGTACGAGGTGTTACATTATCTCCCCTTTGGGATCATTCGTCCACGAATGATGGGTAGGGACTTTTTGAAGCTCTAACAGTGTAGAATAAAGAATGTAATATTAATCTGGACATTTTTCCTCAACAAAAGTATGCAAAGGCATCAAACAAGCTTCATGATAACCTTTAGTGAAATGTGTAAGAACGAAACCTGAGAAAACAAAACATGACATCGACATGATCTTGGCATGTGTTTTATGGCGCATGATAAAAACATTGCAAAACATAACTTTTTCTAAGAGTCCTCGACCTGATTAAGATCGGTACAAGACATGAGATAAGTTTCTCGCAGAACACAGGAGTATTAGCATTCTCCATCTTACAAAATACAGTGAAAAGACATAAACTTAGCAACACTCCTTATCTTTACTCCGACATTAATCAACATACTTCATCATTCCAACCTTACAATTATCCCTTAACGCATCTAACCATAAGAATTTATGTCCCTCCGTATAATACTTCTATGTTCAAGCCTAACTCAGAGGAAAAAGGGGAAAACTTAAACTACGGGGCCCTGCACCCTACATCACATTAAGAAATCACCTCACCTCATCACTGTAATCCAACAATATCAAGTTTTAATTCAAAGAATACTAACCACATAGCACATAGGTTTGTGTTTTCATTATTCAGAATATTCAAGCCTAATCATTACTACAACCACTACATGGATCTCCCTACTAAGACCAACAATTTCAATCACTCTCAAAACTATTTCTGCCACATTTCTCCATCATAGCTATTTCACACAACAAAAGTTTATCTCCTTATTTTTCCTTCAGCTATTATAACCTTAGCTCGACAACCACATCAAAATCTTCACCTTCAAGAACATCTACTCCCCTAACTAACACACTTCAACGCTTCCACAACCACATCGTACTAGCATACAGAGGGTCATTAAAGGACTTGAGCAAAAGTATCATGAAAGGGAGTAACACTATTCGTCTATAACATATACTTATTTCCATACACAAGGTCGGACATGAGTTGAAGATACGGTACAAGCACAGAGTATTTCATATATCAAGTATTTGTATCACAAGTTAAGAGTCGTTTTGGCATAATTTCAACATAGCACGAGTTCTTAGGACAACCACAGAGAGAAACAAGAGAGCTTACATCATGAGTCTTATAACATGAGTGTGGAGTCCTATCGCTTCCTATTTTCATAACTGAATTAGTCATAAGTTCGCACAACTTTATCATTTTGGCAAATCCCGACATAAAATGAATCATCAACTTACGAAAAACAAAGTTCCTTAGTACCAATCATGATTTGGGACACAGATTTATCAGTCATGAGCAACGTCACATAGAGCTTGGATGCTTAGAATATTGGATCACCAAGGGACATTATTTCTTCTAGTTTGGAAGTCAGGACATGTCATGAATTACACCGAGTGCTCAAACCTTAGACATAGATAGGACTTTGATATATAACGTAAGGCATTAGCAGAGTGACCTCTTTGATTGAAGCAAGAGGAATATGCTTGAATAGGAGTAGGTTCATTATGACTCTTACCCAACTAGCCAAAATGAGAAAATTTCAGGAACTAACCTTATTCCTCATCTCCCCCTTATATCAAAGTCACAACTCTCAAATAAAAGAGACATCACCATATAGTTAAACTCTAACTCTCCCAAATAATCTATACCCCGAAGGCCTTGCTTTTTTGTAGATGTTACTCTTAACTTTCGCTAACCATTATAGCCATCACTCTACAACCCCCACTCCCATAAGTGAACGTATTCACACTCCTTATCACCAAAGGATATCAGTATGTACATGAAAACAACTCCTCACAATAATTTAACATAAAGTCACTAAATTACTTTTGGGACATCCCCCCCACAGGGATACTAATCAACTTCCTTAACCCCAAAGTCACCAACCCATGACTAACATCATTATGGGCATGGACATCCTTTCTTCTAAACACTTAACACTCTATCTTCAACTCCTTAGAATACTCGCAATACACCTCTAATCACATAACTTACAACTTAACAAACTTTGTAAAACCATACCCTAAGGATCATCTTTCCTACCAATATTTCCTCAATTCACGTCTAACGAATACCGTTCAAAAACTCACGAGACTCCTCCATACTAAAATTTAGAACACAACCCAGGTATGTAAAACACATATACACATAAAAGCTAAACTTCCCCTTCCTAAGTAATCTCTAAAGTCATTGATTTCCATGAACGCTACTCTTAACTTTTGATATCCTCTATTGTCATCAACCTACAACATGCAGTCTCATGAGCATACACTTTCTCGCTTTTGATCACATAAAACTCCACTCTCCACTACTTAACCTTCTAACATATGATCGTTAATCGCATAATTCATATCATAAAATCTTACCTAACGTCATACTACCGGGGGAAACTTATTCTTATATACTTACGCCCTTATCCACTTAATGACTTACCCACAAGTCATCATTTTAACACTCATTCTCATATACACATATACCTCACAATTACCACTTAAACCTTTCATCAATTATCAACCTAGGATCTTTCACAAATCACTTCAAGCCTACTAATTCATCCCCGCAAAACATACTTCATTAATCTTAAGCTACTATTCTTACCACTACATTCTACATCTAGAATCCAATCCTATAGTCTAGCATCAATCATCTACCACTAATTAAGCAAAGCATGCAACATAATGTACCAGTCCATCAAATTGGGAAAACAACTTCAAATACTCATTTCATTTAACTACTACCTGCAATCACAATCCCCTCCATGACATCACTATTATAGCTCAAAATCCACTTCGTACCTTCTCACATGAAGTACTAGTTTACAACCACTAAAGAAAAGAAGGTCAAGGGGTAAAGTCATATAATAGACATGGTCTACCTTAATCTTATATAATAACCCACCTTACATACAATTCTCACTTGAAAGTTATAGAATAAGACATCAAGAAACACTAGCCCACCAGAATCTCATAACAGCAATATTCGGCCATAATCATATGGTATGTCTTATTTACAATCCATTAATGCATCCTCCTTCTACACATCATTAGTATTTACCTATCTATACACTTAAACTTCTTTCATAGCTCTATAAGTTTTAACTAAATTCCCTCTTGCAATCTCAGGGAACCCTAAATTAACAACACTCATCCACTAAGTACTTTCACCAATAACCTACACTTTTCTAGCACAACAAACACCATGAACAACTTTTTTCACACTTCAAGAAAATAATAATTTACCTTAACCAATAACTTCTTCTCCACCTTCTACTAACCTAACTCATAAGGATATATCACTTCATTACTGACTCCATCATATGCAAAAAAAAAAAATTCGGCTACATATATTCAATAAATCGCCCTTAGCACTTTTCTTGTCACTACACCTCTAAACCCCAGTTTCAACCAACACAAGAACAACAAGATGAACAACAAGTTGCTAGTGAATTGAAATAGGCCTCACACGGCTTCACTAGACTTGATTTTTTTGTTTTGAACCAGAAAATACAATGAATAACAAAGCAACTATGCTAGTGAATCGAAAGATCCCCACACGGCTTCACTAAACTTTTAGTTTCAACAACACAATGATAACAAGATCACAGGAGATGGAAATTTAATACATAATATTCAATGGCCTAAGAATACAAATCTTACTCTTGTCTTAACTGAATGCCTCATAAGAATGAGGACACAACTTTAAACTTGAGGGAATTACGAAACACTAGAGAGCTCCTCTCAAGCCCTTTATATGACTTCTGAAATTTCTGCTAGTAAATCTAAGAGCATTATCTGGGAACACCAGAGTGAGGATAGAATTAGGATAACTTTTCTTTCATATAGGCGACACCATAGCACGAATTAGAGTATGAAAAAAGAACATTCTAACTCCATAGCACAAACTAGAACATGAAGAAAGAGATACATTCCTAAACGCCTTGTAGCCTCCTGATTATAAGTGTGGCGCGCTACACACTGATACAAATGCGATCAAGTATATGAACTTATGAGGATGTGTATTGAATTTGTCCATGTGTGTGTGAAAGATAAGTGGAATTAAGGGATTAAAACATATCAAAACGACCACTAATTCACACTAGAGGGGCACATAATCTCTGAGGGGCATTTTGGACTTTTTGCCTTCTATTTGTTATACACTATATAAGAAATATTTTAGGGTTACTTTACTTAGTTTTTTTGATATTGAAGATTGTATAACACAGTTGAAAAACATAAGTTCTCTCTTCCCTAGAGACTTGGCTGAAACTAGGAAACAACTTAGGAGTGGAATCACTTTTGTTGTTTGTTTGCTTGGATCGTTGGGTGCTAGACGGATTGAGGTCCTCTCTTGTGTCTACCGCATAGTGTAGGTGTTTCTACTATCTTTATCAAGGGTATTTGTGCTTGAATACACTTAGGTTCTTGGTCTTTGTAGTAGTGTATGTCACATTCTCTATCATTTTCTTTGTTGTAATCTTGTAGTCGTGTGGTGTATTGTTTCTCTTGTAACCCATGTGTTGTTCTTGTTCTTCATCTTGATGTTGTTAACATAGTTTTTTGTGGGTTGTTTTTAGGTGTTAATTACCACAATACATTGTGTTTTTGTTGAATCCGAGAGTTGTCATCAAAAGGTCCACGGTTCTTTCAACTTATGGACTGATTTTGGTGTTGTTTGTGTGTTCTTTGTCGATCTTGTATCATTTGGTATCAGATCAAGGTTTGATTTTGTTCCAACAAAATAAATCTTGGGATTGTTATCTTGAAAATAAAAAAAAAGTGAAAAAGAAGAAAAAAGAAAAAAGTTATTGTTCACGTTATTAGGATTTTTCAAAAAAACTTAATTTTTGTGTTTCTAGTGTTAGATCCTTGTTCCCTAACACTATTAGAGTCTAGAAATTGAAAATTCCAATAAAAAAGAAGTGTCAAAATCAAAAATTCCAAAAAAAAAAAAATACTAAACCCGTTTTTGACCCTAGGTCAAATTTTGAGTTTTTGATTTTGTGTTTTTCTTGTGTTTCTAGTGTTAGATTTGTGTTCTATAACACTATAGGAGTATAGGGTTCGAATTTGAGCTAAATTGGAGGTAATTTGAGTCATCCACCATTGTTGACCTTGAGTTTGAAGAAACTTGAAGGGTTATTTTTTGTACAACCACAATGGAACCCGAGGCTTCAAATTGTCAAACAATGGACAATAATGCCATCAATCTCATTTTGGCTCGCCTTGAAACTATGTCCCGAGATGTGGCTAGGTTAAATGTGTGTCTTGAGAAATTAGATACGAATATGGAATCAATGAGTGGGAGATTAGAACGTGTTGAAAGTCAAAGGAGTCGACCTTCTACCCCTCAAAATATTTCCCCAACCATTACTCCCAAGGCCTTGCACCAAATGAACAAGTCACCGAGCCAACCACCAAATGTTTCCCAAAACCGTGAGTATGATAGAGCAACCCCCCTTCCACTTCACCAAGTCCAACATGACAGATTTGGAACCCAAATTCCACCTAACCCGAACCCTCCACTTATCCAAAGACCTCACTTTCCAATCCAAACTCCATTGAACCAAAGGCCTTACTATCCTCCAAATCCAAATCCACTTAATCCAAATGCACCAAACCATTTTGAGGTTTATGATAGGGAGGAACAACATGGGGGTTATGGGGGTTATGGTGATTCTTACTTGAGGAAAGAAGAGAAGAGGGGTAGGCAAGGTGATTCAGGCCGAGAAGTGAGGGGTTGTAACCAAACCCGAGAGCTTAGCTTCAATTCCATCAAAGTTAGTCTTCCAATATTTAAGGGTGAGAGTGATCCCGAGGCATATCTTGATTGGGAGTCATCTTATGATAGGATATTCCAAGTGAATGATCTAATCGAAGAGAAGAAGAGTTGTTATGCAATCACTCACTTTGAGGGGTATGCAAACACTTAGTGGGAGTATGTGAAGAGGTTTGGTGATGTGTTGATTGCCGGGAGGCCACCTCCATGGTTTATATTGATGTATCTTATGCGTCAATGGTACTTACCCTAGGTCTACAAACAAGAACTTCTTTCCAAGTTGTACAACTTGAGGTAAGGAAATAAAAGTGTCATGGCATACTATGACGAGTTTCAACAATTAATGTTGAAGCTTGACCATAGAGGAGAACAAGTGAGCCATGATATTATACAATTCAAAGTCGGGTTGAATAGGGACATAGCTTCTCGGATGACCCTCCACAAGTTTGACACGATTGATGGCATTTTCCAAGCGGCCTTGGAAATTGAAAGAGAGCTCTCAGCCTCCAAACCCAAGAATCACCAAGGACCTTCCTCGGAGTGGCACCAACATCAAGAGCATTCATCCAATGCCAACCAAACAAAGAACAAGGTTGTACAAACTGAAACCAATGCTTACCAAAAGTATCCTCCAAGAAATGAAGGTAAACCAAATTCTACTTCTCGTCCTAAGGGATTTCAATGTTTTAAATGTCAAGGGTGGGGGCACAAGGCTAGTGAGTGCCCAAACCAGAGGAATGTAATACTTGGGGAGGGAAAATTATATTACCTTGGTGAGGAGGTAGGACATGAATCGAATGAGGGTGATAAAAAATCTCAAGATAGAGAGATTGAGGACGAGGTAGAAATTGATGAGGGTGGGGAAGATATTTAGCTGGTGGATGGAGAGTGTGTTGTGACTATGTATATGGCAATGATAATCATGCTTAGTGAGATTCTGTAAGAAGAATACGAGAGTGAGGAGGGTGAATAAAAGAAGCCGAGAGTTAGGATTGTGGGGTTTGCCCACAAAGACCCTTTGTTTCCTACTAACCAAGATGCTAGCACTTTGCCTAGCATACTTTCTTCTTATGTGCAGGTTAAAGAACATTTAAGTCCAATTAGAAATCTTGATGACCTCATGGAACCCTTGGTTGAACACCCTAACCTTGGGAGGAACATTGAAAAGATTATTCAAAGAGGAAAGCTTGCGGGTGATGATTGCTTGAATTTGTGGACAAATTCCTCTCAAGATGGAGAGGATGATACAAGTGCAATCACGTAGATGAACTTATAAGGATGTGTATTCAATTCGTCCATGTGTTTCTGTAAGAGAAGTGGAATTAAGGGCTTAAAACATATCAAAACAGCCACTAATTTACACTAGAGAGACACCTAATCTCTAAGGGGCATTTTGGACTTTTTGTCTTCTATTTGTACTACACTATATAAGAAACATTTTAGGATTACTTTAATTAGTTTTTTATATTGAATATTGTATAACACACTTGAAAAACACAAGTTCTCTCTTCCATAGAGACTTGGCTGAAACTAGGAAACAACTTAGGTGTGGAATCACGTTTGTTGCTTGTTTGCTTGGATCATTGGGTGCTAGACGGATTGAGGTCCTCTCTTGTGTCCATCGCATAGTGTAGGTGTTTTTACTATCTTTATCAAGGGTCTTTGTTCTTGAATACACTTAGGTTTTTGGTCTTTGTAGTAGTGTATGTCACACTCTCTATCATTTTCTTTGTTGTAATCTTGTAGTCGTATGGTGTATTGTTTCTCTTGTAACCCGTGTGTTTTTATTGTTCTTCATATTGATGTTGTTAACATAGTTTGTTGTGGGATGTTTTCAGATGTTAAACACCACAATACATTATGTTTTTGTTGAATCCAAGAGTGGTCATCAAAAGGGTCCACGGTTCTTTCAACTTGTGAATTGATTTTGGTGTTGTTTATGTGTTCCTTGTCGATCTTGTATCACACACCCATAAACAAGACTCTACCCGATGATATTTTGAAGACACCTTGGGACCATGAATCGTGATTTGATACCAAATTTTTCACGACCCGAACCGAGGCCCTGACCGTGATGAGCATCCCGAACCATGAAGGCCCGGACGCCCCTCTCTATCTGGTAGTCATACACAACATTCATGCAATAAAAGAAGATGTGGAATAAAATATAATACGGAATCATGGTCATTCTAAATTCAATTTAAAGAAGGAAAGTAAAACCCAACAATATCTGAACCAGTCTGCGAAATCTCTACTACATATGAAACAAAGATGTTTGAAAACTGGACAAGGACCCCAGTAGAACAAAACCATAAATAAATGTCTGAAATTTAAACAGGCCTTCTGAAACATAGAAGGCTCACCAACTAAACTCTGCACTTCTATCTGGAAAGATCTATTGCTTAGCAGAACCGCTAGATTGAGCCTCAGACCCTGAGAGGTAGGGGGTCAATACAGTTGTAACAACCCAATTTGCTGAACCAAAATGTTACACAATGCTCATAACCCCGAAGGACCACAAGCTAACCCATGACTGATATCTATACCTGTATACTACATAAGATAACATAATAATGCGGAAATATGCACTGAAAGGACATAAGGTTCGATCATGAACATAACTGAATAACGTAACATCTGTGTGGGGTAATAGAATACCCAAAATAAAACTGATGTCTAAAACATGATAGTCTGTATCTAGTCTGCATCTAGTCTGAAAGCCTTTAATGTCTGAAGAATCTGAATAAGGAGTTGATGGGACATGTCCCCAACTTATAAGCTAATCAATGAGATACTAGAAAATCATTATGTCCTCAAAGGATGAGGACTCACTTCTACTCTGACTGCTGAATCTGGAATCTACTGCTGATCTGGAACTCGTGTCTCTGAACCTATGGTGTAACATAAAAAGAAAGCACCATAGCGTAAATGCGTCAGTACAATGGAATGTACTGAGTATACATGTGAGGTAGGCTATATGCAAGGGTTTGCATGCATGATCAATACTAACTAACTGTCTAACATGAACGTGAGAATGCATACATAAATACGCAACTGTAACTGACAATGTGATAACATGATACTGATACCGTGGTAGCATGACTACTGAGTCTGTATACTGATAACATGACATAACTGATAACATGAATGACTGTATCTGAATATAACTAATAACATGGGTGACTATGTCTGACAGTCCTGAATCTGATAGAACTATCTGAGTTCCATACTATGTCTGAGTTGACTGTGTTTCACAGTCCTAAAATCTGAAGAACTATCTGAGTTCTATTACTGAGACTGATTGACTGTATCTGACAGTTCTGATTCTGTAACATGAAACTATAGGAAGTAGATCTAATCGACATGCCCCAAAAATGCTATAATAGCTGAACTGGGGTTCAAGTTATGCCCTGATTGGAAGGGTGTCAATATCGTGCCACTAGTAAGGACAATATGTGAATAACCCTCATATAACAGGTAACTCTAGCGAGAACGGTGGGAACCCTCATATAACAGGATAATCCACCTCATATAGCAGGTTACGATGTCTCAACCTATTCTGGCTACATAGTTCTGGAACGCAAGGATTGCTTCTAAGAATCACACCCTCATATAACAGGTGAGTTCCCATCCTTGATTTCACTCGGTGTTAATTCCTACTCCCATATGAATAGACATTAAACATGATTTACTGAACTGATCATGAGCTAAGTTACTAAGTTTCGTTGACTGACGGAATACTACTGATATCTGACAACTGACTGAGTCATGAGATCATGGAGATTTTTTCTAAGACTATCTGAAGTCTAAGAGTTCATAGCTTGACTGAGATTATCGTGAAAACATAACATGGGTCTAGGCACACAGCTAATATTTTGGGTGCAAGTACCCCTAGGACTCGATGGAAGGAAACTGATATAGCATGATTTACTTGAAGACTCGACTATCATCATAATACATACTACCTTCATAGGATCATTTCATCAAACATGTAATAGGCATGATCTTGTACATACATGGGGATTTCATGATATCATGCTAGTTAGACAATATTCCTTCATCTAGGCATTTAATCAAACATATGACAGGCATGGTACATGTAAACATCATTATTCAATTCTAATTTCATCATTCAAGGGTTTAAATCATAGGGTTGCATGAATCTATGGCTATAGTAATTAAACCCACATAGAAACTATCAACAATCATGGAGTAGAATCCAATTTCACATTTATCAAACATGAACATGAGCAGCCAAAACATGAAAACATATGGAAAATCCATAACTTGAGTTTAGAAAAGGGATTCTTGAACTTTATGGACGAAAGGAGTCCATGAATGAACACTATGCATACCTTAGTTCGTGATTTCATAAATATTAATGGTGAAATCTTCTTGAAATTAGACCTTCTATGAAAACCCTAGCTTGAGTTCTTGAGAGTATTTGAGAAAAACATCAATATTTTGGATGAATAAGGACTAAATCCCGTGTTTGGAAGCTTATTTAGGGGGGGCAAATTGATCATTTTAACCCTGGACACGTAATTTAATTTTCAGTAAAATTTCTCGACTTGGGCCCTTGGCGCGACGCGCCAAGTCACTGGAAATTGACAAATGAGAAATTTCACGGTGGCGCGATGCGGAGCTATTGCATTGCCACCTTGTCTACGACCTGAAAGTTTGGTGTGACGCGCCAGTATCATGGAGAAATACTGGAAATTAACAATTGTCATTTGAGCTATCTTCGCGACGCGCTGAAGGCTCAGGTCAAACACTGTCTCACTAAAAAGGCCCTAACTCTTCGTCCGGGTGTCGGATTTGGGCGAATTATATATCGATGGAAAGCTTATTCAATTTTCCACGTGATAGGAAATGAAAATTATGGAAATACCACGTGTATAAGAATGAATTATTATTTCAAAGCAAGTTGTAACATCCTTGAGACGATTTTCTAGCTAAGAAAAAAAAACACGGGTATTACAACAGTTGTACCGGTACGCAGAGCAAACCCAAAATAATATTTGATATTCAACATATATGAGAGCAATTTAAAAATGGTTCATAAATATGTCAAAAGGTAAAAGTCACATGGGCGTGGTTAAAAGACTCTATAAAACCATCTGAACTCTGTGACAGACTCTATAAAACCATCTAAACTCTGTGACATACTCTTTGTTTTACTTCTGCACTAGGTGGTATACCCTACAATTCTGTAATTCCATGGGCTATATAGAATTTGCCCTTAACTCGGCAGCCAAGCCCCCAACCCAAGTTTGCCGCAAGGGTCGGAGTCTCTGAATCTCTACTACGCCACAGGGTCGTCGCTAGTGTACAAAAGTAACATACCCGTATCGGAAAAACATGGTTTTAGGCTATGAGTCGATTGACTTGTGCCCTCTTTGGGTAACCACCTAGCCCTCTTTAAGCCCATTTTTAATTTTTTACAACATTCAATCTTTGAAAATCAAACTCTGAAGACTCTAGTTCTGTTATGGCATATATTTACATGGTATCGCCATACCATTGACTTGCAAGTCACATTCTTTGAGCCATTTATAGCAAATTATGTCTCTATTCTCAAATCATGGAATTCAGGACCACCATATCAACAATTCTTTTTAAGAAACTCATTTTTTAAAACTTATGTGAAACCATGCAAGCAATTCTCTTTATCAACGATTCAATAAACAAAGGTGGTCATGTCAAAATTCTTAATTTCATGTAATTCTTTCTCTTTAACACAAAATATAGATATCTTAAGAAACACCCTCTCATTATCTTTAAATCATGTTCAAATACTATGACATTGAGAAAACTACTTTCACATCGTAAAACATGCATTTCAACTCTTTTTCGGCAAACCATAAACTTTAATTCAATACACGAGAGGGAATTCATAATTTGTGCTCTCAAATAATCTCAAATCTCAATTTTCATACATATACATGTAAATCAATTTAGGAGAAAAGACCACAAGGTCAAAGCAATGGTAACATTGAAACATTCGGAATACATAATTTAAATATAGATTCCAAAATCCCTTTAAAATTCATGCTTAATAATCTTTAAATCATGCTCTAATGTTTACAAGCCCATGTAGATTTTAGGATAAACCCCACGTACCTTAGACTATAAGAGTTGAAAGATGAAACCTAGATCTTGATAGATGGAACCCGGATCTTGACCATTTTCTTAGAGTCTTGAACTTAAGATCTTGATTCTTGATCTTGAGGGAAAGGATTTAGTGTTTTAATTTGAGAGGAAAAATTGAATTATGGAGTGTATTCTGCTTTTGGGGCGTGAATCTTATGTTATGGACAGACCTTGGGTGAGGTAAAGGTCCAAATTTCCCTTAAAAATACGAAAATAGAACCTGAAAATTAGGTGCATGCGACGGAGCGTGCGTCGCACGCTAATCGCGTGCAGCTACTGCCTCTCTCACAAAAATGGTTGTAACGCTTTGCTCGGGTATTGGATTTTGGCGAAATTGATATCGTTGGAAAGTTGCTTCAAAGACCTTTCATTTGATATATAGTAGGCCCTCTAATTCGATATATACAAGAAGTTATGGTCGATGGAAGTTGACCCAAGTTTAAACATCCACTGAAACTTAATCGCTAGAAATGTTTTCAACTCGTCTTAGAGTTAGGGGATTTTTGTGACCTCAATTCACATTCAAAGGTATTCCCACACTATAGGATTGATAACCACACATATATTAACAAGGAATTATCTAGTTCGGGTCTATACGTGTAGGAACGACGGTCTAGATTTTAGTCCGAAAGTATGGGGTGCTACAGTTATATACATTAAAAATTATATTTGTATAAATGGGCCCACACAAAACTGATTTTTAACTAATAATTACCTATGAATTGTAATTATTTAAAGGGGAAAGGACAAAAATAACACCTAAAATTAAAATTATTCCACAAAACTAGCATCTAAATTTTAAAACTCAGTAAATAGCCATTAAGGGATGGGTACATCACAATCAGCACTTCCATTTTATGTATAGGGCCGATTTTTTATTTTTAATGGGCCCGTATTTTTTTTTACCTTCTTTTTTTCATTCTTTGTTTGCTTTGAGAAAGTGAGAGAAAACTGACAACTCTTTCCACTCTCTATGGATTGGAGGAAATTATTGTCATCCAAGACTTTGACTTTTCAGTACTTAACTTGCTGACAATTAAATTTCAATTAAAGTACTTCAAGTTCGTGACTTTGAGAAAATATTACGAGTCCGTCTATCATATTTATATATAATTATTATAGAGTTTCTATACATATACATATTTTATATAATAATTATAGCATTTTTATACACATTCTATACAATTTTTAACTACAATTATTATTTAGATATATATTTTATACGACTCTATATAGTTTTTATATGCATTCTAAAAAATGTATCAATCTAGTATAAGAGAGTATCAATTGAGTAAATGGGCACTGCAAGTGTATCAATGTAGTATAAAAGTATATTAATATGGTATAAAAAAGTATTAATTGGGTATTGGGACTGTATATGCTTGCATAAAATTTTCTTTCTCTTCTTTAAAAAGTGTATCAATATAGTATAAAAGTGTATCAATGTGATATAAAAGTATATCAATTGAATATAGAGACTGCATGTACCCAATTGAACCAAATAGCTAAAAAATGATAATACTTTAGCCGACTAGCTAAGCATATCCACCTTTTTAAATATGGATTATTTTTTTTTTAAAATCGTAATCCCATGTACTTTCCCCTTATTTAAAACACTACCCGATGTAAAGATTTAATTTTTTCTTGTTATTACCACTTCTCCTTTTGGGCTTTCCACAAATGCATTGGCATTCAAACCCACAAATACTACCAAAGCAAGAAAACAAGCCACTCCCTCCATCCTTACGCCTTTCATCAATAAGGTTTCTGCTTTCTTTTCTTTCTTATTTGTATTAAATCATTGAATTAACATAACCCCTTTTGTTCCATTTCAAGATTATTATTTTTTTTCTGTTCTGAATGAATTTACACTGACCCTTTTGCTTATTTTCTTATAAAAGAATGTCTTTTGAGGAGATTTTTGTTGACCCTTTTGCTGAAAAAAATAAATGGTTTTGTGTTTTTTAGTATTAAATCATTGAATTAAGATAATCCCTTGGATGCAAAATCAAGATTTGTATCTGTCTTGAGTGAATTTATGCTGACCTCTTTGCTTATTTTCTCATAAAAGAATGCTTTTTGAGGAGATTTGTGTTGACCCGTTTGCTTATTTTCTCTTGTTTTCCCATATTGAATGAATTTGAGTTGACTTTGCTGTAAAAGATTCAAGATTTGTGATGAACCCTATGCTGATTCTCTGTTATTTCTGCAAAAATCAAGATTATTTTCCCATTTTGAGTGAATTTGCGCTGATTTTGCTGTAAAAGATTCAAGATTTCTTCATTGTTGAGGAGATTTGTGCTGACCCTCATGCTGATTTTCTGATATTTGCTGCAAACATCAAGATTTATTTCTTTCTTGAGTGAATTTATGCTGACCTCTTTGCTTATTTTCTGCAAAAATCAAGTTTTGAATGAATCTACACTGACCCTTTTGCTTATTTTCTCATAAAAGAATGCTTTTTGAGGAGATTTGTGTCGACCCTTTTGCTGATTTTGTCTTATTTGCTGCAAAAAAAATAAATTGTTTGTGTTTTTTAGTACTAAATGATTGAATTAAGATAACCCCTATGATGCAAATTCAAGATTTGTTTCTGTTTTGAATGAATCTACAATTGCCCCTTTGCTTATTTTCTCTTATTTG
Organism: Capsicum pubescens; assembly: GCA_030864215.1. Taxonomy (NCBI): domain Eukaryota; kingdom Viridiplantae; phylum Streptophyta; class Magnoliopsida; order Solanales; family Solanaceae; genus Capsicum; species Capsicum pubescens. Next base: position 408,594,058 of record CM061548.1, on the reverse strand, counting down.
CTGCAAAAATCAATGTTGTTTTCCCATATTGAATGAATTTGAGTTGACTTTGCTGTGAAAGATTCAAGATTTGTCATGAACCATATGCTGATTTTCTGTGAAAGATTTGTTTCTGATTTTCATTTGTTTTTTTGTAGTCTAGTGTAGATGGATTGGCAAGGACAAAAGCTAGTGGAGCAATTGATGCAGATACTTCTTGTGAGCTTTGCTGTGGTTGCATTCCTCACAGGCTATGTGTTAGGCTCGTTCCAAACTATGCTGTTAACGTACGCTAGTGGTGTTGTCTTTACGGCCCTTGTTACCATACCCAACTGGCCTGTCTTTAATTGCAATCCTCTCAATTGGTTGGACCCAAGCGTAGCTGAAAAGCATCCCAAACCAGTGTCTGTCAACTCCGGTTCCAAGAAGAAGAGCTCTAAGAAGTAGATCATTTGACTGACATTTCACTTGGTGCTTCTTACTACAAACTATTATGATGTATCAATCAAATACAGTTGGTGGTTTTTCAGTATGAGCTGAACATTTTCTGCTCTCAGTGAATTTTGTCAGTGCTATAAGAAAGATTTAGATTTGATATCGATGTGCCATATCTCTTTTATCCCTAAGCTTTATATGTGAACTGCCTCCTTAGTCTCATGTCGTCTGAAATTAACCAGTTCCTGTCCAAACATCACTTGTGTTTGGATGAAAGGAAACTGAACACAGATTCCTGCTCTGGTATCATGGCCACGCGAAATCAAAATATATGCAACGGGGATTGAGTGAGCTGTTGTCCATTTACTGCTAATTGCTATGGCTCTTTCATGCTTTGTTGCCTGCAATGTGCTGCTTATAGGGATTGCTAGCAGTACTGTTCAAACTCGCCTGCCTGGAAATCAAGAAGCATAAACACTTGTATAGCTAGGTTCACAAAGAGTTAGCTACTTTGCTATACAAAGTTCACAGAAAGTTAGCTACTTGGGACTCGTCATGATAGTGAAATAATGCTATTATATGTTACCATAGCTAGGTCATAATATGAAGTATCTATTTGAAATGAGAAACTGAATATGTTCAAATAATATGACACATACCGTGTTATGATGAGGAATCCAGTAATTAGGAAAATCTCCATAACCTATTTCAAGTTGGCCAAAACACCAACATAAGGACCCTCTTATTTGTTTCACGGCCAATTCCAACAAAACAAGCTCTCGTTAATTGTGAAAAACGAACCAATTATTGAAATAGCAAAACATGCCATGTCGAGTGGCGACATACATATATATATATATATATATATTAGCTACAAGCTCGCAACCAGCATATTGCGTTGAGCACTTTAAATACAGATTAAATCAAATGAAGCACTATTGATATTAGATGTTTCCCCATAGCAAAGGAGCCAAGGAAGCGAGAGCGTCTATGCAGTGAAGAAACTCGAACATATATACCGAAAATACAGTGAATACCAAGGAGAGTATATGAAACGGGAGCGTCTAACATTTGGGAAGTGTTTTGCATAACTAACAACAGGTAGTGAATCCCAAGGAGAGTATATGAAACCATTTTATATCCTGAACAAAAAACAGAAAAGTATCTTACTGTCTCATTTGGAGAACTGTCTGTGGCTGACTAAATGCTGAATTTAATTGTTGGGCACTTTCATATGAATAGCCAGCAGCAGAGGACGAATATGAGTAATGGCCCATAAGTATGATGGGAAGACACTGACAACCTAAACAAGTTCAATGAAAGGTATGTGTATACCATTTTTAAAAAGTTCCGGGGTATATTCGACCTCATGCCAAAATAACTTTTATGTTGTTAGATTAAAAATAAAAAAAAAAGTTTAAAAACAGAAAATATATATAGTACGTATGAGTTATATTTAGGTCAAAATAACAAAAAGAAGTCACAAGCCTAACGAACTTGTTCATTGAAAGAAAGAATCAACAACCAATATGGACGCCAACAACAATAAGCCTAAAAGGTCTAAGCTTTTCAATGGAGTTTACAGACGAAAATGAATCTCTCGTGTGACCATTATGGACCTTCCGACGGTGATTATGGTCGAAATACTTTCAAGATTGCCAATCAAACCGGTTTTTAAATGTAAGACCGTTTGTAAACTTTGGTATCATCTTTTAACTTCCGACGCTTTTTCTATTAACACTAACTTTCCATGCATGTTGCTCTTGGATGCTTATTACTCTAACACTTGGCTTCTACAACTGAAAGCAGATTATGATTATCATTCACTCCCCGATAACAGACCCATTAGGTTGAGCTCTAAGTTTCGCCTCCCTAGACTGAAAGCGCCAATTCGTATAATTGATTCATGTAATGGTTTTATTTGTTTGTTGAATGGTTCGGCTAATAATAAAAACCATTCTATTTACATTAACAATCCTTTTTGGGGCGAGTATTTCAAACTTAGACTGCCTAAATGGAAGAAAGGTACTTGCCGTACTGATTACAAATTTTGCTTTAGTGAAGCCTCTGGAAAGTATAAAGTATTGAGATTAGTAATTAGTATTGAGAGTATGCCTAAAGTATCAGAATTGGAGGTTTATACTCTTGGAGTTTGTTAAGAATTCGTGCCCTACTGATTATCTTATTTTCGCCTAACTGTTGCCTATTGATGGAACGGTTGCCTGACGTGTTCCACGGAAGCAGTAAAACAGAAAGTAAAGAACACAGTGGATTTTTACATGGAACACACCCGGCTCAAAAGGTGTAAAAAACCACGACCTGCACCTCTACAGGATTTAACCACAACTTCAGTAAATAACTCTGAGCCTCAACAATGATTGATTACAAAACTCTTGTAACCAACAAATAGGAATTATAAACTCTAATCCCTATAACTTAACAACTAGGAATTATAAACTCTAATTCCTAACTACACACATCTCCCAAGGTATGCGTTCCCAAAGTCTTTGAGTTTTCCCAACTCGAAGACTAGCTCCTAGTTCAGTTTATAACACACTGAAACTAATATTACATCAATAGTTCAAACACAATGAACAACTCTAAAAATCAACGCTAAAACTCTTAGCTAGATTCTGTACTGAGGACCAAGTTCTTCAACGGGTTTCTTCAGTGATTGAGTAGCACTTCGTAAAGTCAATCTGTCGATTGTGTTTTTCTTCTTTTTAAGTGTGTCAATTATTCTGGCTGCTGCATCTTCTATTTAAGCACAACTCTCCAAAGAGTCATTCTTTATTTCAAACTCCTACTTTAATTAGAACTCTCATTGCATAGAGTTCTACTTCAAGTGAGACTCTTTCTTCAATCCCAACTCTTGTCTCCTTAGTGTTGTAGTAAAACTCCAACTCTTTTGAATTCTTCAATTTTCAGAATCTTTCTCCTTCCACACATTGGACTCTTAAAGATATGCTTAGAAGTGAAACTCCTTCTTCACATAGGACTCCTTTTTCAACTCAACTTGTTTTCCCTTATCATCAAGTATTTGAATGAAATTCAACTTGTTTCATTCATATTGTTATTCATCAAAACTTCAAGGTTCCAACAAATTCTCCTTTTTTTATGATGACAAACCTTTTGTCTTTGTGCATTCAAGCATCTTCACCTGTTGGCACTAAAGTTTAAAACACTAGAATGAAACAAGTTAGTCAATGGGTTATAAACATTGCATAACCCTTTTATCTTCCCCCTTTTGGCATCATCGAAAACCATTTCAATGCAATAATATACTAGCCAAAGTGATTTGTTATGATATTCATGGCCACTGGGGCAATCACCAAAACAATCAGACAAAGACTTTAGCCAACATAGTAATGTATTAAAGAGAGCAAAAATATGAGTCAATTTAGCAAAGATAACCATTTCATTTAACTGTCAGAGCATGTTCCTCATTAAACCTAAGCTAGTACTGAAAAAGCAAAACAACTGAGCATTAATCAAAAAAAAAATATGGTATAAAAGTGGGACATGGCTAAGGATACAAATAGTGCAGAGAAAGGAGGAACAGGTTATATCAACGGTGGACCACTTATTCCACTTCATGACTGTCTCGTGCAGCTTCAAGTTCAGGTATTTTTTTTTTTGCCAAATCATTTTTTTCAGTTTTTTTTGTGTTAGCCCTCCTTACTGAAACTGGTTGAGCAATATGATTCATCTGTGCAAAAACATCTATTGTTGTTTTCTAAGTCAACCTGAACTAGGACTGAGAAATTCAAAAAAAATAACCAATTAGAAACTAAAAGGAAGATCATATCCCTTTTCATTTCTCGAAAAACTTATGTTGCATGTGATTGATGATCAAGCTTGGAAAATCCATGGTACACAAATGTTATTTTGGTTGAGAGAGAAGAAGGAATTTCTGGTGTAGGATTAACATATTTGTGCACAACCATTTGGAGAGAATCAAAGAAAGTTTGGTCAACCAATTCGTTAGCTTTATAAGACAAGGGGAGAATGAAGTGTGAGGAATTGAACAGGTGTGCTCAACTGTTTCAACTTAGACAGCCTATACTTATGTCAGTGAAGAACATACCTGCTAAGAAGAACTTTGTGGTCACAATTGCTTGCTTGTACCTATTTTTTTGCACAATCTAATACAAAATTAGGTTAGAAAGGTCAAAAATCTGGAATTGGGACACACAACTAAATGTGCAAGACTGAATAGAATAACTTTTTAGCTAATAAGATTAAGCAAAAAATGATTATTCTAGTCAATCATTGAGGGGAGTTCATGCAATTTTAATCATCCCCAAGTCTAACCTATTCCTTTCAAAATGCTCTCTACTTAGTGCCTTTGGTGCTTACATAGTCAACATTTTTATAGCCCTCAAGAGTGAAATTGCTTTCCTTTGGATACCATAATCTCAAGCCATTGGTTTCCATGGGATATCTCAAGATACTTTTGACAAAACCAATTCTTATAAACTACCAACAAAATTACCAACAACTTGTGTTGGTTTTATTGATGCATCCATTTCTTTATTTGTTGTTCCCCCTGTCAATATGCCCTCAGTCTGTACAACAGTTGGACCAGGTAGTACAACATGTTCCTGTGCATGCTCATCAGTTTCATTGTCATCCTTTTTTTCATTTTTTTTTTAAATCTCCCTTGTTTCCCCCTTACACAAGTACTACAAATCTGGAAATCTTTTAAATAATCCATTCCCCCGTTAAATGTGGTGAGTGAAAGAAACTTTATTTTCTTCTAGTCTTATGCCTTGAGCAAGATTTATTTATGCATAAATTTTTCTTGCCTCCTTTCACTCTTACCTACAAAACAAATTAGGGTTTAACTTTAGGCACCCAGAAAATCTTGGGTCCTTTCTTATGAGTAAATGGATGAATCAGATTTCTTCTAGCCCATGCAGGCAACAGGTTACGTGACCTGTTTCTCTAACCAGGTTTAGTTATTCTTTTCTTGGTTTGAGATAGTTTATTTGCTAGATTTAGACTGTTGGATCTGCTTTTGGCAGCAACTGGACATTCAGTGGTTGGATGTCCAAGGTTTCCACAGATATAGCACAAGTCTTGATAAGCATCAAGACTTTTGTGAAAACCCAAACCAGCTATTTCACTGTGATATCTTTCACTCAACTTATGAACAATTCTTGAGGAATTTGTCCACCTGTTTGCTCTTTCAAGGTCAAGTTTTAGTTTAGAGACTTCTTGACTCAGTTTATTCACCATTTCTGTTGCATTATTGCACTCTTCTTTGTACTTGACCAATTCAAGTTCAAATTTTTCTTGCTCTTTACTCTTGGTGTTTTTTCCTTTTTCAGAGTATGACAATTTTAGAACTTCAGACTTAAGATCATTATTTGAAAAATCAAGTTGCTCAACCTGTTTCTTGAGAGAACAGTTTTCCTGTTCAACATTGTTCTTGCAAGCTTCTAAATCAATAAAATCAAATTTGATTCTTGCAATACTGTTGAACAACTCATCCCTATCAGAAGTTGATTCTTGGAAGCCATCAATTAGTGCACTCATCAAGGAAATAAGTTTTTCTTTAGAAAATAAATGCAACTTTTCTTTAAGTTCAAGTATACTTACCTCAGAAGCATCATCTTCTTCCTCCAAGTTTGAATCTCCAAGAGCCATGAGTGCTGCTTCATCAACTTCATCATCATCTGAGTCAAATCCCCAAGCTGCTACCATTGCATATTCTTCCCTCTTTTTATTTTTTTCTTTCAATTCCTTTTCATCCTTTTCCTTTCTCCATTCTATTTTTCAGACAGGACAATCCTTGATATGATGATCAGTTTTACCACACTTGTAGCATCCATTTAGATTGTTATTTGACCATTTCTTACTACCTGTTCCCTTCTTCTTTTTGAAAAATTTGTTGAAGTTCTTAGCTATAAAGGCAACTTGTTCTTTATCAAGTTCAATTTCTTCATCACTGTAAGATGCCTTCAGAGCTAAGGTATCCTCTGGGGATTCTAGCACTTTAGTTCCATCAATTTCCATTTCATAAGTTCTTAAATTCCCCGCTAATTCATCTAGGGTCATGCCTGCAAGATCCTTATTTGCTTCCCTAATTGCAGTCACCTTAACATTCCACTTTGATTTTGGTAGTACCCTCAGTACCTTCTCGACTTGTTCTTCTTCAGATATAGCTTTTCCTAAGGAGGTCAGCTCATTTAGTAAGGCAGTAAGCCTTGTCATTATCTCATGCAAGGTTTCATTTTCCTTCATCTTAAATGCCTCACTCAGTGAAAAGAAGAGAAATTCTGAATTTTCTTACTTGAGATGTGCCTTCATGAGCATTTACTAGAGCATCTCAAATTTGCTTAACAGTGGTGCATGTTGATACCCTGTTATATTCAGCAGGTCCTAATCTACAGACCAAAATATTTTTGGCCTTGGCATTTTTCTTTAATGCCAATAAGTCATCAGGAGTGAATTCACTTCTTACTTTCTTGACATGTTTCCCATCTTCTAACTTCATTGGAATAGTAGGACCATCAGTGATCCTATCCCATAACTCGTAGTCTTTACCTTGAATAAATTCCATCCTAGCTTTCCACCAAATGAAGTGAGAACCCTCAAAGAGTAGAGGTCTAATAGTGGATTGACCTTCACTGTGACCAGTAGGTGGTGCGGAATTCATCATATTGATCTTTGTCTTAGGTTCTAGAACTTTTTAAGACAACCTCGCTTTGATACCACTTGTTAAGAATTTGTGCCCTACTGATTATCTTATTTTTGGCTAACTGTTGCCTATTGATGGAACGGGTTGCCTGACGTGTTCCGCGGAAGTAGTAAAACAGAAAGTAAAGAACACAGTGGATTTTTACGTGGAAAACACTCAGCTCAAAAGGTATAAAACACCACGAACAGCACCTCTACAGGATTTAACCATAACTTCAGTAAATAACTCTGAGCCTCAACAACGACTGATTACAAAACTCTTGTAACTAACAAATAGGAATTATAAACTCTAATCCCTATAACTCAACAACTAGGAATTATAAACTCTAATTCCTAACTACACACACACCTCCCAATGCATATAATTTAGTCCCTACCTCCAACCGTCGACATTTTGAGAATAGGGAATAAATAGAATGATAATTAAATATTAAATAAGAATTAAAAATTTAAAGTTGACCAAACCAAACCAAACATATACATAGACTTTTGGTTCCCTTATAGGTAGATCAGATATAAAAATGGAAAATAAATATGCTAAATCCTATTATTACTATTATTATTGTCAATCGGACAATTTTTATCCTGCAGCAGCAGGGCCCTCCTCAGCCTTGCTCCGAAGTCGGCCAAATCCCTCTGGAATTCATCAAACTACCTTTGAAGTTCATGCAAGGACTCGATATGAATCTTCTTGTACGAATCTGGATCAGCCATATTTGTATTGTAAGTGTAGTAGAATGAATGAGTGAGAGAAGACCGGAGGGACCTATTTATAAAATGATTGAATTGAAAGGGGTGACTTGACTTAGTCAAACAAAAAGCCATGACTGTTCATATCCCTTAATTGAATAAAACTGGTGACTTTTCGAATATGTAAATTAAAAAATGGATCTAAATACAACATTTTATCTTTTTATTGTATTTCGGAAAGAAAAGAAAATTGCTTTAAAATAAATCTAACAGATGGGTAATCTGTTGCAAAATATATTTCATCTGTCAAATAACTTACAACATATTGACAATCTGTTGCAACAGATGGATATATCAATTTGCTTTTCCAATAGATGTGGTGTCTGTTGCAATTTGCTAGTCGTCTGTTTATTCAATTTCATCGAGAGCATTAGATTTTTCTAAACACTTCTTGGCCAAACTCAATTTTTGCTCTTGGATTGCTTCTCTTATTTTCTTTGCATCCTTCAAGCTGGCCTCCAAACTCAATTTTTGCTCTTAGATTGCTTCTCTTTTTTTCTTTGCAACTTGCAAGAAAAAAAAAAAGCAATCCAAGAGCAAAAATTGAGTTTGGAGGCCAACTTGAAGGATGCAAAGAAAATAAGAGAAGCAATCCAAGAGCAAAAATTGAGTTTGGAGGCCAACTTGAAGGATGCAAAGAAAATAAGAGAAGCAATCCAAGAGCAAAAATTGAGTTTGGCAAAGAAGTGTTTAGAAAAATCTAATGCTCTCAATGAAATTGAATAAACAGATGACTGGAAAATTGCAACAAATGTCACATCTGTTGGAAAATTCGGTGTTGCGGCATATATGGATAGTGCAGCACTCAATGCAGAATAGTTTTTTGGTAGAAGAAAGTCTTGAGAAGACATAATCAGTAATCTCTCGATATCATTTTTTGTTGTATCAAGCAATTTTGTTGATATCTTGTCCTTTACGAGAGAAGATTGATCGGCAGAAAAAACAAGTGATTGAGATTATTTAATCTATTGACTAACTTGAGCAAAGACGTCTTCTGGATTATCAAACTACAAAGGACAGTCTGGTGGTTCAATAACATCGGATGTCATGCTTCCGGTATTAGCTAATGATGGGGAGATTCTCGTTCCTCACCATCCTGAAAAGAAAAAGCTCTCAAAATTAGATGAAGTAACTCAGTAACTCAATAAAATGACACAAGATGAACTAAATCTAGCATTCAGTTTTCCTTCCTATTCCTCTTCTTTTTATCTTCTCACCTTTTTCAGATCTGAAATTTTTCTTTTTAGGATACTAGATAATTCCTTGAAAATTGCTTTCTTTCTCCTCTTCGCCTTAACCTCTAATGGAGTGGCTCTTAGTTCAGTTTATAACACACTGAAACTAATATTACATCAATAGTTCAAACACAATGAACAACTCTAAAAATCAACGCTAAAACTCTTAGCTGGATTCTGTACTGAGGACCAGGATCTTCAACGGGTTTCTTCAGTGATTGAGTAGCACTTCGTAAAGTCAATCTGTAGATTGTGCTTTTCTTCTTTTTAAGTGTGTCAATTATTCTGGCTGCTGCATCTTCTATTTAAGCACAACTCTCCAAAGAGTCATTCTTTATTTCAAACTCCTACTTTAATTAGAACTCTCATTGCATAGAGTTCTACTTCAAGTGAGACTCCTTCAATTCCAACTCTTGTCTCCTTAGTGTTGTAGTAAAACTCCAACTCTTTTGAATTCTTCAATTTTCAGAATCTTTCTCCTTCCACACATTGGACTCTTAAGGATATGCTTAGAAGTGAAACTCCTTCTTCACATAGGACTCTTTTTTCAACTCAACTTGTTTTCCCTTATCATCAAGTGTTCGAATCAAATTCAACTTGTTTCATTCATCAAAACTTCAAGGTTCCAACAGAGTTGATAAGAAGTGGAGAAATCTAGGTCAAGTTAACCTGGGTCCAAAACCTGTGTGGGAATCATTTGGCAATATTAATGTCAATGGTGCTATTCATTGGCTTGGAAATACACCTGGAGCTACCAGCATTCACTCATTTAATGTTGCGACAGAAGAGGTGAAATCACTGCCAGTTCCACGTGATGTAGGAACGAATTCCTTCTACTGGACGCTAATAGAGTTGGGGAGTTGTCTGAATTCGGCTGATAACCGCAATGATAGGTATGTCGATATGTGGTGGATGAAAGAGTATGGAATATCTCAATCTTGGACCAAAGATCGCATTGACAGATTCTATTCCATTTTATATCCATTATCGTGATCGCATTAGACCAATCATAATTTGGAAAGATAGAGAAATCTTGATTCAAAGATGTTGTGGAACAGAACTAGCTTCTTACAACCCAAAAGAGAAGAAGTTTAGGAAGGTCAATGTTTATGGTAGTGGCAATGCAGCGACTAGATACATTCCAAGTTTTTACTCACTCAAGACTGTCGTGGGGAAAACTTTTCAAGTTCAATTGTCTATCGAAAGACTAAGATAGTTTAAATACTTAATTTGTCTTACTTCCTTCACAATCTTATGTTTTGCATCTATGTTTTTGGTATAATTTGGCTTAAGACCTGAAAACTTTTACTGGTTTATGGAGTCTTTTGATTTCTGGTAGTACAACGCTGGTTATATAAGCATACCTTGTTCATTTTAACACTCCGAAGTTATTTACATTGTGAGGTCTCCGAAGCTGCATTTATTTTGTTCATTTCATTCTTCCCTTGTCTGATTAGAACAAGGGTATATGGACTTTTGGGTATAGTTAATTGGGCGAGACATTTAGATTATGTCCTGATATTTGAGGTAGTTCTTCTCTTAGTTGGTGATTTTCATGAGCAACACGCTTATAGTCACGCTTATTATTTTCTTATTACTAGTTTAGGTGTACACGTCTCGCGCATGTACTTCATTTTAATAAGTTCAAACATTAAAACAAATATTTTATTTTTTTAAATAATAAATATGAATACAATAATTAAATTCAACATCTTTTGAACATGTAAAGATGGAGAACTTATTTAATCAGTTATATAGTATTTGTAGATAGCTAAAGGTGGAATAAATTAACAACCCTTTAAATTATGATTGGTGTGTTTAGTAAGTCAATAATTAGTGTTGCTAATCCATGAAGTTGCGCAATTTGACTTGATTTCATTCCTCATACCTTTTATTTCTCGTAACAATTCAAAATCACCACACAAAACAATTCCTTTTATAGAATGAATATTCATAAATCAAAATGGATTTGAATTTGAACTCCTATATGAGTTGAACAACTCCTTTTATAGAATGAGTATTCATAAATCAAAAAGGATTGGAATTTGAATTCCTATATGAGTTGTAGTAGGACATAAAACAACTTGTGTTATAAAAAGAAAACTCACGATGTTTTTTTTTTGTTTTACCAAGAAATTTTTTACTCCTACTATAGTTTTTATTTTGTAAAAGTTAGCCAAAAATTTGAGTCAGAGAAGAATATTTTGTTTATCAAAAATATTAATTGCAACCTTTTATTTTTCTAAAAATACGTCCGTTTTTTATTTTGCTAAAACAATAGACAGTTTTTTTAGAACTCTCACGAGTCTAAAAAGCAAATAGTTTTGTTTAGATTCCTATTACAATTTAGATTGCCTAAAATAACATGTATTTTTATTTTTCAAAAAATATTTATTATTAGATTTTTTGTATAATTATAGATTTAGAAAAATAGAAAAAAGATGATTTTGTCTGCAGAAACTTTAATGAAGATCAGAAAGTTCAAATCAGGGAAGAAAGTTCAAATCACTTTTCTAGAGTCTTCACACTTTTAATATATTGCAGATTATAGATTATAGATTATAGATATAGATTCTAATCTTTCCCTGCAATAGTGGAACTATCAATGTGAAAGTTGAGCAAGACTACTGCTAGCACTCAGATGCCATCTATACCAAGTAGGCATCCTTAACCCGGCCCATAAAACCTGAGACAAGTCGTTCATAAAACAATATATCTATATGTGTAAATTGTAATACGATGTATATGCATGTTGACTGAATCGAACTAAAGCTGATATGATATTGTGCTCAATCGCTAAACAGTACTGAATTTTGTGCATGGACTCTATGCATAGACTACATAATGATCCATTGCATAGACATCTTTGCAATCAAGGTCATAGTCCAGTGTGCGTGTGTTTGTAGAAAGGTTAAGGAAAATCGAAGCACACTGGTGCTAAGGAAGGAAACTGAAATCTCTCAATATACAGTTAATTAGTTTAGTTGAGGTTTTCCTTAATCATGATTTGTTCCGTATTAATACTAGACCAGTATATATGTGGTTCCGCCTAAAGCTAATCTTGGGCTATGACTTTGGATTTAGTCCATTAACTAGCTAGACTGTAATAACCCTTACGGTCATTTCTCAGTATTTTCATATAATTTTAGTACTATTTAAATGTATCATGAATTATTTAATTTAATTGGCATTTGGTAGAAATATAATTTAGTATTCTTCTAGAATATTTTTGATATAGGTAAAAAAATTTAAGTGATGATATATTTACATTATCTTATAATAGATTTTATGATTTATTAATATTTTAAGCGGAGATAGTAATTTTAGAAATGTTAAAATATTATTATTATTATATAATAGAGGTTTTGTTAGAAATAATTTTCTATTAGTTATGGTATATTCAAAATATTATAATTATTTTATCACGAATTTATGCAATACCCAAATATATATGCAATGTAGAAAAATTACTTGATATGGCTGCCACCACCACACAAGTGTAAATGGGGGAAAAGGTGGACCACTTTTGGATGTTGCCTAACATTACTTATATTTATGCAATACCCAATATATATGCAATGTAGAAAAATTACTTGATGTGGCCGCCACCACCACACAGTGTAAATGGGGGAAAAGGTGGACCACTTTTGGATGCTGCCTAATATATATATATATATATATATATATCAGTATTGACTTTTTTTTAAAGTGAAAAAAGGAAATGTGAAATTTCATTATATATATATATGCACGTATGTCTGTGTTCATCTTTATTTGAGGTGCCTTCTCTGTTTGTTTTTTCTTTTTTTTTCTTTCTTCTTTAGAAAATTGATTAGAGTTCTCAGTTAGTCTTACAAAGTTGCATATAAGTTAAGAGGTGTGGTGGAAAATAATTTCTTTGATGTTATTCAAATTCAGGTTCTAGCAAGATACTATTTGGAGGGTTTGCGGAAAGATATTATAGCTATAGCTACACTAGGTGGTATACCCTACAACTCTGAAATTCCACGGGCTATATGGAATCCGTCATTGACTCGGCAGGGAAGCCTCCAACCCAAGTGTGCCGCAAGGGTTGGAGTCTCTGACTCTGCTACGCCACACGTCTGTCGCCAACGTAAAAATAATATACCCGGATCGGCAAATTATGATTTTAGGCTAAGAGTTACTTGAACTCAAACCTTCATCGGGTAACCACCTAACCCTCTTTAAGCTCATTTTTAACTCTTTAAAACATGCATTCTCTGAAATCAAACTCTGAAAAACATACTCTGTTATGGCATACATACTTACCATTGACTTGCAAGTCACATTCTTTGAGCCATTATTAGCATATAATAGTCTCTGTTTCAAAACATAAATCTAGGACCATCGTATCAATAAATTACTTCAAAGAAACTCTTTCTTAAAGCTCATGTAAACATATGCAAGAAACTCTCTTTTTCAACATTTAAACTACATAAGGTGGTCATGTCAAAGATATCCATCACATGCAATTCTTTCTTTTTAACACAAGAATGAAATCATATCAAGAAATTCCCTCTCATCATCATCAAAATCATGTTAAATACTTAAATATTGAAAAGATCCCCTTCAAAACATTAGACAAGCATCTTAAATCATTCCCAACAAGTTCATCAACTCTAAATCATCAAAGAGAGGGATTTCAATAATAATTCTCTCTATCAAATCTTCAACATTATACATATTCATATAGGTTTAAGTCAATTTAAGAGGGAAAGGCCTAAAGACCAAATCAACAATACAATAAGCGTACATAATGCATAATAAAATCATATATTCCAAAACCCCTTTTTAAAATTCATGCTTGATAATCTTTAAATCATGTTCTAGCGTTTACAAGTCCATGTAGTTTTAGGATAAACCCCACGTACCTCAATTTAGAAATTTGATGGATGATTCTTAAAGCCTATGATTTGGGGATTCCAAATCTTCAATCAATCTTGAAAACCCATGGTTAAATCTTGAGTTATTTGGGTTTTCTTGTTTGAAACCCTAAGGAGTGTTCTTGATGAAAATATCAATAATGAGGTCATTTGGGATTAAAATCCCGTGTTTAAGATGATAAGAGGTTAGAAAATACCTAATGTAGCCTTAATGAGACAAAATAAAAATATAATTGGGAGACCGATTTTATGGGCCACCGTGACGCGCCACAACGTGGTGGCTCACTGGAAATTGACGAGTGGGATTTTTAAGGTCACCGCGACGCGGAGCCATCGCGTTGTTCCACTGGTTGGGGCCTAAAACTTCAGCGCGACGTGCCACAATTGCGCTATCCTAAATATGATAGTTGAAGGTATTTCAACATGACAACTTGTAACAACCTCAATTTCACACAACTCTAATATATATATTATACTTCCAAATCCGAATACAAATAAGAATTCGATTGACAAAGTAACAATGGACAAACACTAATGGGAAATCTATGAGTAACAGGGGAGAAGGTAATTAGAAGGAGATGAGATAATAGACCATTGAAGGGGAGATGAGAGGATATAGACTAAGCCAAAGCTTCAACATAATTTGCATAATCTCTTCAGGCTCCCATTTAAGGTGTTTGCCTAACCCGGATCCCAAAGGAAATCCACTCTTTTGTTGGGATGTAACTTCACCTCAGGCCCAAGTCCAAAGCCCATGACCGAATTCATAACAATACCCCTATCCTCAATAAGAACCTTGTCCTCAAGGTTCAAGACAAGGAATCCAACAAAAAGTAAGTTAAATTGTGACCAAAGTTTGATGGTGCATAGTTGGATTAGTTAAATTGTGACCAAAGTTTGATGGTGCATAGTTGGATTTGTGTTCACTAGGTAGCAACATGTAATAACCATAGGACTCTTCGGTTCCTGCTGTTGTAAAAGCATATGAGTGATGCTGGTTTGGAAATCTTTTTGATCCAAACGCTGCAAGCGTTGTACAACACAATTGATATATAAAAACAACTTGCAACTCCCTTGAATAATTGTCAGAACCAGTGAGTAGTGTGTTAAATATCTTCATGATAGTGACTGCCTTTTCCAACCCATATTTGTGTGGCCAAAAGCAACAACAAATCACCTTGAGAAATTCATTGACATGCACAAGTAGAGGAGAATATGCTGAAAGCATAACATGAATGAATCCAAGAAACCTCACAAACATATCTGAATCAAGAAAAGGACCGAGACCCAAAATAAGATACGACGAAGTTCGCCTTGATATACGAACTACGCCAAACATAGCAAACAAGAGCCCATTATCTTTGTTGACCAAAATATGTTGCATCCGTTCTGAGTATCATGCAACAAATGCCTTGAACACCACCTTTATTTTCTCCTCACTACCAAGCTCTCTCGATTTAGACAACAAGATACCAGGCAGATTACGCTCTTGTCCCATATCAATCCAATTGCAAGAATTCCACAAGGTTGACATAATTAACTTATCATGATCCAAATCGCCCAAAGCAACACAATACACAGAATTTCTTATAACTCTAAGGAATATAGAAAGTAAATTAGAGAAAGGATCAAATGGTAACTCTAATCCAACTAAGAACAGTTCAAGCATCTCCTGGAACATTCCCGAGCCAAGTTGGTTCAAATGGACAACTAAACTATCCAATAAAGTTGCACCATTAAAGTAATGCACAACTAGGTGGTTCTGGACAAAACAATAGAGCATAACAGAGAAAGAACGAATATTCCAGCCCACTTCATCCTTAGACAAGTAGCTAAGGAAGATATTTAATATACCAGCAGTTGGATAAGCAATTTGGTCAAACACACTAGCTACATAGTCTATCCTCCATATGTTGGCAACTTTTGTTTCCAAATTTAGTGGATTTCCTGCATATCTACGACGTATACCAAATTGCCGAAGCCTACACTCGAACAAAATAGGTGGAGCAATAGGTTCACCGGGATCAAAGGGAAGGTGTATAGATATATGATCAGGCATCAAGATACTAACAAAAATTAAGAGAGGACTTCTTTCCCATAGTGATTCAAACACTTCATGTTCAACCAAAGAGTACTCAGGTCCATAATAAAAATTAGCAAATACCTGCCCCACATAAGTGTTGGAGTTTTCTTCATCGTGGTATGTTGTGACATTGCCTTTTTCATTCTCAATCATCAAAGGAAGTTCACAGGTTTGAATATTAAAATCTAATTTCCCACAATATTCAATCTCTGACTCTTGATGTTTGTTGACAACCCGACCCATATTCCCGAAATTATCATCTGTAAGGGATAACTCTGGAAATATATGCTCAATTCGTTGAGACAAATCATCAAACACCTGGCCCTCATGTTTTGCGGAAAAGCCCTTTACTGACTCGTCAATCTCGGTAACTAGATCTGTAAAGGCAGGAGAATATTTGATAGGCTTAGACAAGTCGGAATCCTCCTCATCTTTGCAAGACGAGTTCACACCTGAAAGCCCGATATTTGTAGTGGCTAGCTGGGAGCAAGCCGATAGTGCGCGGTACACATTGTCAAGTTTGCTGAGCATAGAAAAGTAACTCTCATCGAACTTCTGCAGCAAATGAAGGGAAATGTCGACATAGTTATGCCTCATGTTAGATCTATTTCGAAAATGAATTCTCAATTTCTCAGTGAAATGCTTCCAATCAAAAAAATTGCTTGTTGCGATACAACCATTAGAACCAATCATAAGCAGCACCATCGAGATAGAAGGGAGCAAGAGGTAGCCAGTCCTTCTCGGGGAAGCCGAGGTTGGCAAAATACTATGCGGCACGACGAATCCACCCGTCTGGGTCAACGCCGCTAAACTTATCGAGGACCATCACTCCAATAGGAGTACGATCGATGAAAGCACCAATGTAACAACCTCAATTTCACACAACTCTAATATATATATTATACTTCCAAATTCGAATACAAATAAGAATTCGATTGACAAAGTAACAATGGACAAACACTAATGGGAATTTACGAGTAACAGAGGGAGAAGGTAATTAGAAGGAGATGAGATAATAGACCATTGAAGGGGAGATGAGAGGATATAGACTAAGCCGAAGCTTCAACATAATTTGCTTAATCTCTTCAGGCTCCCATTTAAGGTGTTTGTCTAACCCGGATCTCAAAGGAAATCCACTCTTTTGTTGGTCTGTAACTTCACCTCAGGCCCAAGTCCAAAGCCCATGACCGAATTCATAACACAACTCTTCTTCTGTCATTTTTCCAGAAAATTTAGAATATTTTAGAGAATATTCTTAAAACATTGTATTTCATTAACGAAAAGTCTGTCTTTTACTAACCTTGTTATACATGAATAACTAGTTTGTAATCCATTACAAATTATTTTTGTCGACATGGCATTTTTAAATAATAAAAAACGTTTCTTTAAATTTTTAAAATTTCATGAACTTTGCTTGAACTCCACGTTTTACTCTTAAAATAATTTTGGCTAAATATAATGAAACTTCAACTTTTTTAATCATAAATTTATCCTGAAATTGAAACATATAGTCATCACATTCGAATAAGAGGTAACCTTAAGATAAGGTTTGTTCTGATTTGTTTCTCTCCTAATCAACATCTAATTCCTCTTGTTCCAGGTTATTAAAAATTACTCCAAAGAGTTTAGTGCATTGTATGTGTTTGTTCCCATTTTATTCATTGAACCCAAAAGCTCTCCTATCACCATTATGGACCTTCCAACGGTGATTATGGTCGAAATACTTTCAAAATTGCCAATTAAGTCCATTTTTCGATGCAAGACTGTTTGCAAACTATGGTATAATCTTTTAACTTCCGACCCTTTATTTCTCAACATGTATCACACAAGATCCACCAATTATCCAGGCATTTTGCTATCGGTTGCTTCGATTCTTGAACTCAAAGAAGATTATGATTATTATTACTCTTGCCCCTGTAACAGACCGATTATGTTGAGCACTAACTTTCACCTCCCTCCACTGAAATCAAAAATGTTTTTAGTCGGTACATGTAATGGATTCATTTGTTTCTGATACGAGTACGATCACGTAGATGAAATTATATGGGTGTGTATTGAAGTCCTCCAAGTGTGTGTGCAAAAGAAGTGTAATTAAGGGCTTAAAAATACACACCAAAACAACCCACTCCCAACACTAGAGGGGCGGCCCATCAATCTTGTAATATATACTATATAAGGAACAACTTAGGATTTTTGTAGTTAGTTTTTGCATATTGAAGATTGCATAACACACTTAAACACACAAGTTCTCTCTTCCCTGGAGACTTGGTCGAAACTAGGTGTAGAATCACTTTTGTTGTTTGTTTGTTTGGATCGTTGGGTGCTAGACGGATTGAGTCCCTCGTGTCCTCCGAAGAGTGTAGGTGTTACTACTACCATTAAATAAAAGGGTCTTTGTGTGTAACATACAACCCAGGTTCTTAGTCTTTGTAGACCAGCATGGTCCTTGACACCAGCAGAGTTGGGGAATTGTCTGTGTTTGACTAATTATATGTACCGACATCTTAAAATTGATATCTGGTGGATGAAAGAGTATGGTGTAGCTGAATCTTGGACCATTTTGGTGGATTCCATTCTGCTTGATATGACTAAACGTACTTCTAAAACGATACTAATTTGGAATAATGGAGAAATCTTATTACAAATTGGCAGGCAACTAGTTTCATACAACCCAAAAGAAAAGAAGTGTAAGGAGGTCAATGTTTACGGCAGTGGATTTGCGAATAGATACATTCCAAGTTTTTACTCGCTCAAGTCTGTCATGGGGGACAACTGTCAAGTCTCATATGTTTATTCGAAGCCATAATTTAGTACTCCATTTAGTTAGTCTTGCTTCCTCCAGAATATTATGTTTTCCATCTCCTTTTCTGATTAAGTTTACTTTAAAACCTTGTCTGCTTCTACTTGTGAAATTCTGATAGAACAACTCTGCCTATATAAGTACATGTTATTCTATTTCACATTCTCCAAAGTTGCATTTCTTTTGTTCGGTAAAAAAGTTATTTTTGGATGATTTGTTTTTGGGAAATCTGACATGATCATTTGGCCAACGTTAATGAGGGTGTAGGTCATGAAAATGTACAAGGAACAAATGAAGCACCCTCATTCCTTGGACTCAAAGACAGCTTCACATCTTATCGATCCCAATAGAATGGCTCTTCTTAAGTCTGCATCTAATCATCAACGGCAGTTGGTCCAAGGTAATTCAGGGAGAATGTCTGCAGCATTGCAGCAAATGCAAGGGCGCCCTCAGATGACGGCGGATATTAAAACGGAAGTTAACTTGAGTGGTGCTCAGAAATCTTTACCCATGGATCCTTCATCAATTTATGGTCAGGCTATTCTACAGTCGAAGTCAGGACTCGGTAGTGCAGGCTTGAATCAAGGTGTTACTGGTTTACCACTGAAGGGCTGGCTGTTAACTGGAATTGACCATTTGAGGCCAAGTATAGGTTTGCAGGTGCAAATGCCCAATATACAGAACCAAAATCAATTTCTTTTGGCATCACAACAACAGCAGGCTCTTGCACAGGCTCAAGCACAAGGACAATCAACAACAGATGTCACCAACTGCAAAAGATGTTTCTCTTTGGTTGTTCTTGAGCAGCAGGCTAGGCTTATTATCTAATCTAGCAAACGATTTATTCTTGCTAAAAGATATTGTATCTGAGACCATAAAAACAACTTGGTTTAGTATTGGATTATCAATATAGAACAACTTGGTTTAGTATTGGATTATTAATATAGAAAAACTTGGTTTAGTATTGGAAACTTCAACTAAACAAAATTATCTTTTGCAAGAGCTACAGATAACAAGAGGTCTCAGGTTCAAATTCTTGAGAAAACAAAAACTCCAGGTCATTTCTTTCCATGTTTTCAAACCTTAATTTGTACGGTATTTGTGTTGGTAGGAGGTAGCAGATTCACCATGAAACTGGCACAAGTATGCTTAAATCTTGCTCAAGTTTTCATCAGATTTTTTTCCTGCGGATGTTTTTTTCTTCACTCACCAATTAAACACCGGAGACACGTTTTCCAAGAAAATATATGGACATGTGTCGTTTCTTCACGTCCGTCTTTATTGCACATAAACAGCAACAACAACACAATTACACCTAAGTCCCAATCAAGTAGGAACTGATACATGAGTTGGTGAAGGACTGGTGTTAAATATTATGCTGTTCTTCTACTATCAGTTTTTGACATCATAGGTCGAAGACATTGTCACACATGTTCACAGGAACATCAAATACGTCTGTTGTTAGGTCCCATTCAACATCATCTCGATTAAAGATACACATACATTATATACATATATAGAGAAGAGTTGTCACTGAGCAAGAGGTGTCACTGAGCTGGATGATCAAACTATGCAGCATCCAGGCAATGGTTATTTGAGCGTCACAGTGGTAAGATCCCTCTGGGATCCTCCTAGCCCGACTCTGCAGCATCTCTATCTGAAACCTCCTCTGGCTATATGAATCATCATCATTGTCGATATCTCAGTGATCACTTGCATACAAGAAAAATGAAAAGTGCTGCCCTCTATGCTGGAAAAGAAAAGATATATATAGTCTCAATCCCATTTGCCTTTAATTTGGTGAATGTGCCTAAAACAGAAGCATCAAATACATCTGATGGCATAACTTCAGTCCCATGTGCCCTTGATCTTGTCAATGTGCTTGAAATCACAAGTCATCACCAACAAGCTTCTATCCATTCTCCTCAACACAAACCTCTCAACCAAAACATAGATCCGATATGAAGGAGTTATAAAATCTTGAAACACATTAATGATTTGAGATTTTGGCACATAAGACATACCTCCCCTGGTTTTGTAACATAGAGAGAGGTCTAATAAAACTATTTTGTAACCTATATTAGTTTTTCTGCTAGAATGAACAACTGTCTTTATGTCGACGAGGTCATTTATTATGTAAAATAATATAAAATTAGACACGATGAGTCATATTATTGTATAGCTATATTCAATGTTGGAGATGAAGATTTTAGAATGATCTTCATTCCCTATCGTATAACTATATTCAATGTTGGAGATGAAAATTTTAGAATGACCTTCATTCATATGTTTCTAATGGCTGTGAAACTTGGACATGAGACAATTATATTATTTTGAATAGATAAGTCTATATCTCTTTAATAACACTCTTCACTTTAATAAAGGCATTGATTGCCCGAATAATCACTCAATTTGTCATAATTGACCATCAAAATCATATATTTCTTTTTTTGTCTCCCAAAAACAATACTCCATTGTTTTTATATATCTAGTTATCAAGAATTAAATATCCAATTTTTTCCAATGAATAAACAATGTCTTCCATAAGAATTAAATACCAAAAAACAGAAAGCTATACTCCAAAGTAATAAATCTCAAAACTAACAATAGATACAAGATAAGAGGTTATCTACATGACTATAGATACCAACGATCTCCACCTCTTCTGCAAGCTTTGTGATTTTGATTTCTCTCCAACTATTCTTCTTAAAATCATAAATGACAATCCAGTTTCGCTTGAGCTTCGGGTCAGAGATGAACACAATCTCACCATCAGGAGTGCTACTACAAAAGCAACCCGAGAAATACGTTGTCAAGCTAGAAGAAAGTTCCTCAGAAAACGTGATGGTATACTTCACCCATTCTTCAGTTTCACAACTCTGTAAGATCCTCACATCCATCTTGAGCAATCAGTGACTGCTAATTTTTCTTTCACTTGAATCAAGTTATAAAATCTCCCTGCCGGAACATCTATTGCGTCGTTCCACAATGAGATAATTCTAAACTTCTCCGTTCTAACATTAAATGCCACTATGCATCTTTGATCATGAGAACCTACAAAATAGATAGCTCCTTTGATGCAAACTCCTCCAGCTAGTAACAGAAATTACGAACACGGTGCACTTTCAATCTCTCTCCATGATTCACTTGAACCTAGAGTTAAAACCCGTTGTCTTGTGGGTGAGTTCATATCCAACGGAATAATACTCAACAAAATTTTATACTTCTTTTCATCCGGTTCAAAACCTAATGAATAGTAATAACCGGTAAATTCATCATCATCAGAATTCGGGCAAGGAAGATATCTTAATGTTCTTGTAGTGTGATTATAAATAGCTGGGGGCGCTCCTTGCCGTTTGTACTCCAAAAGAAGAACAAACCATTAACATAATCAAATCTCGGCTATTTAAGTCCATCTAAGTCCTTAATACGAAGAACATTGACTTTTTTATGATCTACGGTGAAAAAAGATTTTCCACTCCCCGAACGTGCTAGGAATTTCGCCTGACCAGGACGAGATATAGAGTGTCTATAATGGATATCTACAGAAGATGGATCCGATACAAGAGAACTATAAAATTCAGAGAGACACTTGAAACGCATTAAAGATTTGACAGGAAGCCAAGAGAATATATCATAGATAATCGCTTCGGTTAACGAAGATTTTCTTGAACCACTCTTGCTCTTTTTGTTCTCCATTGGGTAAATCATGTGTTACATGAATTAATTCCACGTTTTATATCTACATTCATTCATGTATTACAAAAACCTTTTCTTACTAGAATTTGATGTGTA
Organism: Capsicum pubescens; assembly: GCA_030864215.1. Taxonomy (NCBI): domain Eukaryota; kingdom Viridiplantae; phylum Streptophyta; class Magnoliopsida; order Solanales; family Solanaceae; genus Capsicum; species Capsicum pubescens. The sequence continues at coordinate 408,571,372 of CM061548.1, read as the reverse complement.
TATATGCCAGTTGTTGTTTTTTTCCTATTCCTTCTAGGACTTTTGCTTTTCTTAATTTATTTATGATCAAATATTTTCAAGTTATGTACGTAAAATTTTGTAAAACAAGGACATGTTTATACTTTTACTTGTCCACTTTAATATATCAAAAGAAAAATATTTTTCTCCTTGCTTTATCCATCAGCCCTGTAGGAATGATAACTCCAAGCTGGAGTAAGAAACCAAATTTATTTAGGATTTGGTATTTATTTAATTCACATCTATTTAGGATTTGTTTTCCTAATTTGTACGGGAATAGTTTTTGTAGTTCGTTCTGTTTTAATTTGGTTTTTCTATTATTATAAATAGGGGTGCCCTGTCATATATTTTCTTGTACTAAGAATAGTGGAGAAATATTTGAGTTTAAGAATAAAATAATTTTCATCAACCCCTTCGCATTAACAATCCCCTTCACGAAACTCTAAAAATTAGCCACTGAAATTTGGCAAAATGGAAGTCAAGTTTCTTGATGTTCCGATCACTCTCTCGAATCTAATGCTAAGTTCCAAAGGAACAAGAGCCAATGAAGTCACAATTATGGACCTTCCAATTGTGACAATGCTGGAAATTCTTTCAAGATTATCAATCAAGTCCATTTCCGTTGTAAGACTGTTTGTAAACTCTGGTATCGTCTTTTAACTTCCGACCCTTTATTTGTTAACATGTATCACACAAGATCATCTAATTTTCCCAGCATTTTGCTTTCGATTAATGGCTCTGTCCGGTTACTTGTGGAACTCAAAGCAGATGATTCTCACCCGCTACACAGAGCCATTGTGTTGAGCCCTGAATTTCACCTCCCTCCACTGAAACACACGTCTTTAATTGGTTCATGAAATGGGTTTATTTTCTTGTTGAATAATTATTATACTAAAAACCATTCAGTTTACATTAACGATCCTCTTTTGGGTGAGTATTTCAAAGTTAAATTGCCCGAATGGGAGAGAAATGTTTGCCATGTTGCTTACGGATTCTGCTTTAGTAAAGCCTTTGGACAGTATAAAATATTGAGATTAGTAATTAGAAAGTTCCGTTGGGATCTTCCAAAAGTAGCAGAATTAGAGGTCTATACTCTTGGAGTTGATAAGAAATGGAGAAATGTGGGCAAAGTTCCCTGTCCAGATCATCTATGGGAATCATTTGATAATGTTAATGTCAATGGTGTTGTTCACTGGCTTGAAAATTGTACCAGCATTTACTCATTTAATATTGGTACAGAAGAGGTGAAGCCCCTGCCAACTCCACCTGGTTTGAAAACTGCATCTTGGTATTTGACACTGGCAGAGTTGGGGAATTATCTGTGTTTGTCTGATAATAGCCATAGTCAATATGTTGATATATGGCGGATGAAAGAGTATGGAGTAGCTGAATCTTGGACTAAATATCGCATTTTGAAGGATAGTATTCAACTAGATATTCGTAATGACAGATTTATACCAATCATGACTTGGGAAAATGGTGAAATCTTGATGCAAAGAGATCTTGGCACACATGTAGTTTCTTACAACCTAAAAGAAAAGAAGTTTAGGAAGGTCAAAGTGTATGGTGGATTTGCAGCTACTAGATACAATCCAAGCTTCTACTCACTCAAGACTATCATGGGGGAAAGCTTTCAAGTCTCAAAAACTCATCCAAAGACTGAGATAGTTTAGATATGTAATTTGTCTTACTTCCTCCAGGATATTATGTTTTGCTGCTATGTTCCTGGTTTTCTTTAGCTTAAGACCTGACAACTTTTATTGTTTTATGGATGACTTTGAATTTTTGTAGTATAACTCTGCTTGTATAAGTATATCTTGTCCATTTTAACATTCCTAAGTTTTTTCCATCGTTAAGTCTCCAGAACTGCATTTCTTTTGTTCATTTCATGCTGCATTGATCTGAATAGTACATGTTATTCTACTTCACATTCTCCAAAGCTGCATTTCTTTTGTTCATCCATCTTGCGTCAGAACAGAACGGATGATCAAAACATATTGGTGAATCAGTTGGACATATGTACTTTGAAAAAAAGTTTATTCATGTATAAAGTTACTTTTGGACGATTTGTTTTTGGTAAATATGACATGCTCATTTGGCCAAAGTTAATGAGGGTGTACCAATTGCAAAAGGTGTTTCTCTTTGGTTGTTTTTGAGCAGCAGGCTAGGCTTATTATCTAGCAAGCGATTTATTCTAGCTAAAAGATATTTTATGTGAGACCATAACAACAACTTGGTTTAGTATTGGATTATTGATATAGAACAAATCGTGATGAAGGGAAACATCAACTAAACAAAATGATCTTTTGCAAGAGGTACCGATAACAAGAGGTCTCATGTTCAAATTCTTGCGAAAACAAAAACTCCGGGTCATTTCACCTCTTTCTTGCTCCCACTTCATTCTTTGAACTATTTCTTGTCTCAATCCCACACTTGTTATTTCTTTTTCATTTTCATCATATCTTTTAAGCCATACTACTCCTTTGAGGACATTTTTATCATCCCATGTTGCTTTATTAGTTCCGGAAATAAGGACAACTTCTGTATCAAGTGAAACATCGACAGGTACCGAATTCCCTTCATTAATTTTGTCATTTTCACAAGTGAAAAACTGCTGCCATCTTTGCTCAAGCGTTATTTCATAGAATTTTGATCTCTCCATCTTCTTCTTAAGTAGCATTGCTCCGTCTTTGATAAACACGAAAGGACAATACCATTTCCCCACAACAACAACTTCTTCAGAACTTTTACAAGACGTTGTAACGTTGAACTCTGGAAGTTGTTGTCTCAACTCAGCATTTACGCCTTGAGCATCATCGTTTAATTCATAATCTTTGGGAGTTTTGGCATAGAGATGCCAACCTTTTAACCTTAGAAATTGCGGTGGGAAACCATCAGGTGCAAGAGACTTCGGAAAAAAGCTACATCTTCGACTATATAGACAAATCTCAAACTGCTGATATGCCTCCTCTGGATCTAATGGTTTTGGTTTAACATTGCGTAAACATCTGCAGAAACAACAAGTTTGCTTGTCTTCTTCCTTTGAACAAGTAAATGCTTGTCTGCAAAAAAAGCCATTCAGAAATTTTAATCAATACATAGATATGGCATTCTATAAATATCGACTGGATACATCTCTACGGCTAATGAACATAACATGAATAAAGAGATTCATATTAAATACTATTACTAGCCAGAACATGAATAAGGGATTCTATTGTTGCTATATATATAACGATAACCTTATATATACAGTATGATTTTCGCATGTTACTAGTATGAATTAACATACCCTTTGGTCTTTCCAAGAGACTTGATAGCATAATACTTATTAAAAGATAATGGTGTATTAAGAACTGGAATGAACATTACTTCTTCATTGACAGTAAAATTGATTTCGCCAGTAATAGTTTCGTATCCAAATGTTAATTTCTTGTTCTGAGAGAAAGGCAATTCAATATGATCACAATTTTTGCAATGTCCAAAACAATAATATGTTGGGTTCAATTGGTGTGAATGGAAAATGGAGGGAAAGTGTATTCACTTAGGGAAAGTATACTTCTCCCACCAAAGCAATTTGATATGATCACAATTTTTGCAGTGTCCAAAACAACAATATGTTTCAGATACCTTATCTTGAATTACCAAGTAACCTGAATTTGGACCTTGAGGAGGTAATGAAAGAGCATTTGGATTCTTTTGGTAGTAAGAAAGAGGCCTTGTTACAGGGGCTTTGGGCTACAGGTGACAAAAAAAAATGAAAATAAGGTGTAGGTGACACAAGTTTTAATAATTGAGTGGAGGATTAAGAAAGTTTGGAAAATTTCAAAACAACTCATAAGTTTTTAAAATTACACTTTGATCCAAATGTTAGTTAATATTGTTGAAGTATTGAGTTATTTGCTGTTATTTTTCTTTTTAGTTTAGTAATTTTATTTTTAAAATTCAGTTATTTAAGTGATATAGAATAGGATTTATTACTATCCTAGTTGAAGGTAGAATAGAATTTTATCCATTTCCTAGTTAGAAATAGAATAGGATTCTTTTGTCTATTTCTATTCTCAGATGTGAATGAATAAACAAGCAGAATATTTTTTTATCCTCAAATGACTGTTTTCTTCTTCTCTATATTTTGTAGAACAATAATTGGTATCAAGAGTCAATTTCTTGAGGGATCTGTGAGAGAGAAGACCCCCAAAAATAACCCTGCGTAAAAGTCAATATTGTTATGGCTTCCAGCAATTTCCAAATTCCTTCGCCCCAATTTTTTCTGGTGAGAATTATCCAATTTGGGCTCTCAAGATGAGAACTTATTTGCGAGCATATGATCTGTGGAAAGTGGTAGAGTTTGGAGGAGAGGTAAATCCTTTGCCAAATAATCCAACTATGGCGCAAATTAAGAATCACAGAGAAGGGGTTTCAAAAAACTTTAAAGCTCTCTCTTGTATACAATCAGCACTTTTGGAAGTAATTTTTGCTAGAGTTATGGTGAGTGAGACTACAAAGGAGGCTTGAGACAAGTTAAAAGAAGAATTTCACGGAAGTGAGAAGATTAGGAAAATAAAAGTGATAAATCTGAGAAGAGAGTTTGAAATTCTCAGAATAAAGGATTCAGAAACTATTGAAGAATTCTCCAATGAGTTGATGAAAGTTGTAAACCAAATCAGACTTATAGGAGAAGAGCTTACAGATTCAAGAATTGTGGAAAAGGTTCTTGTGAGTTTGCCGGAAAGATTTGAAGAAAATATCTCCTCACTCGAAGATTCAAAGGATCTCACAAAACTGTCACCTTCGAAACTTATACATGCTCTTCAAGCTCAAGAGCAAAGAAGATCCTTGAGGCTAGAAGAAGCTACTGAAACTGCTCTTCAAGCCAAGTTCAAAGGGAAGATGAAGATGCAAGAGGAAGGTAAAATCCCAGAAACTTCTACTAATTCTAGTAGAAATAATCAAGGCGATTCTTGCAATGGAGTCAAGAAGAGAGAAACTTTCCTCCATGCAAATATTGCAAAAAAAAACAATCATAAAGATGATGATTATTGGTTTAAGGGGAAGAAACCATCTCTCCAGTGTAGATATTACAATAAGATTATTCATATTGAAAGGTTTTGCAGAGTGAAGAAGGAGAACAACCAACAAACTCAAAAAACCAACGTTTCGAAAGTTGAAGAACAAGAGGAGTTTGTGTTTACGGCAATGGAAGCAACAAGATTGAATGATAAAAACACATGGTTTCTGGACAGTGGTTGCACTCAACACATAACCAGTAAATGAGAATATTTTACGAAGTTGGAATCTGCCAAAGGTAGTGTCAAGTTGGCCGATAAAACCACGTTGGATATTGTTGGTAAAGGAACTGTGGCAATTGAAGCTCTCAAAGGTACTAAATTTATTCAAGATGTTTTATTGGTACCTGATCTTGGACAAAATCTATTCAGTGTTGGTCAAGTGCTAGAACAAGATTATATGTTACTGTTCAAAGACAAAAAATATGTTGCTTCCGAATCTAGCAGCCAAGAAGCGATTACAGTTGAAATGATAAAAAGAAGTTTTCCTTTGAATTAGAACTCAAATTCTGAGCAAGTTTGTCGAAGTAGTCAATGTGAGCAGGTTATTGTGACCACCAAGCACAACGATGACGATTTTATTTTTTATTCTGGAAAAATTGAAAATTGTTGTGCTACAATGGACGTTGAAATCGAACAAATCACTTCTCAAGAAAATCCTCAAAAGCTTCAAAACAATAAGGAGGCTATAACTAAGGATAATCCACATACTGTAGCTGGGACCACATCCGGATCTCCAGACTCTGCCAATAACAATAGTTCTAATTCAAACCTCACATTTCATAAAGATCAGAAGGACGGAGATGATGGGATGGATGATTGCGATGATGTGTCAAACTATGATGATGTTGATGACTATTTATCAAAATCCCGTTGCAAGAATAATAGTGTCCCAGACAATGCTTCACCTCATTCTGGTCCTTTACAGAAATGTGGTTCAGCAGAGGAAGGAGAGCATTCCTCAGAAGATGTTTCTTTAAATCCTGCAACATCGAGTTTTGAACCCAGAAAGGATACAACGTCAAAAGATCTTAACTTCGCAGATGAAAAGACCAGTGCAAGTGAAAAGCAGGTGCTTATAAGATATTTGCTTTATGGTATCTGCAAGCAGTTGTTATGCCGACCCATAGTTCTTAATTGTGGACATATTTATTGTGAAAATTGTGTGCTTAATCTTAGCGACAAGCTATGTAGATATCCAGTTTTCCAACTGGAGCGTCCAAATGGATACCCCAACATTTGTTTGATTCTTGCACACTACCTGGAAGAGCAGTTTCCCGAGTTGTATGCATCAAGGGAAAAGGCATCAGCGTATAGAGCTGCTCATCAGATCCCATCAGCACAAAATTAGGACGAAGCTGCTGGCTGCAAATCACTACCTAGATTTGATCTTTTCGCATGGTTAACGGGAGGAGGACTGCAAGTTCATATTGGAGTAGGTTGTGATCATTGTGGGATGTGTCCTATTGTTGGGGAACGGTACAAATGCAAAGACTGCAAGGAGAAAATAGGAGCTTGGAGGATGCTCATTATGGATAACTGTGAAGAGCTTATGCCCGAGTACCTTGGATTTGTGAAGGGTGTTGTGGACTCTGATTATTTGTCTCTTAACATCTCTCGTGAGATGATACAAAAAAACAAGATTCTCAAGGTGATTAGGAAGAACCTTGTGAAATGTATTGAGATGTTCAATGAAGTTACTGAGACCAAGGAGGATCAACTCGCTGATATATTTACCAAAGCTCTTCCCAAATTCAGATTTGAAACTCTTCATAAACAACTTGGAGTTACAAGCAAACATCTCAAGGAGGAGTGTTGAAGTATTGAGTTATTTGTTGTTATTTTTCTTTTTAGTTTAGTAATTTTATTTTTAAAATTCAGTTATTTAAGTTGATATAAAATAGGATTTATTAATATCCTAGTTGAAGGTAGAATAGGATTTTATCCGTTTCCTAGTTAGAAATAGAATAGGATTCTTTTGTCTATTTATATTTTCATATATGAATGAATAAACAAGCAGAATATTTTTTTATGCTCAAACGACTGTTTTCTTATTATCTGTATTCTGTAGAACAACAATTATTACGGGAAACGAACGAAAAAAAGACGCATTTTTCTCTCTCGTCAACCGTTGTTATTTTCTCTCTCTTCGTGATTTTTGTTGTTCATTGTTGTTGCTGCTTTATTCATCATCTTCTGATTCATTATCATTAACTTATACTTCATTATCATCTTCATATTTTTCTTGTTGACCATTGTTGTTGTTATTGTTGTTGTTACCGCAACTGCTGCTCTTTAATCAATTTCTTATGTCAAATTTTATTTCGTACATCACTTTCAACTTTGGTATTTACTTGAGAGGAGACTTTGGTAAGTCAAATTATGCTTTTTAGTTGAATTTGTCATATGGGTAACTGCTAGTGTGCTATTTTTTCAACAATAGCGAGCACGCGAATATGAATGCAACATAAGAGCAATCTATTTAAATAGATCCATCATCTGTGGCACCAGATAAATATTCTGTTGCAATAGTAGACTCATGTTGCCCGTAATATGAATCGAATAGATGAGTTTCTGTTGCAACAGATTAATAATCTGTTGCACCGAATTAGTAATTTGTTTCAACAGATAAATAATTTGTTGCACCAGATTACCTATTTGTTTCAATAGATAAATAATATGTTGCACCAGAATATATATATCTGTTGCAAAAGAATATTTATCTATTGCAACAGATAATTATTCTGTTACAACAGATGAATAATTTGTTTCTAACAACAAAATGCAGCTCCTATCACAAACCCAACAGATAACTCAACTCATATGTTGATATCTTCCTATTGATACTGGATTCAAATTATTCCTTAATTGTAGACATGTCATCCGTTGAGAAAAAAATAGACAGCATGAAAATTAAATAAGAATTAAAACGTCAAATGCATCAAACATAAATTTTTTATTAAACAAAAAAAATAAAAATACATAGGTAAAAAAAAAAGTTTAATTATTATTATCATCATTATCATTTTATTATTTGTATGGCCAGCCGGCCAATCTTCAACCGGCAGCAGCAGCGCCCTCCTCAGCCTGTGGATCTCCCACAACATCCTTACTTTGATGGCGGCCAACTCCCACTGCAGATCATGAACCTCCTTCTGCAGTTCCCACATGGCGTCTCATAAAATATCGACATCCCACACTGGATCAGTCATATCTAGAAAATGCATAAGTTGACAAAACACACGTAAAAACAAAAACAAAAGTAAAGAAAAGAAAGATTCGAATGTAATACAACGTATATTTACACAAAAATCAAGAAAAAACTTACCAGAGACGGAAAAAAGCTATCAAGTCCTTGAAGAGAAAGTAGTTGAAGGTGTAACAAGAGCAAGGAATAAATAGAGTGTAGCAGAACGAACGATTGAGTAAGGAGGGACCTATTTATAGAGGATTGAACTTGATTGTGTTAGGCAAAAAGTCGCAACTGTTCACCTCCATTTATTAATGACATTTCTTGCTTACTGTGAAAATTTATGATTTAATTAAATTAAGCAATATTGTGATAAGTCATGACTTTTCAACTTTATTATTATTAATAATTAGTTCTTTCCAGGAACCGTTTTTATATTGAGTTGTGACCACAGAATATATATCTGTTGCATCAGATAACTCATCTGTGACAACAGATATATCATCCGTTGGAACAATAGATAACCTGTTGCATCAGATAATCTATCTGTTGCAACATATAATCTATATATCTTTTGTAAAAAAATTATCATCATATCATTAATCCAAATTTTCTAAATTTTTTATTATATAAATTAATAAAACAGATTTAAAAACAAGAATATTTTTGGTGAGTTTTTTACGATTTAAATAGTGTTTATCATTTATTTTCTTACTGTTTTCTGTGAAAAGAAATAACTTAATTAAATCAAGCTGGAGTTTTTATTATTGTGGCAAGTCATGACTTTTCAGCTTATTATTATTAATTAGTTCTTAAATTTAAATAACCTTTTTCTCAATTTAAAAATTGAAGACAGCGTTGTTTGTTTTTGTTTGTTGAATGTGTTTAAACAAAAAGTCACAGTCACGACTATTCACCTTTTTCTTAACAATCATCATCATATAACTTAATTAATCCAATGTTGTGACTTTTTTTTAAATTAAATAATCTTTTTTTACGGTTATAAATTGTGTATGTCATTTAGTTCCTTATTATTTATTAAATTGTGCATATAATTTAGTCCCTACCTCCAACCGTCGACATTTTGAGAATAGGGAATAAATAGAGTGATAATTAAATATTAAATAAGAATTAAAAATTTAAAGTTGACCAAACCAAACCAAACATATACAGACTTTTGGTTCCCTTATAGGTAGATCGGATATAAAAAAGGAAAATACATATGCTAAATCCTATTATTACTACTATTATTGTCAATCGGACAATTTTTATCCTGCAGCAGCAGGGCCCTCCTCAGCCTTGCTCTGAAGTCGGCCAAATCCCTCTGGAGTTCATCAAACTACCTTTGAAGTTCCTGCAAGGACTCGATATGAATCTTCTTGTACGAATCTGGATCAGCCATATTTGTATTGTAAGTGTAGTAGAATGAATGAGTGAGAGGAGGCCGGAGGGACCTATTTATAAAATGATTGAATTGAAAGGGGTGACTTGACTTAGTCAAACAAAAAGCCATGACTGTTCATATCCCTTAATTAAATAAAACTGGTGACTTTTCGAATATGTAAATTAAAAAATGGATCTAAATACAACATTTTATCTTTTTATTGTATTTCAGAAAGAAAAGAAAATTGCTTTAAAATAAATCTAGCAGATGGGTAATCTGTTGCAAAATATATTTCATCTGTCAAATAACTTACAACATATTGACAATCTGTTGCAACAGATGGATATATCAGTTTGCTTTTCCAATAGATGTGGTGTCTGTTGCAATTTGCTAGTCGTCTGTTTATTCAATTTCATCGAGAGCATTAGATTTTTCTAAACACTTCTTGGCCAAACTCAATTTTTGCTCTTGGATTGCTTCTCTTTTTTTCTTTGCAACTTGCAAGAAAAAAAAAAAGCAATCTAAGAGCAAAAATTGAGTTTGGAGGCTAGCTTGAAGGATGCAAAGAAAATAAGAGAAGCAATCCATGAGCAAAAATTGAGTTTGGCAAAGAAGTGTTTAGAAAAATCTAATGCTCTCAATGAAATTGAATAAACAGATGACTGGAAAATTGTAACAAATGCCAAATCTGTTGGAAAATTCGGTGTTGCGGCATATATGGATAGTGCAGCACTCAATGCAGAATAGTTTTTTGGTAGAAGAAAGTCTTGAGAAGACATAATCAGTAATCTCTCGATATCATCTTTTGTTGTATCAAGCAATTTTGTTGATATATTGTCCTTTACGAGAGAAGATTGATCAGCAGAAAAACCAAGTGATTGAGATTATTTAATCTATTGACTAACTCGAGCAAAGACGTCTTCTGGATTATCAAACTACAAAGGACAGTCTGGTAGTTCAATAACATCGGATGTCTTGCTTCCGGTATTAGCTAATGATGGGGAGATTCTCGTTCCTCACCATCCTGAAAAGAAAAAGCTCTCAAAATTAGATGAAGTAACTCAGTAACTCAATAAAACGACACAAGATGAACTAAATCTAGCATTCAGTTTTCCTTTCTATTCCTCCTCTTTTTATCTTCTCACCTTTTTCAGATCTAAAATTTTTCTTTTTAGGATACTAGATAATGCCTTGAAAATTGCTTTCTTTCTCCTCTTAGCCTTAATCTCTAATGGAGTGAATGAAACTGAAATCCTCTTTGATTGAATGACACTACTGTTAGATATCAATTCCTTTACATCAGCAGTTAATGCATTAACAGTATTAATCACTCCATCATATTTTGCCTTGCACTCTTCACATTTGCATACACAAGATAAGCATGGAGGGGCAAGATCTCAAAACCTTTGCCCGAGTTAGTGATCAGATTAAACGATCTCAATATCTCAGCCTTTCTACTGATCATACTTCTCCCATATAGAGGACAACATATCTGTCATGCAAAAGTCTACACCGTCACCAGAAATGCTTGCCACAGTGAAAGTTTGTAGAAGGCATGACTAGTAATCTCTCAATATCACTTTTATGACTTACTAGATGTCTCTTGCAATTATATTGGAATGGACATATCGAGCAATTGTGCTTAGTTTGGTTTGTCAATTGCAATATAATTAGAAAAGATGTCAAGGAAGTCATAAAAGTGATATTGAGAGGCTGATAATCAAGCCTTCTAAAGACTTTCGTTGTGGCAAGCATTTCTGGCGATAATGTAGACTTTTGCATGGAGGATATGTTGTCCTCTATATGGGAGAAGAAAGATCAATAAAAAGGCTGAGATATTGAGATCGTGTAATTTGTTCACTAACTCGGGCAAAGGTTTTAATAGGGTAATGAACCTACAGTTACGTAACGTTTGATAGGCTTGGTAGAGTCAGTTTAGATCAAACATTACGTAACTTCTTGCTAATTAATTTATCGAACCCTTAAAGGTTGGTTGAGCAAGCTGCATTGAGCAACGCTCGATAAAAGTGAGCTATTAAACTTTTGGGACCACATCTTTACTGTGCATCAACACATTTTGACCTAAAAACATACACATCGACCCTTCATGTATCCTTTAAGACTTCTGAAGAAGGTGTTTTGAAGGGCTTCTACAATGCCACAACTATGAAGATAGTGTTCCTGATCGAGCTCACAAGAGATCAGGAACTCTATACCAAATTCAAAGACGGCAACGACAAACTTGAAGACCAAATCGGCAAGATGGAGGCAAGCTTGAAAATTATCGGGATTCGCATACTACAACAAGCCTCTAATCTTCTCCAAGGAATGTTAAAAGCATGCTAAGTCTAGAAAACACAATCAATTATAACCATATTTCTAAGGAAGTAGTGACACTCAATCTGTCTTTCAATCACATTTGTGGTTCCAATCAGGTCAGCAGTAGTGGACCTGATCGAAACCACAAATAAGAAGGCATGGGATGCAATTTAAAATTCAGAAATTGCCACCTTCACTTAGATTCCTTACTTTAACTATAGTTGTTGGTGGTGGAAGTTTTCTAGACTTACTATACAATATTTCAACCCTCAATTCCCTTAAGACGACTTTCTTGTTCTTCTGCTATTTTCTATCTAGGTGATAATCCTAACCATACTACCTAGTTGCAGCTCCCTAGCAAAGTAACCATCTGCATTATTTTTCTCTTAGAGAAACAACAAACGAATTTACATTACTGGATACACTTTCATATTTGCACTTGATACAAATTTCTCATGTTTTAAGATAATTTCATCGGCCAGATTCGCAAGAAGTTACTTTCTACCCTATGTATCCTCTTCAATTAGCTCTCAGATGATATAGTCTTTTATCAACCACTCATTTTCCCTTAAAGGCATTCTTCTACCGCACCTTCTGGCATATAATCATCACCCCGAGCAATCCAACCATATAAATTTGGGCTAGGGCAATAACTATATTGGTTTTCCGTTCTTGTTAGATGCAGTGCTAGGCTTTGAAGGCCTTCTCAGAGTCTAATGCACCCTAAAAGTTAGTCTAATCGCTATTGAATCTCTTTACAACGACACCAAAACTAGATCCCTTCTCAATGCTTGATAAATAAAAATGAGCAACAACTGACATTAAATCTTTATAGGGTATCAGAACCATATTCATGGTCCCTCATCCTTATCAGTTTGGGCTTACCAAACTTAACTATAGAATTGCAGATATCTTATTTGAATGATCTATGACTAATCGATAAAAATAGCATTCACAAAATCAGTGTACTCTATGTGTGTTTTCATGATAACATTATCAGTAATACATACCTCTCACATATGAAGTGGTTCCATCTGCATGCAGCTTATTCCTTCGAACCCATATTTACTGCAGCCTCTTGTGATGGTCGGGCAAAAGTTGATCAACTTTCAGTTCTTTATATCTACAAAGAAGAGAAAAAAAATTAATGTCACAGAAAGAACATTATCCATCTGTTGCAACAGATGTAGAGCCTATTGCATCACATGAGGAGTCTGTAGCATCAGATGTGGAGTCTGATGCAACAAGTGTGGAGTCTGAAGCAATAGATGTGGAGTCTGTTGTAACAGATGTGGAGTCTGTTGTAACAGATGTGGAGTCTGTTGGAATACATCAAACCAGCCTTGCTGGTGGTTTGATTTGTTCCAACAGTTTCTCCATTTGTTGCAACATCAACAACAGCATAAACTACAAAGAAACAACAAATAAAAAATATCAAAACAAAGAAAACAACAACATTTGTTCCAACAACATCATCAACAACAAAGAAGCAACATCCTATTTTCCAACACCATCAACAACACCACATCACAAGTTCCAACAACGCCAACCCCAACAACAACATCAATAACAGCATCAATAATAAAGAAACAAACAAAATACATACAAAAAATAATACTGCCAACAAGGCTTTTAAACTTCTCCCTACAGATGACTTTTTCACATATTGTAATAAAAATTCTCTGCTCGTTTATTCAACAATTAAAACTTCCTTCAAATTTTTTAAATAAATATGATATGGTTAAATGGTAATTAAATAAAAAAAATAGTTGTAAATAACTTGCAAAGAAGAAAATGAGAATGAAAGAGCAATAGTGAACCATACCTTAATGTTAAAAGGGGATCAAACAGCAATTTTAGATGAGGAATCTAAGATATGGATCGGTTTAGATCCGAAAGGATCTTTATGAGAAAGAGGAGAGAAAAAAATTGTGATAACCCGAAAGAGGAGAGAAAGAAAAAAATGAGAGACAGATAAAATAAATTTAGGGTTGAAGGAGAGATGAGAAAATTTTAATTTCTAGATGTACTATCCTTAATATTAAATGGTTAAACAAAGTGTATTTATTCAAATTTATATTTTCAAAGAATAATTAATAAGGCTAATTTGGTAAAATAAATCCTAAATTAATAGTATTTTCTTAATGGGTGTGCCAAGTCAATAGGGGCCAACTAATCTAAAACGGAGAAAGTATTAGGGGTTTCAATATTCATTAATAATTTGAGGGGCACGAAGAAGAAAACGGGTGACATTGAAAAGACAAGACAAGACTACTCAATGTGATTTTTGAGCTATCCAAGAAATATTTTTTATCGCCTTTAGTAGTACTAATTTATCTACTCAGACAGAAGCTTGCTTTTAAATTAAAAGAAAAAAAATTAAAACAGATATGTCGTCTATTGCAACAGATTAAATATCTGTTTGAAAAAACCCAACAGTTCAGTCACCTGTGACAACAGATGCAAATGTCCATTTGATAACTAAATTAGATATGTCATCTGTTACAACAGATACCAATATCTGTTTGAAAATTTTCAACAACTCAGTCATCTATCACAACAGATGCAAATGTCTATTTGATAATTAAATCAGATATGTCATCTGTTGCAACAGATATGATTATCTGTTTGAAAATATCCAACAGCTCAGTCGTTTGTTGCAACAGATTTCATTGCAATTGATTTAGGTAGAACTAGGGATGAATGAATGAGCTCGCAGGGTCAACAACAACTTTAATTGAGTCTTTGAATTTGCATGGTGTTGGTATTGTGTTCATCCCAACCCAAGTCATCGATCGATCACTCTGAGTTGAAATGAGTTCTCATTAACTTAATGTTAAGATTAATAATAGTACCTACATTGATTTAGGTGGAACTAGGGATGAATGAATAATTTCATAGGGTCAACAACAACTTTAATTGAGTCGTTGCATTTGCATGGTGTTGGTATTGCGTCCATCTCGACCCGAGTCGTCGATCGATCACTCTGAGTTGAAATGAGTTATCATTAACTTAATGTTAAGATTAATAATAGTACCTAGATTGATTTAGGTAGCACTAGGGATAAATGAATGAGCTCACAGGGTCAACAACAACTTTAATTGAGTCGTTGCATTTGCATGGTGTTGGTATTGCGTTCATCCCGACCCGAGTCATTGATCGATCACTCTGAGTTGAAATGAGTTCTCATTAACTTAATGTTAAGATTAATAGTACCTACATTGATTTAGGTGGAACTAGGGATGAATAAATGAGCTCACAGGGTCAACAACAACTTTAATTGTGTCGTTGCATTTGCATGGTATTGGTATTGCGTTCATCCCAACCCGAGTCGTCGATCAATCACTCTGAGTTGAAATGAGTTCTCATTAACTTAATATTTTAAAAACTATAGCTTTTGAAATTTTAAAAATTAATTAAGATCAATTCGGACCAAATTAACAATTTCAAAACTTGTCATTCTTTTTCAAAATTACAAATCAACCCATACAAATCATCCATTTGCGGGAAAAACTTTTTCTCATTTCAAATATCAAGTTCTCGCTCCTCTCTCTCTCTCAATAATACAAAAAATAACTACTCAACATATTGCTCAACCCTTCAAAACAGATCGATTTTCTTCCTATTTCCAACCACATAGTTGTTATTTTTGACTTCATTCTCACTTGTATCCATCATTTTCTCTGTCTTCACAGGTAACAGAGTTCGAGAAGAGTTCTACATTTCTTCTTTATTCTAAAAATTAGGGCTTTTTAATTAATGATAAAAAAGAAGACTTTTAGTTGTATTATCTTTGAGAATGGGTTAACAATTTTGTGTTTTGATGCTAAAAAGGTAGAAAGCACATGAGAAAACCCTAGTTTTTTTCTCAGTGATTTGTTGACTGTTGTGGTATTATTGGATGGTGTTTGTGGTGTTGTTGGTGGATGTTGTTGTTGGTGTCGGTATTTGTATTTTTTGTGGTGGTGTCGGTGGTCTTGGTGTTGGTATTGGTGGCATTGGTGGTGGCATTGGTTGTGGTATTGGTGGTCCATCTGTTGTAACAGGTTGGATATCTGTTGTGAGATATCAAATAGGTCTTCAAACAGATTCCCCATTTGTTCCAACTGTTGGCTTATCCGTTGGAATATTTTTTTTTTGTAATGTGGCGTAGAATAATTTATTGAAATTTGTCTTACCTTTTTTCAAAAAAAAAATTATGCAAACATCAAATGCAATGTATTTTTTATTTTTCTATTGTTTGTAGTTAAACGATGTCTCCCAAAAGAAAAAAACTGAAAGTGGAGAAAGTGGATCAACTTCTGATCACCAAAAAAAAAAGGCTAGAGTACAGATAAATTTGGAGGAACTTCCAAAACAATCTTAGTCAGGGCAAAATGAAGTCGAGGAAAGTGATAACTCCTCCTCACCAATGGGGCATGAAATAATATCGAAATTCCAGCATGATTCTGTCAAAACCATTAGTATTAACAAGTTTCTAGTTGTGATGCCGATGAATAGCCTAACGCAGTATTTTGTGATCTTGTACTTAAATGTCAGTTGGGGAAACCTTTTGATGAACTTAGGAGTATTATGAAGAATGAAAATATAGATGGACTTTTTAATAAGAGCTGTTTTGCATACTTTCTCGAGCTGTCTGAGGACTGCACTCTCCGTTTCCCAATGAGCATGGTATATAGTCTTCTCAAGCGTAGGATCAAGTATGCGGGGAAGGAGGGAGGAAAAAAGATGGATCAAGTCTGGATCAACTACTGTGGCATGCCGATTTATTTTGGATTGAAAGAGTTTGCCATAGTGACGGGCTTGAGATGCGATCGTCCAGAAGAACCACTCATCTAGAAAACACCCCACACAGGGTCCAACAAATGCAAGATAAAAAAAAGATAGGTTGTTGGGCATTATTTGACGTAGTAGCTACAAAGCGGTGGATTTGATGGTAGATCTCGAGGATAATGACATACCAAATACTGTAGGGAGAAATTATGCTTAGTTTGGTTTGTCCATTCCGCTTTATTGGCAAGGGACGTCAGGAAAGTCATAGAAGATGATTTGTTGGCGTTTGCTGATGATTTTGACAAATTCAATGACTATCCCTGGGGATATGACAGCTACTGCTTGACTGTCCAATATTTACTGACAAATCTATCCACAAGGACGATCACATTATACGGCTTTCCCTGGACTTTCATGGTAAAATTGATCACTATTTTTACTTATCCATTAATTTATAATGAATATACTTATTATGACTTTTCTTTGCTTGCTTCCTATTTACATTTTTTAGGCTTGGGCATGTGAAGTCATTCCTCCCCTCCAAAAGCAGTTCAAGGATTACCCGGGTGAGGTTTCTCATCCAAGGATCCTTAGGTGGTTGGCGGCTGCAAAGGGCGGCAAAAATAATATTAAGGAGCAGGACGCTGATCTATTTAACCCTCTGGATGATGCAGTACATCTTCTTTCAATTAAAATAATTTGCCTCAAAGAAAGATATTGAAACAGATGTTCCATCTGTTGTGACAGATGGGTCATCTGTTGCAATAGATTACCCGTCAACTGTAACTGGTGCAATAGATGGGTAATCTGTTGTGACAGACGATCTATATTTTGCAATAGATTAACCATCTGTTGCTCTAGTTCTCTGAACTCGACTCAATAGATTACCAATCTAATGCAAATTATACAACAGATGTGTAATCTGATGCAACATATTGTCAATCTGCTGTGACATACAGATAAGCTGTTATGGCAGTTAGATCATCTGTTGCATAAGTTGGTTGTGTTAACATTCATGTAACCTAATTGACTGCAAATTATTGTATATGATTTAAATGCCTCTTGTCTTTTTATAGGCTGTGCATCCTTGGATTGTACCTATCGATGATAAGCTGGGATGACTTATTTTCTTACTCTGGGTCTTGTTGATACAAAAGAAGACCTAACAGTGGAGTTAATAAAGAAGGAACTGGCTGGAGCAACATCCATAAGAAGAGCAGTTAGGCAAGGCAGCCTAATGTTGAAGCTCTTCACGACCAACCTCAAACTACAACAAATTTGAGTGCTTCTTTTGAGGGTGTTAGTGGTGGAGTTGTTTGTGATGGTAGCAGACATCCTGATGTTGTACTTGCTGCCAGTCATGATTATGAGCATGTTGGTGCTTAGCAAAAAATAAATACTTTTGAAAACACCCCTTGCATAAGTCCCTCTCACCCCTACACCGGTCCCTCTCACCCTTACAGTGGTCCCTCTTACCCCTCCTCACTCTTATGTTCTCATTGCAAATGCAAAGTATGCAAGGACAGAGAAGATAAACTCCTTAAAAAGCTAGAGGCTATTGCTAAAGATGTCAAGGATTTTAAATTCAGGAGGGGTGTTATACCATCCAACGAGGTGAGGGAACCATGTACTCCTACAGTGGCGGTTAGGAAGAAGAAAAGAAAAATTAGACAAATTCTCTCGGTTCTGAAAATAGCAAAAACTGCAACTCCTCCCGCTCCAAGAGTTGTTGAAGTTCAGGGGCCGCTGAAGAAGATGGACATATTCATGGTACTTGGCAAGGAAAAGAAGAAGGAACTGTAAGAAATTATGAATGGTAGGACGAAGGTTCAAAAAGAATACACCACGCATTCATTTGTTGCCAAAGACTTCACGAATATGACAAATATGCGTTTGTAGTACGAGGACAATATAAGTTTACTTTTGCTAATCTAGCCTTCCAATCTACTCCACAAAGAAGAATCTACACAGCAGATGTGTAATCTATTGCAACAGCTTGGTATTTTGTTGCAACATAATACACATTTGTTGCATAAGTTGCGTTGGTTGGGTAATCTGTGAACTGATTCAGAGAACGCTCTGCATCGGATTCTTTCCACTTTATTTTTATTCTTTATAATTAGTAACCTATTTAAAAATTATCTTTTTATACCACAGTATGTTGATGAAATTCTCTGCCTCGTGAGGGGCAGGCAATTAGCGTACCCGGATGCTTATGATATTGCCAATAGGATAATGGACCTCAACTTCTACAACAATTTCAAGGATAGGTACACTGATCTCCATAATCTAGTTGATTTTGGTGGCCCGAGATTTGATAAGTTAGTTTCTACGTTCCAATGGGATGAAGAAGTGATTAAATATGTTAAAGGGAAGAGGCCATATCCACACGGCAAGAGCTGGACCAAGGTAAAGGGAATCCTTGCAGTCATAAATATGGAAGTCAAACATTTTCTCGTTGTTGAGATACTACTCTACGAGGGAAATATTGAGGTTTATGACTGCAATTTACCTGTCTTCAGCGAGGACATATTTTTAGCCCATATGCAGTCACTCTTGAAGTTGTTACCCAAGTTGTTGACGCAGAGTAAGATGATGGATCATTTGCTAGCTGAAGTTTTAACGAAGGAATCATGGGATTTTGAAGGTCAAAATAAGAACATCAACCTCCCAAAAAATAAAACCGGTGCAGCGTGCGGGCCGTACTCACTTACATACATCGAGTATTTGCTGACCGGCATAGAAATAACCGGTAAGTGCGATGCCGTTGTGGGAAATATGCAATGGGTCTTGTCTTATGAGGTACTAAATAAATGGTTGGAACCCGTGTATAAAAAAAATATGTACAAATACATAAAAGAACACGATAATAATTAGTCATTTCAAGCCACTTCACTTTACATGTAGTGGTAATAATTTTTAGGTCTGGTCAAGTTGAATTTTTATGATGCAACAGATTTTATATATGTTGTAACAGATATAATACCTGTTGTGACAGATTGATTATCTGTAGGAATAGGTTGTCATCTGTTGCATTAATAGATATTTCTCAGTCTATCTGTCGCAATAGATATTCAATTTGTTGCAACATATAATCTATTTGTTGCAACTAATAGGTAATCTGTTGGAAAAAATTAAGAAAGTAGGAAGACTTGTTATATAATTTCTAGCGGATGATCTACGTGTTGCATCTCATGTTGCAATATATGTCTAAATCTACTTGATAAGATATGTCGTCTGTTGCAGCAAATATATTATCTATTGCGATATTTGAATCTAGTATTCCATTTCAATTAACATGTTCAAAACTAAGAATTAAATTATATTCATAGACAGCATAAAATAAGTCGAAGCCTTCGAAAATTACATGAAATAACTCAACAAATAAATGAAATGTAAAAAATATCATTAGGGGTACAAATGATCTATCTATAAATAAATCAACAAGTTAAACCAAGGAGGATAGGTTATTACATTGATGGACTCAAGCTATAAAGATCTAACCAATATGGACTTGTTGTTCTTCATCCGATGTTACAGAATTCGGCTTTGGTCGTCGTGGATCTTTAATGTCGCATACGTATGGCTTCTGAGCTTTCGCTTCTCCATATTTTCATAAAAGAGCAGTATATCTTTTGCGGAGTAATCCGGCATCAGGTTCATCATTTGGTACTATTAATCCATCGCCCAAATACTTGGCGTAACCAACAACAAAAGGACCGCAGTTTCTGCGTTTTAAAAAATAGATAATCCATATCTTGCAGTTCATGCAAACATTGTTAAATTTATGCAATGAAACTAAATCATGACACTTATACTTATAGGCTACCAATGGTTTGTTGAGCAATTCCTTCAACATATTGTACATCAAATGGATTATCCATTTTAACCCGGTATGCTTCAATCGTCGACCAATCAGTACGAACCTTTTGGTCCAAAAATCCACTCATATCAAGGTAAGTAGGCAATATTTTGGTCAGCTTTTGTATCTAAGATGAAGGCCCGCAACATCTCCTTCGCGATATTGAGTCATAAACTCGGATGCGTCTCTCTTTTAGAACAACGACAGCCAACACCCAATAGAATTAACGACCACAATTGATTGGGATGTACACTTCGTCGACCAAATGCCAAAGTAAGCCAGTCGAAATGCTAAAACCTTTGATGATGTTGATTAAGCGTTCCTCATTTCGGAAAACTTCCGGCTGTTGTTGACAATACCTATCGTAGGCATTATTGATGTAAATTTTGTACAAACAATTGCCTGTCGTGTATCTGTATTGTTCTTGTGTTTAACTTGGCCTTCTTTCAGAGGTAGTAAAAAATGGCATTGATGTGCTGCACATATTATCAAACATTTTAAATTACGTGATGAAAAGATTAATACGTAGATGTAACTAAATAAAGTATTAATTAATAGTAATATGTATGGCATTTAAACCTCATCATTCCAGAAACTTTGGGGTTGTGACATCAAATAGAACCAATTCTTTATTTCGGGATGTGCAACAACAAAATCGAACATATAAAAACTAAGACTCGATTCATTCACTCTGTAGCGTTCGTCATTTTATTTTCTACATGATGATTTATATGTGTTAATGTCACGTTCTTACAACAAGAATAGTATAAACCAATATCTTTAAAAATTAATTTATGTACCTACTGGCATGATGCTTTAACAGCCCATCGGCAATCCATTCTGAATAGTCGTTGATCAAGTATGTTAGTTTTTTTTTGGAACCTCGTCTAAGATGTTGAACCCTTCAAACGGGTAATTCTTCCGTTCTCCCAAACTGACAGGATCTATTTTTTCTTCTTCTTTGGAAGTAGTTGATGGATTATCAACTATGATATTATGCTCTTCAGCAGTGGCTTCTACTGTAACATCCACCTGGAAAGCCAGAATTATCAATGCTAATTACAGATATACAATAGATTGTCCATCTATTGCAACAGAAGAGCTTTATATTGCAACAGATAGATCATCTATTGGGATGAATTCGAATAGGTAAATCAGAGCAGTACGATAATTTCAAATAGATGACCCATCTATTGCAACATAAGACTCATCCGTTGCAATAGATAACTCATCTGATGCAACAGGTTAGACAACAGTTGCAACAGATGTATATATTTGTTTGATAACTTTCAGCAGATGCATCATCTGTTGAAACAGATATGTGCCTGTTTGTTTGTTGGAACAGGTGATGTACATTCACCTTCTTCAACTCATGTTGCTCTCCTGTGGCCCTGGCACACTGAACATCGGTGCAAGACAAAGATAGAGGCATTGCAATTTAGCTTTTTTTTTATGATTGATGATGCCTTGGAAGTATCTTTCATTTTCCTCTTAGCCGCCTTGATCTCTAGTGGAGTGTATGAATATGAAATTCTCTTTGATGGAATGACACCCCTCTTAGATGCCATTTCCTTTACAGAAGCAGTTAGTGCATTAATAGCATTAATTACTCTATCGGATTTTGCCTTGCAGTCTTGACATTTACATGTAGAACATTCGCTAGATGTGAAAAAGTCTGAAGAAAAATCTGTACAACCAGTATGATCATAATAATAATGGCTTGTTGTTTAAAAAACGGTAAGAGAAGCATCATTAGCCCCAACAGTAGCACCACTACGACTACCACTACGACTACCATCGTCAACAGCAACAAGCCCACCCTCCAAAATTATTTTTCTTATGATGGTTGTTGCTCCAAAAAATTCCATTTTTATTCCATCAATGACCTTAGGGTTCGATAAAGTTTGCACAGACCGTAAAGTAAGAAAAAATGGCATCTTCAACTCTCGGTTGGTCGAAACAAACCATGGATAGACAATCTAAAATAAATCGCTACATATATTACAATGATGATGAAATTATTTAAAATAATCATTAATTAAAACAAAAACTTGATTAGAATTGAACTTACTGCTTCCGTCGGGGGGTTGAAAAGATCAAGAAATTTTGCATTTCTATCGGTTTTGGCCGACAACCATCTCAGGATTCTTGGACAGGAAACTTCTTCAAACTTCTTCCTTGTTGTCTCAAATAAGGAATGGCTTCAAATGCCTAAACCTATAACATAACGCCAATAAATCAAAAGCATTATTGAATAAAAAAATAATGAATCATATCATGATAAAAGAAATATTTACCATGAAGGCCCATGAAAAGCCATATAAGTTGACTGTCTTTGTCATTAATGGAGTCAACAAATATTGGACAGTGTAGACACCTAATTTTGTCCCTTCCAAGTCTAATTTTATTCATTTTTAGCTCACATTACCACACACCCTCACCCATGTGATTATATCCCACAAAAATACAAAATTAATAACCCTTAACAAATTTTATCTTGTTTTAATCCTATCCTAACAACCTCTCCAATTAAAAGCGGACACCTCACCACCCTCTCACCCTCTACCGACGTGTCCCCCCTACCTCCACCTTTCTCACGTGAACTAATAGATAAAAAAAAGAATATATTTCAATACACTACAAAGGAACCTATTTTTTCATTATCATTATCATCATCATCTTTATCAGGACTGACCATATATTCACATCAAAACAACACATACCCATATACAATTCCCACATAGACAGTAACAACCATACTCACAGACACCTTCACTAAAATTTTCCATTCACCATACTTCACCCGTATACGATCCCTCATCCTCACAGCACACACCATCAGAAACTGACCACAATACACGATTCACAGACATTGAAGTGAGAGAAAATATGGTGTGATAGAGAACTGAGAGAGGTAGAGAGAGATCTACATAAGGAAGGAAGAGAAATCGAAGGAGAAAACAGAAAATGAAGGGGAGATAAGGATTGGACAGAGATATAGTGAATGGACTAGGAGACATATTTGAGCAAGAGAGGAGAGAAAAGGGACTAGGATTAACTATTCCGGTGTTCATGGCCGGAAAATAGTATCTTTTTGTCGGAAAAACATTGTTGTGTTCTCTTTCTGCTTGTTTCAGTCATCGTTGGAGCTCACCGAAGTTCCGACGGGGTGGTAACTGTGGATTGCGACCCTAACCCAAATCAAATCAGTCGGGTTGACTGGTTTTGGGTCTAATTCTGGTGAGGTATCTGATTCTGGTGAAATTCAGTTTAGTTCCGGCAAATTCTGTCTACCAGCCTCGGTTTTGTTCGTATTTTGTTTTGGGTGTTCACTGTTTTTGAGTTTGAATTGGATTCTGGAGATATCCATGTTGGAGTTGGATCATAGTCGAGATTTGGTACCCGTAGAGGCTCTCGGGATGGCTCTTACTTCTCCCTTTAAGTCAATCAAAAACTCTTGAGGTCCAATTCTATCCTTTCGCCTTTTAATCTTCACATAGTTATGAATGATTTGTGAGTTTGGCATGCTTGAATTTTCATTGTTGTGGTTTATTTATTGTTGGATTTGGATGTGAAAACTTGATTGGTGGATTGCGTATTGAATTGGTTTAATCATGTTGAGATTGGATTTAGGGGTTAGTAATAAAATTGGTTAAATTCCTAATTTATGTTGGTTTATTTATGTTATTATCATGATTAATTTGAACATATTAAACTCGATCGTATGATGTTAAGTCGAGAATTGGTAGGCAAACGTAGGTTGGGTAGGAAAAGTTTAGAATCTTTGGTTTTGTTGAATGTTTGAAGTTTGGTTAAATGCTTTGATTTTCTCATATTAAAAATTGTTCTCATTTGGCCGAGGAATGCCTCGAGAGATTTGTATTGATTTATCTGGAGAACCCCCCGAAGTATCTTGTACTTGAAGACGGCGCACGGTCAAGGCCCAGAACGTCGGGTGGAGTTTGGTTTAGGATTAGTTTAGGATCAGTTTAGAATAGAGTAGGTTTACATTTCCGTATTTTTCATTTTTTGGGTCTGTATAATTGGACTGAACACTATATTTTGGATTTATTTTGTTTCATGTGTTTGATTGATTGTTCTATTTGTTTTGTGTGGTTTATACATTCGTAATATCAAATTAGCCGATACGCTCCACCAAGCGACCATGGTCGAACCACGAGATCGAGGGGTGCCTAACACCTTCCCCTCGATCAACAGAATTCCTTAGCCAGAATCTCTGTTCGTAAACTAGTTTTTAAAGAGTCAAATTATTTTGAAAAGGATTGTCCAAAGGTGACTTGGCACACCGGATTATACCAAGTGACGACTCTGAGTTTTGAATGTAAACATAATCTTTTTTCAGAACAAATCTTCATTTTGTCACTTTAATAATAAACACTCTTTCGACCCTTAAAATGAATCTTTTTGGATGAAAAGGGGTGTGACAGCTCTGGCAGCTCTGCTGGGGACTTTTCAGAATTCGAGCTTATTTTGGGGGTTGTATCGGCTTAGTTTGACATTATGGGTGTATAAACATTGTTTGTGTTATCGTTTGTTGTTTATTTTATCATTGTTACGTGTTTACAGTTTTTCTCTTGTATGTTACCGCTTTATATATGGCATCATGTGCATAACCTGAGTCGATTCTTTCTGCAACAAGTCCCAGAGTGCACGTCATGCGCACGAACTCTAGTTGAGTCACCCTTATTTTAGGAGGGGGAGCCGTTGGATGTATGGAATAGGTGGAAAGCAAAGTAGCCACTATCGATCATATGCTCCCCGAACGGCATTGTTAGTGAACCACAACGTAGGTCAGTCTTTAAGTCATATTTATCTGCATCATATTGAGACCTAGAGGGACCCACTTGGTCCTTTGTAGAAGACTCACCTCTGAAGCATCCCTACATGCTAAAGTTGCATCTTTGAGGCTAACGTGGTCATTTGACGGACCGATTTGGGGAAAGCATGTGTTAGAAGTAAAGTGCGTAGGCAAGAAATGTTGACAAAAAAATAGAAAAAAAAAGTGAAAAGTGAGTCGAAAAGAAAAAAAAGAGCTTTGTAGTTTTTAGAGTTTTTTATGACTTTTGTTTTTCAAGATTCAAAAATTCAAAAAAAAAAGATTTTTTTTACTTTTTGCACTCATTTTTCAAAAAAAAAAACATCAAAAATATTTTTCTTTTGTTTCATTTAGCATGCATTCACAATTCGAAAACTCCAAAACGATTTTTAGGAGCTTTTTATAAAAGAAAAATTCAAAAAAAGAGTGGTAAAAGTTTTGTACATTTTATATAATGAAAATACCAAAAAGATTTTCTTTCATAGCTGTTGGTGTCATTTTTTATGTGAAGTGTCAAATTGAAAACTCAAAAAAAAATGGATTTTGTTATGTTGTTCATCGTGTGCCTTTGGTCGTGTCTTAAGTCAAGGTGCAATTCACTCTTTATTTAGAGTAAGTGTTTCATGTACATCTTTAAAAGAAAACTGCAAAAAGATTTTCCTTTAATAGGTTCAGGTTTCATTTTCATATGAAATTTAAAACTGAAAACCCAAAAACAAAATTCTTTGGTAATCATAGATTTCACTTTGTATAGGGATGTTAAAGCTGAAAAATTCAAAAATATTGTCGTCAATTCTTTTGAAAAATTGTTATTTCTTTTCTTCTTAATGTTTTGAGAAAAAGAAAAAAAATAAAGAAAACAAAGAGTTCAATTGGCCATTTTGGTAAGACTTCACGAACTATGCACACCTGATTCTCCTCTCTTGGAAGTGAGATACGTAGGCGTCCTTTTTTGGTTCAGTGATTTATTTTTTTTAAAAAAAGAGGTTTTGAAAGGGTGTTGAACTCTAACACATTTATTATTTTTGTTGAGTCAGTTTAAGGTGGTTGGTTTGTGGCATTCTGGATGGTCCTTCACATCACACCAAATCCAAAGAGTTAGTTGTGTCCAACAAAGATATAAAGAGTGACATCATGGATCAAACAAAGAATCAGGAAAATGAGAGTTTGAAGCAAGAGATTAGGAGGCTAAGACAACAAATGACAGAAATGCATCGAGCTTGGGCCAGTGGGTTGCCTTCTCCTCCATTTACCTTTATTGATCCTACAAATACCTCGAGTTTTCCACCAAAATCTCAAAGTTAGTTTTCTACTGTTGTTGACGCACCACAACATGACTCGGAATTCATTCCAAGCCAAAATTATCTCAATACTTCCACCACTTTTCCTCTAGTTCCTCAGCATAAGCCTTCTACATTCACAACACCACATGTCGTTTGTGATCTTGTTGCTCAATCCTCTACTGGGACTTCCACACTGGCTCGCCCAATGGTTGGGCGTACCCATGCTGCTAGTAAACCTATATTCAATACTCTTGGTGATCATTGTTATACTCCTGAGCCTGCTTTTAAGTTAACTGGACCACCAAAATTTCTTAACAAGAAGTCCGGTGTGCCAGAAGAGTCGGATAAAATGGTAGGAAAAATGAAGAGTGCAGAAAATACTATGAAAAATTCTCTAGGACCTGCGGGTAAAAAAGATGTTTCATACAAAGACTGGGGCATACCTTCAAGAGCTAACCTTCCTTCAATCTTTTAGATGTTGAAATTTGAGGAGCAAGATGGGCATTAGGAATCCGTGAAACATTTGGGATAATATTGCAATCAATTAAGGGAACCTGCAGGGACGAAAGATGAGAAAGATGACATTGCTATTGTAGTTGAAGAATGGGCACATCCAAGAAGACGACGTCGTCGTTGCCGTCAGTCTCAAGCCCAAGTTCATACCCAAGCTCTCCATAATCACTCCCAAAATCCATTATACTCTGTTTCTCCTCCTCCATATCTAGTATATTGCGCACAACCATATGTTCAAATCCCTCCTTACCCACAATGGCGCGCACCAACTCCTCAAAGTCATCCTCTAATTCCCCAAACATACCAAAGCCCTTCTAGGCCCGATGTTCGATCCAAGTTTATTTCAGAGATTGGTACAATGGGGCATGATCACTCCTCTCCTTGGGCACACTCTTAATCCCCGTTCAAGAAATTTTTATCTTAATACACGATGATGCTTGGGGTCATAGCATTGAAGATTGCCGAGATTTGAAAAGAGAAATCAAAAAGATGATTCAAGATGGGTCAATTATGGTGTAGAACATTGACAGTGAGGGAAGCTTTAGTCATGCTGATATGCAAATCAGTGGCTAAGTTGTCAGGTTGAGCAATTGAGAAGTCACCCCTCTCCCTACTGGGAAGAGGTTTGGTAGTTTGTTTTGTTTTCTTTTCTGTTTTCTGAATTATTTCAGGGTTGTAGTTCGGGATCTATCTTGTTTTGTCCCTGTGTCATTTATGTTCAAACCTTTCTATCTTTTATTTCAACTAAATGAAGTGTCCCTTTCCCTTTGTGTTTTAAATGTGTGTTTGTCTTCTTTACACATCACATTTTATGTTGACTGTAGTGTTATGACATGCCTGTGAAATTTTTAGCCAGATCTTAAAATTAAGTTTAAGCATGAACTTTGCATCAGAGGGCTAAAGTTAGAAAAAATATCTGAGAAATAGGTAGAGTGCTGAGACATTTGATGACAAGTTGAAGCCTTCTTTGAAAATTAAGGCACTTATTTTGAGAATCACAAGAATAACTTGGTCATCAATTGAAAGACATGTCTTAATTAGGTCAAATAGTGTCTACGTAAACAGAATAAAAATCAGCTCCACAAAATCATAAGTCATTCAATGTGAGGAATATGCAACAAAAGTGGAGTTGTATGCTAGAAAATTGCAGAAGAAGTAGTGACGCACATACTCAGTCAAAGTTAATGCTTAAAAGATGTCACAAATGATCTTCATCTTTCATTTTCATATTACAGGATGTGTACTGCCATTTTCAAGAATTGATATGACGAAGGCATTTCATTCTGCTATCCAAACATTGTGTTATCCTTTGTTTACCCCATTTGAGCCTTAGCGTTGTTTTCTTTCATACCCCTCTTTTGGAATCAATATGGAGTCAGCAAAACTCAAAAGAAAAAGTGTCGAGCAAAAGAACAAAGTCAAAAAGTTTCAAAAAAATAAATGAGAGAAAAAGTATGTCAAAAGAAAAAAAGAGGAGAGTGTCAAGAAAGATAAAGTCAGAAAAGTCCCAAAGAGAAAAAGAGCCAATAAAAAAAGAAAAAAAAATCAGATCAAAAGAAAGAACAAGCTTCCAGAACTACGCACGACCTGATTCTTCTCTCTCGGGGGTGAGATACGTAGGTTGCCCTACTCTGGGCTCGGTCAAACCAAATAAACAATCTAGAATCACCCAGTCAAAAGAAACTGGGGCATGAGTTAATCCTCATTGTTTGAGTCGATTCCAAAAGTTGTAAGTCCTACCCCACTTCAAGTGTCGTTTGGGCCACCTGTCATCCTTTCTTTCTAACCTATTCAAAAGCCAAGTCACAAAAAAAAGACCTTCAGATCAATCTTTGAGAATGTTAAGACTAAGCATGAAATGAATGTGATGACGCATTTCGAGAATTACTTGTCTTCCTCAGCAATAAAAATCGGGAGAGAAATAAAAAATGAGAGAGTCTTATTGGTGAAAACCCTCACGGACACCGTAAGACGATGGTAAGTTGAGAGAAATAAAAATGAGAGAGTCTTATTGGTGAAAACCCTCACAGGCACCATAAGACAACTGTGAGTTGAGAGAAATAAAAATAAGAGAATCTCATTGGTGAAAAGCCCTCACAGACACCATAAGGAAATGGTGAACTGAGAAAAAAAATGAGAGAGGCTTGTTGGCAAAAACCCTTCAAGGTGTCACTAGCCGAATGAGGTCTTAAATGCAATTGACCTAATGAAGCAACTCATTTTCAAGGTCATTAACTCAACAGCAATTGGTGAAAGTGTGGATGGAAAGATCAGGCAAATTAATTCAAAATGCATGGCATAATCATAAGAGTTGACTGTCATTTTTAGATAAATTTTTCATTTCTTTGTTTCAAATAGGGACATTCATGGTCTTTTCTTTCCTTTCTTTATTTTTATTTTTAGTTTATTTTTTGAGTCAGTTATCCAAAAAATCATTGTCATTTTTGTCTTGTCTTTAAGTTAAGTCTATGCTAAAACAAGTGAGAAAAGATTTCAAAACTGGCTACCAGCTTCTCTAATTGCACAAAGCAAGACAAAAGCTAGCACATAAAAGAGACATGATTGTGAGCCAAAATAAGGCATGCGGAAATTTTTGTCAAACAATAAGTTTGAAAACTTATGGAAATACCAAGGTTCAAGGGGTTTATCTGAGGAGCATGGCAAAGCACAGATACTGTAATTTTTTCAGAGTCACTCTTGATAATCTGAGTCTGGTCAATGATACAGCAAGTCGATGACATATGCTAATGGTTGGAAGTAAGGTTAAATGTGACAGGGGCAAGAGCCATTGCCGCGAAAGTTAAAGCCACAAACCAGCCACCATGTTTTTAAACTAACAAGTTTTCTTTGATGAAACAGGAAATATGTTATCTTCAAATCAAGGACTTCAGAGTCTAAATATCAAAGATTGTAATGCCTCACTTCTATAAATTCAGGAGACAAGGTTGTTGCACAGGTTTGGTAATCAAAACCATGGTAAAAACTCATCATCCAATATATCTAGGAGACACACTTCCTTGTCCAGATGATTCAGGTCCATTTATTAGGTGATGTACTTCCTAAATTGAACCTTCACTCCTAGAAGTCGCACTTTCTTATTTGGGCAATTCAAGCAACATTTGTAAGGAGACCCACTTCCTTGTTTGGTAATTCAAGCGGTATTTATAAGGAGACGCACTTCCTTGTTTGGTAATTCAAGTGGTATTTGTAAGGAGTCGCACTTCCTTGTTTGGACAATTCAAGCAACATTTGTAAGGAGATGCACTTCCTTGTTTGGACAATTCAAGCAACATTTGTAAGGAAACGCACTTCCTTATTTGGTAATTCAAGCGGTATTTGTAAGAAGACGCAATTTTTTATTTGGTAATTCAAGCGGTATTTGTAAGGAAATGCACTTCCTTGTTTGGGAAATTCAAGCAATATTTGTAAGGAGACGCACTTCCTTGTTTGGACAATTCAAGCAATATTTGTAAGGAAACGCACTTCTTTGGTTGGTAATTCAAGCGGTATTTGTAAGGAGACGCAATTCCTTGTTTGGTAATTCAAGCGGTATTTGTAAGGAGATGCACTTCCTTGTTTGGGAAATTCAAGCAACATTTGTAAGGAGACGCACTTCCTTGTTTGGAAAAATCAAGCAACATTTGTAAGGAGACGCACTTCCTTGTCTGGGTAATTTAAGCAGCATTGGTAAGGAGACACACTTCTTTGTTTTGGTAATTTAAGTGGCATTGGTAATGAGACGCACTTCCTTGTTTTGGTAATTTAAGAGGCATTGGTAAAGTTACGCACTTTCCTGTTTGGGTATTTCTATTAATATTTGTAAGGAAACGCACTTCCTTGTTTGGTAATTCAAGCGACATTGGTAAGGAAACACACTTCCTTGTTTGGTAATTCAAGCGGTATCATAAGGAGACGCACTTCCAAAGGAAACGCACTTCCTTGTTTGGTAATTCAAGCGGTATCATAAGGAGACGCACTTCCAAAGGATACGCATTTCCTTGTTTAGGTAATTCAAGCGGCATTAGTAAGGAGATGCATATCCTTGTTTTGGTAATTCAAGCAGCATTTGTGAGGAGACGTACTTTCCTGTTTGGTAATTCAAGAAATATTTGTAAGGAGATGCACTTCTTTATCTGGGTAATTCAAGCAACATTTGTAAGGAGAAGCACTTCCTTATCTGGGTAATTTAAGAAATATTGGTAAGGAGATGCACTTCCTTGTTTGGTAATTCAAGCGGTATTTGTAAGGAGACGCAATTCCTTGTTTGGTAATTCAAGTGGTATTTGTAAGGAGACGCACTTCCTTGTTTGGGCAATTCAAGAGACATTGATAAGGAGACACACTTTTTTGGTTTGGTAATTCAAGCGGTATTTGTAAGGAGACGCATTTCCTTGTTTGGTAATTCAAGTGGTATTTGTAAGGAGACGCACTTCCTTGTTTGGGCAATTCAACAACATTTGTAAGGAGACGCACTTTGTTGTTTTGATAACTCAAGCAACATTGGAGCCCGCCCGAAGCACAAGGTGAATAAATGGAAAGTCAAGAAATAAGGTGAAACAATTGAAAGCCAAGCAACAAATTGAAAAATTGCAAGTCAGGAGCCCGCCTGAAGAATAGGGTGATGAAACTCAAGTCAAGAGTTCAAAAGAAGCTGCATAGATAGGACTTCTGTAATTTTATTTATCTTTTTAACTCTTGTAATTTTTCATTTTTTGATGTAATGACAGAGCCACGACCGGAACCTCGATGGGACCTCACTCGACTCTCCAACTCGGTATAGTCCATCTCCTTCCAATCTTTTTGAGATATCTATCACTTGATTCCGTCATAACTTAGGTAGGTAGGATATCCTAAGCCAAGACTTGGTGTCCCTCCTTCCTTCTGTTTCATTCTTTTAATAATAGTCGGGATAAAATTTTGTCTCGTTGTCTACTTCTTTGTCTGAAAATACTTCATGTTTACATTCAAAGGGGGCATGTTGTAGACACCTAATTTTGTCCCTCCCAAGTCCAATTTTATTCATTTTTAGCTCACATTACCACACACTCTCACCCATGTGATTATATCCCACAAAAATACAAAAATAATAACCCTTAACAAATTTTATCTTATTTTAATCCTATCCTAACAACCTCTCCAATTAAAAGCGGACACCTCACCACCCCCTCACCCTCTACCCACGTGTCCCCCTACCCCCACCTTTCTCACGTGAACTAATGGATAAAAAAAGAGAATATATTTTAATACACTACAAAGGAACCCATTTTTTCATTATCATCATCATCTTCATCAGGACTGACCATATATTCACATCACAACAACACATACCCATATATAATCCCCACATAGACAGTAACAGCCATACTCACAGACACCTTCACTAAAATTTTCCATTCACCATACTTCAACCGTATACGATCCCTCATCCTCACAGCACACACCATCAGAAACTGACCATAATACACGATTCACAGACATCGAAGTGAGAGGAAAGATGGTGTGATAGAAAACTGAGAGAGGTAGAGAGAGATCTGTATGAGGGAGAGAAGAGAAATCGAGAGAGAAAACAGAAAATGAAGGGGAGATAAGGATCGGAAGGAGATAGAGTGAGCGGAATAGGACACATAACTGAGCAAGAGAGGAGAGAAAAGGGACTGGGGTTAACTATTCCGGTGTTTGTGGCTGGAAAATAGTATGTTTTCATCGGAAAAACATTGTTGTGTTCTCTTTCTGCTTGTTTCGGTGACCGTTGGAGCTCACCAGAGTTCTGATTGGGCGGTAACTGTGGATTTCGACCCTAACCCGAATCGAATCAGTCGAGTTGACCGGTTTTGGGTCTAATTTCGGTGAGGTATCTTATTCTGGCGAGATTCAGTTTAGTCCCGGCAAATTCCGTCTACCAGCCTCAGTTTTGTTCGTATTTTGTTTTGGGTGTTCACTGTTTTTGAGTTTGAATTGGATTCCGGAGATATCCGTGTTGGAGTTGGATCATAGTCGAGATTTGGTACCCATAGAGGCTCTCGAGATGGCTCTTACTTCTCCCTTTAAGTCAATCAAAAACTCTTGAGGTCCAATTGTATCCTTTCTCCTTTTAATCTTCACATAGTTATGAATGATTTGTGGGTTTGGCATGCTTGAATTTTCATCATTGTGGTTTATTTATTATTGGATTTGGATGTGAAAACTTGATTGGTGGATTGCGTATTGAATTGGTTTAATTATGTTGAGATTGGATTTGGGGGTTGGTATTAAAATTGGTTAAATTCCTAATTTCTGTTGGTTTATTTATGTTATTATCTTGATTAATTTGAACATATTAAACTCGATCGTATGATGTTAAGTCGAGAATTGGTAGGCAAACGTAGGTTAGGTAGGCAAAGTTTAGAATCTTTGGTTTTGTTGAATGCTTGAAATTTAGTTAAATGCTTGGATTTTCTTGTATTAAAAATTATTCTCATTTGGCGGGGGAATGCCTCGAGAGACTTGTATTGATTTATCCGGGGAATGCCCCAAAGTATCTTATACTTGAAGACGGCGCACGGTCAAGGCCCAGAACGTCAGGTGGAGTTTGGTTTAGGATTAGTTTAGGATCAGTTTAGAATAGAGTAGGTTTACATTTCCACATTTTTCATTTTTCGGGTATGTATAATTGGACTGAACACTATATTTTGGATTTGTTTTGTTTCATGTGTTTGATAGATTGTTCTATTTGTTTTGTGTGGTTTATACATTCGTAATATCAAATTAGCCGATACGCTCCACCAAGCGACCGTGGTCGAACCACGGGATCGAGGGGTGCCTAACACCTTCCCCTCGATCAACAGAATTCCTTAGCCAGAATCTCTGTTCACAAACCAATTTTTAAATAGTCAAATTATTTTGAAAAGGATTGTCCAAAGGTGACTTGGCACACCGGATTATGCCAAGTGGCGACTCTGAGTTTTGAATGTAAACATAATCCTTTTTTGGAACAAATCTTCAATTTGTCGCTTTAATAATAAACCCTCTTTTTACCCTTAAAATGAATCTTTTTGGAGTGAAAAGGGGGTGTGACAGACAGTCATTTTGAAGCTTTCATAACCCCAAGGATAGATGTTAAATACCTCAAGATCCTCAGAGAGCTTTATTAAACCAACGCTTATGTTGTTGTTAACGTCTCTCGCCCAAAGAGTATTATGTACAAACCAAACCAAGCACAATGATTGTTTGTGCTTCTTTGAGAGTCCTTTACCTTTTAATGCTTCTATCAAATTTTTATTTTTGAAGCTTGGACCAACAATCGACACCAGGTCATCACGATCACTCGACTTTTCTTTGCCCTTTTTGGGCGTACGGGGTGCTTTTTTTGGACGTACGGGGTGCTTTTTTTGGGTCAGAGCAGGTATAACTTAAGAAGGAGGATAACATTTTAGTCCGGTAACTATGGAAAACTCCTTCCAACCAAAACAAATAGCAATACCACAGTAATTTTTCCATACCTCATCCATCTTGTCTTTATTTTCATACATAAACCTATGCTTGAGAAGATCGTATACCATTTTCATCTGGAAACGAGCATTGTTGTCCTCCGGAAAATCAAGATATTGCACAAACCAACTTTTCCTAAAATAAGCATCCAATTTTTGTTCTCGAAGTATTTTTCTGAAAGCGTCAAAAGATTTTCCCATGGTTGTCTTAACCACGAAATCACCCGTTAAATCTGTGGCACCATCGAACTGCATTCTTACAGGATAATGATCAGTGCTGAAGGTTTTGACCAACTCTTCGGCGGAAGGGCTATTAGCATTTGGATCATCTCTTTTGAGACATTCCTCCTCCCCGTGTTCATTATCTTTTGCTCCTGATTGAGATAACGCTTGTAAGGCAAGCTCATAGAGTAATAGATGTAGTCGAGCTGCTGCACTTATTCCTTTACTTGGACTTGATTCGGTTTATTTTCTTTTGGGAACCATATTATCTTAAATTAACAGAAATATACAATAAATTATAATTGATTAATGCATCGTTAAAAAAGAATAACAATAAATCTAACATACACAACGGTAAGGTAAAATAACAGTTCCAACAGACCACACATATGTTGCACCAGGTATGTTATCTGCTGTAATAGATAATCGATATGTTGCAACGGATGAGTAAATCATTGGAAACAATAAAAATAGATCTCTAATCTGTTGCACCAGGTAGTTTATCTGTTGCAACATATAACCAACCTGTTACAAGGATAAGTAATCTGTTGGAAACAATAAAAATAGATCACTAATCTATTGCACCAGGTAGTTTATCTGTTGCAACATATAACCAACCTGTTGCAACGGATGAGTAATCCGTTGGAAACAGTAAAAATAGATCACACATCTGTTGCACCAGGTATGTTATCTGTTGCAATATATAACCAACCTATTGCAAATGGATGAGTAAACCATTGGAAATAATAAAAATAGATCACTAATCTGTTGCACCAGGTAGTTATCTGTTGCAATATAGAACCAACCCGTTGCAACGGATGAGTAATCCGTTGGAAACCATAAAAATAGATCACTAATCTGTTGCACCAGGTATGTTATCTGTTGCAACATATAACTGACATGTTACAACAGATGAGTAAACCGTTGGAAACAATAAAAATAGATCACTAATCTGTTGAAACATATCACTCATCTGTTGCAAAATAAGTTAGCTGTTGGATCAATATTGTTTATATTTCTTTCAAATAGAAGAGTCGTCTGTCGCAACAGATGGATGATCTGTTAGATTGTTCATCTGTTGCATCAGATATTTTCATCTGCTGCATCAGATGTCTTCATCTGTTGCATCATCTGCTGAATCAGATGTCGTCATCTGTTGCATCAGATGTTTCATCTGTTTCAACACCATTTTTACCAAGACAAACAACAAATCAACCCAGCAACACCAACACATCATACACACACACACTAAGAAAGGGTCTCCACTAAGAACATCAATTGTGAACAAAAATTACCAATAAATCCGAATCAACAGTACGACAACAAGAAGAAGAAATGCCAGAAATTAGGGTTTTATTTAGTCCACATTTCAATACTAGAAGAGTAATTGGTTGAAGTTCCTCTGTTTCTTCATAATTTTTTACCTGTGAAAAAATAAATGGGACGACGAAGAACTCAAAGTTGTTGTCGCCGGAGAAGTCTTCACGTCGATTGACGGTTGAAAGTCGAAAGGAAACTTGCCCGACTATTTTTCGCCGGAGGTTGAAATCGTCGGGGATTGAAGGAGAATTTTGCAGAACTGTTGGTTGGGAGAGAGTTGAGAGAAGTTGTCGAAAGAGGAGGGGGCAGACTGGTTGATTTGGATTGAAAAGGGATGCGGGTTGATTTGTATTTTTGAAAAGATTAGAAAGTTTTGAAAATATTAATCAAGTCCATAATTAACTTAATCAAGTTTCCTAATGATGTTTGACCCTTTAAGTTGGTCAATGTCACCAATCCTTCATTCAAGACTTAAAAGACACCTTCCTTCAATTTTCTCTTGTTACATACATTTTTAGCTAAAAAATTGCAACTTCTTTTTTAAAGTAAATGCATTGTTTTCACCTGAACTATAAACGAAATTGCTGAGACACATCCGACCTTAAGGAGGGTCTTATTAACCCTGACTAATTAAAATCGTATTTTTGGCAGCCTTAGTGCCTACGTGGAACATATGTGTGCCTACGTGGACCTTCAGTGTGTTGTGTTGATTCACGCAGTGATAGGCACCAAAGTTGTCAAAAATACAATTTCAATTAATCCAGTATAATAGGACCCTATTTAAGTTGGAGCGTGTCTCAGCAATTTCATTTATAATTTAGGGTGGAAACAACGCATTTTCTTTTAAAAAAAAAAAACTGTAAAAATTATATTTGAGGATCTTGTAAATAGACCAAGCGAAAAGTTTGAAATATCAAACTGTCCTTATAAAGTAAAACAGCATTAGTGTTATGTATAGGAGGAAAATAAGTAAATACACATTTTAAGAAATACTAGATATTAGATATAAATACAATATAATAAACGTGCATCTTTATTATTTCTTGATTTTTCAAATTGAACAAATACATATGACATTTATTTTAAATATTTTTCAAACTAAACAAATATATATGACATCTATTTTTAATATAGTGAACAACTAATTGCAGTCTGCATGTGGTAAAGTTATTTTTACAAAGTTGTTATTACCCAAACATGATGTTGACAATTTTAAATATAATGGTGATTTGAAGCCAGTTTGGATAGGCTGGAAAAACTAATTTTAAGTAATGTTGATTGTTTGAAAAACTAATTTTAAAAGTTAATACCCAAACATGATGTTGACAAAAAGGTGTCTCCTATTTCTTAAAAAATTAGGAAAATAGTCTCAAATATACTTAAATTTTGACTAAATTTATTGTAACACATCTGAAGGTTTATGACTCTCCTGAACTATTCATTAGTGTATTTTAGTGACATTTATAAGTTAATAAAAAATAAAAAAAATGCTAACAAAAATTTAAAAAAAGAATTTAGTGCAAATAAATGTCAATAAAACACGCTAATAAATAGTCTAGATGAGTCATAGGACTATTGCAAAGTTTTAGGGAGGTCATAGAACCTCGCAAAGTTCAGACGTGTTACAACAAATTTTGTCAAAGTTTATATATGTTTAAAAGAATTTTCCCTAAAAAAAAAAAAATTGGTAGTAAAGTATTTGGGTAGTTAATAGAAATTTCTATACTATGGTGTGTTTGGTATCAAAGGAAAATGTTCTCTTTTTTTTTAGGAAAAAATAAGTGAGGTGTTTATTTATTTTCTCATGTTTGGTAAATTATCATGAATTGTCATTTATCATTTATAAGATTAAGAGAGTTATTTTTCTCGCTTTTTAAGGAACTTACTTTTCAAAGAAAAATATTTTTAAAAAATTTAAACACCGGACATGAAAAAAATGATAAATTCCCATCCATATTCATACCGGATACACCTTTTTAAAATAAAGTTTATTAACATATGAAAATGACCAAAAAAAACTCTCAATCTTTATCCCAAATTCCAACTACAGACCTATATTTTGCGGGGTCCTATGACCCCCTGAATATTTTAAAAATGAAATTATTACACCCCCAAAGGCTTATGTGGCAAAGAGAGTATCTCACTCTCTTTGAGAGAGTGAGTGATCCGAAAATATTTAAAAAACTTATTTCTTACGTTTCTTTTTAATATATATATACACACACACACATATATATATATATCCCCAAAATACTTTCTCTCATAAAATAAAAAGCTTCAACAACTCTTCAATTGCTATTATGGTCAAAATCACTGCACCACCATTCCACCAATGCCGCCAACGTCATCTCCACCATTTGACCACTTCTTCACCTTCCTCCCTTTTTCTCCCCATATAAATCTTCAACTTTTTCTTCTTCTTTTTTCATTGTCCAATTTTTTTCAAAATCTTGTCGAAATTTTAAGAATTAGAAATCTAACATCAAAAAAATTAAGAATCTTAAAGACAACATTGTATTATCAATATCATGTAATTTTTCACCACACTTCAATCCAAGCAAAATTTCTAATTCAAATTATGAATTTCATCTCACCCATCACCACCACCATTAGCTGTAGTTGTCACCGCCACCCCCACCCCATTAGCTGTCATCGCCACTGCCACCCCACCCTTATCCCTTTTATCAAATTTGGGGTGAAATTAAGAAATAAAGAATAAAATTCAATTATATTCCTTTTCTAATTGTCATGTTTCATTTTTTTAAAGTCAATTTGACTAACTTTTAAGTTAAATTACATTAAATTAATTAAATATTTTAAAATTATAACTTAGAATGTACCAATCGATCAAAGTTTATTCATTTTTTAAATTTGGTTTTTACTTTCTACCTCATGTCAAGTATCCACATTAGAGCTTCGATCAATTTAGCGATTGACGCTCTCAATAAGAAGACTCAAATTCTAAACCTCTTATTAATGATGGAACAGTTCGTCACTGAACTGCAACATTGATTAAAGTTTTTATAGTTGATTTTTGAAGAGAAAAAACTATGACAAGTAAAAACAGACGGCGCAGTGGAGAGGGGCTATAAAAGAACTTCCCCAAATATTATTCCAAAAATAGCATGTAAACCCTATGACCCAAACAACAAAGAAGAAATTGACCCATCCTTAAACCCTAATCCTCACATTCAGCCTCCTCCTCCATTTTCTCCACCTTCCTGAACTCCAACAATGGCAGAATCAATATCAAGAACTTACCCAGTAAAGCCTAAACTCAAACCCACTTCCTCAACTTCCTCACAACACCAAACCCCAGAATCCAAATACTGGAAATCCTTCAAAACCCCCAAACAACAATCCCCACAATCCTTAGTTTCTTCCATTACCTCCATCGCCTTTTCCCCTATTGCTCCTCATGATTTTGCGGCTACCCACTCCGCTACCCTCTCCATTTTCTCCGGAAAATCACTTGAACCCAAAACGACAATCTCCTCCGCATTTAAGGATGTCGTTACGACCGCGTCGTATCGTAGCGACGGGAGGTTGATTGCAGCTGGTGATCTGTCGGGTTGCGTACATGTTCTTGATGTAATGTCGCGTGTTGAGCTTAGGCGATTACGTGGACACACAAGGGCTGTTCGGGTTGTTAAGTACCCGAGGATTGATAAATTGCATTTGTTTAGTGGTGCGGATGATGGGGTTGTGAAGTATTGGGATGTTACTACGGAGGAGAAGATTTGTGATTTGTTGGGGCATAAGGATTATGTGAGGTGTGGGGATGTGTCCCCGGTGAGTGATGATATGTTTGTTTCGGGGAGTTATGATCATACGGTGAAGGTGTGGGATGTGAGGGCGTTGAATTCGGGGTATGTGATGGAGTTTGATCATGGGAAGCCGGTTGAGGACGTGGTGTATTTGCCTTCGGGTGGGTTAGTCGCGACGGCTGGTGGGAATGCGGTGAAGATTTGGGATGTTCTTGGAGGTGGGAGGTTGGTTTATGCGATGGAGAGTCATAACAAGACGGTTACGTCGATTTGTGTGGGTAGAATTGGGAAGGAGAGCGGTGAGGAAGCGCAGCAGTATAGGATTTTAAGTGTGGGGTTGGATGGGTATATGAAAGTTTTTGATTATGGGAGGTTTAAGGTTACGCATTCGATGAGGTTTCCAAATCCGTTAATGTCTGTTGGGTTTTCGCCTGATTGTTCTACGAGGGTGATTGGGGCGTCGAATGGGATGTTGTATATTGGTAGGAGAAAGGTGAAGGAAAGTGAAAGTATGGAACTTGGGGATTTTGGTGTATTTGGTCCGGTGGTGGAAGAGCCTCAGAGGCGGGTGCTGAGGCCGTCTTATTTTAGGTATTTTCAGCGGGGGCAAAGTGAGAAGCCATCCGAATGGGATTACTTGATTAAGAAGCCGAAGAAGATAAAGGTGACGGAACATGATAAGTTGTTGAAGAAATTTATGCATAAGGAGGCTTTGTTAGCTGCTTTGAATGGGAAGAATCCGGAAAATGTGGTAGCTGTTATGGAGGAATTGGTTGCTAGGAAGAAGTTGTTGAGATGTGTGTCGAACTTGGAAATTGAAGAACTTGGCTTGCTTTTGAAGTTTCTGCAGAGGTATTCAACCATGCCTAGGTTTTCTAGGTTTCTAATGGGCTTGACAAAGAAAGTAGTCGAGATGCGAGCTGAAGATATTAAAGCATCAGATGAACTGAGAGGTGACATTAGAAATCTTAAACGAGACGTGGAGGAGGAAATAAGATTGCAATTGACACTGCAACAGATACAGGGCATTGTTTCTCCTCTGCTCAAGATTGCTGCACGGAGATGATAATTGCTTATTGTTGCCTGTCAGTTATCTGGCTCTTCATTTTGCTTTTCCGCAATCAACATTTTCCTACAAAAAGTTTTGCACATCAGATTGTAGTATTCTCAAAAAGTTTTGTTCTTTTACATAGGATTGTTATTTTTCGTTGAAGTTGTTAAAGTTTATGTTTACAATTAGGCTGAATTGGACTACTTTGTATGAGTATTTCTTTGAGCTTTAATCTAATCAGCTGCTCCTAATTGGCACTATTAGTTACTACTAGTGTACTTGGAAATCTTTCTAGAATTAAAAATTCTCATGTCTTGGGAAATTTTGCCAAGAAAAAGAGTATCTTGAATCTCTCTGTTAAGACAGGTACACACACAACTTAAGTTTCTGTAAACTTAGTGCTAATATGCTTAATGCAGTTAAATTGCTTCAAACGTGGTGCTAGTATGCTTACTGCAGACTGTAATACAACTTTGAAGTGCATGATGGGCATCACTATGTATATTAGACACTTGCCTCATTTAATTCAGGTCTTACAGCATGCTCCTCACATATATATGCATGATTCTTGGCAAGCACATGAGAATATTTTTGTTGGTGAATGGAAATGAAACTTGAACCTTGATGTCTTCCTGCTTCGATACCATGTTGAATTGGATGAAGTGTGTTAGCTAAAAATTTAACTGCTACTGAGAAAACACTTCTATTTGTTAGTTTAAGGTCTGCAAAAATCAAGGTGCAGAGCTGGCTGCCACCATTTTCTACTTAAAGAATCACAGAAATATTGATGCTTTTAGGTATAAAATATGCTAACATGCATGTGTGACAAAACAATCCATATATTCTATCAGCTAATGGCGAGATCTGTGTAGTATCCTCTCGATTAGGTACTAACTAATAATGACCACTTTAAGAAAGTTGAAAGTTATTTAGGATGTTCAATAAAATAAATTCTATCTGCATTTTAATTGCACCAGAGGAACAAAACCCTGGCCTAAGTTTATTTCAAGTTCCAACGTGGTTTTAACCCATGATAAGGAAACCTGCACGTTTATTGGTTTCACTAATGCCACGCTCCAGTCAGTCATGTTACTTCTCTTGTGGTGTTCCTTGCTTTCCCTCTCTTTTCTTTTCTTTCCCTTTATTTTTTCTATTGCTAAAAGCACTGTGTATTAGGAATCTCAATCTTCTGCACGTCTAACTTTACCTTGTATGAAAGTTTTGTGGTTTAGTTGCTTGCAGATTTGAAAATAACATGCAAAGATATTATCTCATCCATGGAGTAGTTCTATCACTTGCTTATATTGTGTGCCTCACTATATAATTGTGTCTTTATAGTGTTACTGATAGTGAATTTTGTTGAAGCTATATATGAGAAATTATTCAATTGCTGATCTTCTTCTTCAGCTGTTACCCAATCCGCATGTTTGATTGCGGAGC
This sequence comes from Capsicum pubescens, assembly GCA_030864215.1. NCBI lineage: Eukaryota > Viridiplantae > Streptophyta > Magnoliopsida > Solanales > Solanaceae > Capsicum > Capsicum pubescens. Next base: position 408,528,861 of record CM061548.1, on the reverse strand, counting down.
TGGATATTTGCATTATGGAGAAAATGCATGGGTAGTGCTCACATTTTGGATCATTATGTACTGACCTGAGCATAGTTTATCTTTATCACATTTGATTTTGTTGATACAATGTCATCTTCTTACTGATTAGCAATATTTGGATCATAATGTTTATCATCACTAGAAGGATCTTGCATTTGACTGCAGCGAAGAACTAGAGTTGAGCGTGTAATAGGATTCATCCTTGCCATATGGGGCATACTATTTTATTCTCACCTATTGAGCACCATGCCCGAATTATTCAGGGTAAGCTCTTGAAATATGCTACAAAAATATCAGCAGGCAGTCTCCTGACAAGCATTTGGACAGCATGATCGGAGAATGGGCACAAATGCAAGTTATGGTGACTGATCATATTATAATTTGTGGAGTTAACAGTAATCTGAACTTAATACTAAAGCAGCTCAATAGGTACCATGAATTTTCTATTCACTTAGGTACTCCCACTGCTAGGTATTCACGTTGCTTAGAGTTCACCATATGAACTATGCACAGTGCTGCAAATATTACAAATTTTGGTACCTCTTTGCAGGTGGCAAAGAATTCATCTGCATCCTCTTAAAGCTTATACAATTTAGAGAGGGTCACTAGTTTATCTAATCCTCACTAGTTTAAAAACTGGTTATTAGAATGAACATTACATCTTCCTTGAGAATAATCTTGTTCTTATTATTATTAGTTTCGTATTGAATGGTTGATTTCTTTTTCTGAATTAAAGGCAGGTCCATCAGATGATTGGTTTTTGCACTGTCCAAAACAGCAAGAAGTTTCAGAGTCCTCATCTTCAATCACTATATAGCCAGAATTTGGACCTTTAGGAGGTACTCCAAGTGCATCTGGATTCTTTTGGTGGTAAGACAGAGGCCTTGTTATATACATTTTCAGCCAACAACTGCTTACTTTTTTAATATATTAGGCCATAGAACCAGCTAGTTACTACTCGCTCCATTTCAATTTGTTTGACATACTTTCCTTTTTAGTCCATTTCAGAAATAATGACTCTTTCCCATTTTAGCAACTCTTTAACTTTCCACATCTTCTTGAGCCGGGGGTCTACCGGAAACTGCCTCTCTACTTCTTCGGATGTAGTGGTATGGACTGCGTACATTTTACCCTCCCCACATCCCACTATGTGGGAATATACTGGGTTTGTTGTTGTTGTTGTTTAACTTTCCACATGGCATGTCTAGGACTAGGACCACAAGATTAAAGGATATGTTGGGTACATTTGACATATCTTTAATTTAAGACCACAAGATTCAAAAGTTTTCTTTATTTTCTTAGACTTCGTGCCAAGTCAAAACGGGTTAATCAATTTGAAACGGAGGGAGTATCATTTATCAACATGTTGATAAATCTCTCTCCTTTTTTTAAATGTTTTGTTTTTTTGTAGTCTTAGGTTGACTTTTCTGCAGCAAACTGCATAAGTTCTACATCTTTTGTCTTAAGAAAATACAATGAATTTGTTCCAAATGTCTAAAACATTGCTTGTGTTGAAGGATGTAGTGGGGATCATGATCTTTGGTTCTACAGGACCAGTTGGTCATATAGTCAAAGCTGAGAAGAATATTTTATTGTTCTAATCAGTTATAAAATAATAAATAAATACTATCCTGTCATGTTTCTGATAAGGGTGGAAGAAATTTACTTGATACATGAACTATGTTAATATATTGCAACTAGGAACAAGAAATTTTCAAGATGTTTTATCAGTACAGTAATTTTTAAGTGTTAAATTTTCTACGACACCGCTAACATGTACAATATTAGTATAGTTTTTACATTTTGGAAATTTCTCCCAACCTTCTTAGAAACATCATAACAGTATATTTAAATAACAAATTGTTTTGTTTTATTAAATATTCTTGATTAAGCCCTTTAAAAACATTGTTGAAAAGTCATCCCAAGACTTAAAAAAAGGAAGTTGTCAACATGTTGGCAACTTCCTATGATTCAAAATAAAGTTACCTAGTTGTCTAAATCTCATTAAATTTGACTATTCTTCATCCATACATGTCAATAGAAAAGAAGATTATTAACATGATATAAATGTATTATAATATCCTCAAAAGTTATATAGACAGAAATTGAAAGAGTTGGCCTTGTTTTTTTGCTGAAAATGTATGTAACAAGGCCTCTGTCTTACTACCAAAAGAATCCAGATGCACTTTCAATACCTCCTGAAGGTCCAAATTCTGGTTACTTAGTGGTTCAAGATGAGGAATCTGAAACATATTGTTGTTTTGGACTTTGCAAAAATAATGATATCATGGACATGCCTTTCCCTCAGAACAAGGAGCTGACTGTTCGATACGTATCAGGTGGTGGTGAGAACAGGCATGTTAGCAGGGACGATGTACTATTCATTCCTGTTCTTAATAAGCCATTGTCTTCCAATCAATATTATGCTATCAAGCCTCATGGAAGGCACAAGGGGTATGTTATTATTGTATTTGCACAATTGATCTTGTATGATATGATAGAAATCGCATGGATATGAATCTTCTGATTACTGATAGTGCTTAACGAGAAAACAGCCTGAAAAATTTCAGCAGTAGTATTTTGTTTGGCCTTTCATCAATTTGAGTACTGCATAACATTTATGTTGCTTGGGTTCTTCGCAAATGTCGTCAGGTGCCTGCTAGATCCTCCAAAAGCGGCTGTTTTGTAGAGTACGAGCAGCATAGCATAACATACAATTGATTCTGGCAAAATTCATTTCTGGTTTATTTTGTTGTGATGAACCAAGGTCGACGGCAGATCTATATGGTCCAAAGGGGGTTGAATTAAATCCCCTTCATCGGAAAATTGTACTGTGCAAGTAGGGCTATAATATAAACTATATAGCAAAATTGTTTTAGGCTGCAAGTTTCAATTCTTGAAATATTATTGATTCCCCTTAATTAGAATTTTTAGACTGGCAAAGTAATGAATCTTACCATTACTGAATGGCCTTTTGCAGACAAGCATTTACTTGTTCAACGGAGGAAGACAAGCAAACCTGTTGTTTCTGTAGATGTGTACGAGACGTTAAACCAAAACCATTAGATCCAGATGAGGCATATCAGCAGTTTGAGATTTGTCTATATGATACAGGTTGCCATGCCAAAGGTAACTTTTTTGCAAAGTCTCTTGCACCTGATGCTTTTCCGCCGTACTTTCTAAGGCGAAAAGGCTGGCATCTTCTTGCCGAAACTCCTAGAAATTATGAATTAAACCATGATGCTCTAGGCCTCAATGCTGCATTGAGGCAACAACTTCCACAGTTCAATTTAACACTATCTAGTAAAAGTTCTGAAGTTGTCGTGGGAAAATGGTATTGTCCTTTCATGTTTATCAAAGATGGAACAGAACTTAAAGAACAAATGAAGAGATCAATGTTCTATGAAATGACACTTGAGCAGAGATGGGAGCAGTTTTTCACTTGTCAAAATGACAAAATTAATGAAGGGAATTCAGTAGTTGTGGATGTTGCACTTGACACAGAAGTTGTTCTTCTTGCCGGAACTAATAAAGCAACATGGGATGATAAAAACGTCGTTGAAGGAGTAATATGGTTTAGAAGCTATGGTAAAGATGGAAATGAAGTAACAAGTTTGGGATTGAGACGAGAAATAGTTCAAAGAATGAAGTGGGAACAAGAAAGAGGTGGATGGCAAAAACAAGGGAGGATTAAACAAGTTGAAGAAAACAAAGAAAATAGTAATGGATGGAGAAGATTTAGTTGCTATGTGTTGGTTGAGAGATTTGTGTTGAGGAGAATAGATAGAAGCTTGTTGATGGCTTGTGATTTCAAACACATTGACAAGGTTAAAAGCGTATGGGAGTAGGGATGAAACCACATATAGTATGGTTCGGACCCTCGAGAAATGTTGTTGCACATGCATTGGGTCCTCCAAAGATATACTACTACTTTTTGAGGATCTGGCATGGCACGTACCGTGGTATTTTTGAAGGTTCCAAGGAATCGTGTGATCATTTTTTTGATTAAAAAGGTTGTATCAAATTCTATCAGTGTGATTTAGCAGATTGTAGTAGGTTACTCTATTTTCCATGTTGCAATATCAGACTTGCTATGAAGAATGTATGGTTATGTATATTGTATATGTCACTTGTATATTATTGTATCTCATGTATATATCATGTAATGTACTTAAGTGAAAAAAAAAAATCCTGTTGATAGTTAATTTTCCTGGCTCTTTGTGATCTAATCAAGATATTTAATCCAGTACAGACCTTTCAACCAGCTGATTATTGGAAAGAAATTAATTTTTTCTATTTACCATAATGTTTTTAGCATCTAGTATATTTACTTGCACCTTGAAAATTCAACATAATTTGTTGTAAAGAGCTACTTCATGCTCTAATGCAACTTTAGGTCAACCTTAATAATTTCATTTTCAATTTACACAATGTAAGGGAAATGCAAGGTAAGTAAGGTCGTTCGACCTTTCTTCGGACCCCATGCATAGCGGAAGATGTAGTGTATCGGCAGCCTTTACAATGTAAGGGAAATGAAAATTTAATGAAGCTAATTGCAGAAAATACAAGGATAAAAGAACTAAGATATTGAATGCTTATGTGAACTACATTATGGTTTTTGGTATAAAAATTTAGCACCATTATTCAAGAATGTTTCACTAAATACCTGGAAACTTACTAATGTCTCTTAACTATAAGGTAGGAACCTGAAACATATTGTTGTTTTGGACTTTGCAAAAATTATGATCTCATGGACTTGCCTTTCTCTCAGAACAAGAAGCTGATTGTTCTATATGAATGTGTTAGCAGGGAAGATGTAATGTTCGTTCCAGTTCTGAATAAGCCATTGTCTTCCAATCAATATTATGCTATCAAGCCTCATGGAAAGCATAAGGGGTATGTATGTTGTTAATTACTACTCCCTCGGTTTCAATTTGCTTGTCGTACTTTTCTTTTATTCCTTTTCAAAAAGAATGTCTCTTGCCCTTTCTGATAACTCTTTAATTCTACCTTTTCACGTGGCATGTTTAAGACTATTGGTTTCAAAAGTATTCTTTACTTTCTTAAACTCAGTGTCAAGTCAAAAGCAAATTGAAACGGAAGGAGTATGTCATTTTGATTTTTGACTCGAGCAGTCGACTAGTGATTACATGAATATGAACCTTCTGATTCCTTATAGTACTTCTTTAGTAGAAAACAGCTTCATAAATTTCAGATTCAGTAGTATTGTGTCCTAAGCCTTTCATTAATTGGAGTACTGCATAACATCTACAATCAACGGACTCGTCGACGTGTGTCTGCCAGCTTCACCAAAAACAGTGTATTTTTGGAGGATCCGATACGAATGTGAGTGTGACAGCAATTTTGGAGAGTATGAGCAATGTAGCCTAACATACAATTGATTGTAAAGGTGTGTCGTCCGAAAATTACACTATGTTGCAAGGTAAAAGTATTTGTTTTTATGTATATATACTAAATATATATACCTCCACTTAAGGGCGGATCCATGTGGTCCAAAGAAGGTTGAATTAAATCTCCTTCATTAGAAAATAGTTCAAAGAATGAAGTGGGAACAAGAAAGAGGTGGATGACTTATGATTTTAAGCACTTTGACAAGGTTAAGAGCATATGGGAGTATAAACTATGTTGCTCGACTCTTCAAAGATATGGAAGGATGTGTGTTAGATATTCCAAAAATAGTATTTTTTTGAAGGATTCGATTATCATTTTTGAAGAGTCCAAGCAACATAGGAGTAAAACAGTGGAATATTTTGGATAAAATGTTTATATACACTAAGAATATATCAAATTTTATTAGGGGTCGTTTGGTGTGAGGTACTAGAGTAAATAATCTTGGAATAAAATAATAGTCCCGAGATAAAAATATTAATGTATTTGATTGCTAATATTCGAGATAACTTATCCCGGGACTAATAAATAGTATCGGGATAAGTTATCCCCACATTTGGCGGGATAACAATCCCATCATAATTTATACTTGGGATAAAACTATAAAATAACAAAATTACCCCTAAACCCATTACAAACACATTTCTCCAATCTTCTTCAATCTCTAATTATTGCTTTTGAAATTGAAAAAATATTACTGATACCTACTTGATTATATAAAACGTGCTATTTATGACAAATTAAAAAGACTAAAATATCTTATTTTGGAACGACAAAAATATATGACTAAGAAAAATTAACCTCTTATTAATTGAACTTTGCATTTTTTTCATCCTGTTGCTTGTGAATTTTACAAACTTATACGTTATTTTCTTATATAAAGGATCAAAATGCACAACTAACAAATTAAAAATCAAAATATGTTAGATTCATACATAACAAGGATCAAAACTAGGTACTATAATTTTTTATATATCCGACAAAATGTAGGTACTATAATTTTTTAAGCATAGAAAAACGAAATTCAACATCAACTTTTTCCTTCCAAGTGTTATTTTTGTGAATTGATAACACAAAAAGTTCTTACTATACAATGAAAAGATTAATTAAAGTAAGTAGATTTTATAATAATAATTACCATTCACTGGTAATCTGTAAAATATTTTAGCAACTACAAAGGCGTTGCCTAGTTTTAATACACATTATCGTTTCACAATCGACTCCATTATTCAATTATATATTTTAAATTAAATAGTTTTTTAATCGCTTGAAAATTGATATTGTATATATCAATTAAAATAAATTTTAATATTTTATATTATATGAGTGATATGTGTTTAAATGAAGTGACATAAAAAACAAATCTTCTTTTACTTTAACAAACTTAAGTTGGAAAGTTTTATTTCAAACTAAGTAAGATGTAGTAAGATTATTTTTTTTAAAACACATCCTGTAATCATGGGAAGGCACATGCAAAAAAATTAAAGCTAAATAAGATGAAAGTTTTGTTTTTAAAATACACACAATGTAATCATGAAAATGCGCACACACAAAAAAATTAAGCTAAATAAGATGAAAGTTTTATTTTTAAGAATAAATATTTAACGCTTGAAAAGGAATATATATAAAAAAAAAAAAAGTTAAAGAAGATGGAGGATATTTTGGTAATCAATTAATTTATTCTTAGAAATTATACCATGCATATTACTTTGAATACAACAAACCAAACACTCAATAAAAAATAATCTCAGCATAACTAGTCCCAGTATAACTTATTCTATCATAACTTATCCTATCATAACTAATCTCAGCATAACTATATTCCCAACCAATCGACCCCTTACTATAATTTAACAGCTTGTAGTTGGTTATTACTCTATTTTTCATGTTTCCATATTAGAGTTACTATGACGAACTACGTGTAGTTTTCAGAACTTCTTGTCATTCTTCTTTGGCACCTATGATAGAGATCAGAGGTACTTGACTCCTAAAAGGAATTGCGGTTTTAGGTCTTTGGAAAATTTTCTTTCTCAATACCCTTGTTCCCCTTTCATCTAGAGTTGTCAAAAGAAAGTTCACTAGCAATACACCAACGCAACACTAGCTATAGCGATAACTATTACAATCAGTAAGGGGTCGGGTTAGGGGCGAAGCTACCCTTAGGCTAGGGGATTCATCTGAACATCCTTCAATGAAAAACTATATCATTTATATATAGTTAAAATTATTTTTTATGTATATACAGTAGATGTTGAACCCTTTAGTTAGATTATATGTTTACTTCTAAACCTCTTAATGAATATTCTCGCTCCGCTACTGGGTCGGGTGAACAATATCTCTAAGCTTTAAGGTGTGTAGAAGTTTTTGTTAGTTTCAATATTTTCGGGTACAAGAATCTGTATTTAGGCACACAATAACTTCAACACAAGTTCAAATCTAAAACAACACTTATGAAGTTACACAACACCTTCAACATAAGATTATAAATAATCTATCCAAGAAGTATGTTGTTATTTCAGAAATAAGATGAAACCGAATTTTTAAGGCCAAGTCCCCCGACTTCATGGTGTGTCCTTAAGGAATAATTTCTCTCATTGTACCCGAGGTTATGGAATCTTCCTCCCAGGATAAAATGGCCTTCAATCCAACAATAGTGGTACCTCAAATTATTGGATTCTTCGAACTCACTCAACAGCTAATGATCACAAAGAGTTTTTAAAGATATAAAGAGTGTTTTTGCTGTCAAAATTCATGTTAATACATAGGAATACGTCAGGTATTTATAGCCTTTAAGTGTCCTTTCAGAAAGGATGCATTGGTTCAGCAAAAAGGCACATATTCAATACAGTCACGTCATCGCACCCAGTCAGTGCTGGACCTGCGACTGATCTGCGGCCGCAGTCCAAATTCCAGTGAGCAACTGTGCCCGTAGGTTATCAAAATGCGTGCGCAGATCGCCCAACAGCGTGAAACAGTGTGCATTTTACCTCGAAGGGTACATCTCTTGAAGATGCGTTGTGTATGCATTAGCATGGCGTCCGAAATGCGCCCGCACATGGAGAAAAGTAATTCCATCAGATTTTTGGATTAAAATTTCACTGTTCATCAAGATTAAAATAAATTTTGTCTAAAAAATAGATCTCATTGATCGATCGTTTTTCGAATCCGAGCCGAGCGAGCGACGATGATGACGGCATGAGGAACCTCTTGGTTCTTGCCTCACTTATCATGTGGAGTATGTGTTCCATATTATAAACAGAGGAAAGTTCCCTTCTCCCACCAATGTGGGAGAAATAGTGGATTTTTCATTTTGAGAGTACACTTTTCATTTTTTAGTGTTATCTCAATTCTTCCCTCTACTTGGTTCCCTCCATTTTCCATTCACACACATACACAGAACCCAACAATCCCCCACATGAATGGGGAATGGATATCTTATCAAGAAAGATACGGACAAACATGTGATCATTGAGCAAAGACTGACTGCATCTGGATAAGTAGGTTTTCCTTTGAACTTTCCGTAGTGAACATGCATCGGATGTACTCGGTCAATCGATAGATTTAATATCTTTGAACCGTAGAGCTTTAATGTACACCTAGACAACACATGTCACACAACCAGCCTTTTACTGTTTATGGTTCTCATGGTTTTGTTCTTTTCAGCCATAAACACGTCCCGATTTCATGAGAGCTTAGAGAATAGGCCTTTACTAACATTCTCCTTGAAGAGGCTACAACTTTTTCCTCACATAGGTGATTTCTAAACGTTCAATCCTATAGATTAAACTATTTGGTCAAATCTGCCAAATTTAGATAATCATTAAAAGACTTCACACCATGAGTCTTATCCTCGTTTACTAAACATTGTCTACATCATGAGAATAGGTTAGCTACAATGACAATGTTGAACCTGCTAGACATAACTTTGTTTGATCTCTTTGAACCTAGCTCTTGGGATCTCCAGTCTACTAGGTAGAGTTACCGCCGTGTTGATTTGTCCTAGGCCTTAAACCCATTTCCTTGGATGTCCTCTTAACTCTTTCTCTAGATAGGCCTTTTGTAAGTGAATTCGACACATTATCCTTTGACTTCATATAGTCAACAGTTATAATTCCACTAGAGAGAATATCTCTAACGATATTATGTCTCTGTCTTATGTGACGAGATTTACCGTTGTACATCATGCTCCCTGCCCTACCTATTGTTGCTTGACTATCATAGTGTATACATACTGGTGCCACTGACTTGGGACAATAAGGAATATCTTCTAAGAAATTTCGGAGTCATTCTATTTCTTCGCCGGCTTTATCCAATGCGATAAATTTAGATTTCATTGTAGAGTGAGCAATACATGTCTGTTTGGATGATTTCCAAGAGACTAATCCTCCACCGATAGTAAACACATATCCACTTGTGAATTTTACTTCGTTCGATCCAGTGATCCAATTTGCATCACTATATCCTTCAAGTACCACGAGATATTTATTATAATGCAAAGCATAGTCTTGAGTGTATTTAAGATACCCCAAAACTCTTTTCATTTCCATCCGATGAGTTTTGTTGGGATTACTCGTGTATCGACTCAACTTACTAATAGCGCATACTATGTATGGTCGTGTACAATTTATTATATATATTAAACATCCCAATACTCTTGCGTACTCCATTTGTGACTCACTTTCACATTCATTCTTCCGAAGTGCAAAGCTCACATCCAATGGAGTCTTGGCAATACCAAATTTCAAATACTTGAATTTGTCAAGTACCTTTTTGATATAATGAGATTGTGACAATGTCAACCCTTATGGAGTTCTATGGATTCTTATTCCTGAGATCATATCCGCAACTCTAAGGTCTTTCATATCAAACTTGCTCTACAGCATTCGTTTCGTTGCATTTATGTTAGAAATGTCTCTACCGATGATCAACATATCATCCACATATAAACACACAATGTCTTGGTGATTTGGAGTGTCTTTAATATAAACACATTTATCACATTCATTAATATGGAATTTATTTGCCAACATGGTTTGGTCAAACTTTGCATGTCATTTTTTAGGTGCTTATTTTCGTTCATAAAGTGGCTTAACAAATTTACACACCTTATTTTCTTTTTCTGGAACCACAAAATTCTCAGGTTGTTCCATGTAAATTTCATCTCCAATTCTCTATTTAGGAATACGGTTTCACATCCATTTGACAGATTTCAAGACCATATATCACTGCCAAGGTAATTAACATTCGAATCGACGTTATCCTTGTTACTGGCGAGTATGTATCAAAGTAATCAAGGCCTTCTTTCTATTTGAAGCCTTTTACTACAAGTCTTGCCTTGTATTTGTCAATAGTATCATCCGTTTTTATTTTTCTTTTGAAGATCCATTTAGAACCTAAAGGTTTATTTCTTGGAGGAATATCAACCAACTCCCACGTATGGTTGCTTAAGATTGAATCAATCTCACTATTGACTGCCTGTTTCCAAAAGGATGAATCCGAAGACGTCATCGTTTCTTTATATGTTTGAGGCTCATTTTCTTAGAGAAATGTTATAAAATCCAATCCAAACGAAGTTGCAATTCTTTGACGTGTACTACGTCTTGAATTTTCATCATTATGTACATCCTCACTTGGTTCATTTCGAGGTCGTTTAGACCCTCCACTAGACTGTTCATGTCTAATTTTATATGGATAAATGTGTTCAAAGAATTCAGCATTATCTAATTCAATTACCATATTTTCATTGATATCCATATGTTCGGACTTATGAACCAAAAATCGACATGCTTTGCTACTTTTAGCATATCCTATGAACACACAGTCCACTGTCTTAGGTCTTATCCTTACTCTTTTAGGCATAGGAACTTGGACCTTCTCTAGACACCCTCATACTTTGAAATATTTCAAGTTGGATTTTCTTCCTTTCCATTTTTCATCTGGAATTGATTGTGCCTTACTATGGGACACTCTATTGAGTATTCGGTTAGCCGTAAGGATAGATTCCCCCCCACAAGTTTTGCGGTAAACCTGAACTTATAAATAAGGCATTCATTATTTCCTTCAACGTTCGATTTTTTATTTCCGCAATTCCATTAGATTGAGGTGAATACGGGGTTGTAGTTTGATGGATAATTTCATTCTCTACACATATTTCGGCGAAGGGAGATTTATATTCTCCGCCCCTATCACTTCTTATAGTTTTGATCTTTTTCTCTAACTGATTTTCAACTTCAGTTTTGTATTGCCTAAACGTATTTATTGTTTTATCCTTACTATTTGGCAAATAGACATAACAGTATCAAGTGCAATTGTCAATAAAAGTTATAAAATACTTTTTTTTACCACGAGATAGTGTTGACTTCATATCACAAATGTCGATATAGATTAAGTCTAAGGGATTGAAATTCCTTTCAACAGACTTATAGAGATGCTTAGTATACTTTGATTCCACACATATTTGACACTTTGATTTATTGCACTCAAAGTTTGGCAAAACTTCTAAGTTAATCAGTTTACGCAATATTTTGTAATTAACATGGCCTAATCGTTCATTCCATAAATCATAAGACTCAAGCAAGTAAGAAGAAACTGAACTTTTATTGATTTCAATATTCAATACATTCATTTTGAATAGGCCCTAATTGAGGTAGCCTTTTCCTACATACACTTCACCTTTACTAAGTACAATTTTTTTGGAAATAAATACACATTTGAATCCGTTTTTGTCTAGAAGTGATACAGAAATCAAGTTCTTTCTTAACTCCAGAACATACAGGATATTGTTGAGTGTCAACACTTTTCCTGAAGTCATTTTCAAGCATACTTTTCATGTTCTTTCTACTTTTGCAGTAGCGGAGTTTGCCATGTAGATCTTTTCTTCCTCTTGAGCCGAAGCAAAAGCAGTAAATAACTCCTTATTAGCACAAAATGGCGGGTGACACCAAAAATCCATCCACTATTCACGATGATTTCCCACCATGTTGCATTCGGACAGCATAGCATACAGGTTGTCAACGTCTTTCTTGGACTCAACAACATTTGCTTGGTCCTTCTTCTTCCTTTTCTTTGGGGAACGACAACTCTTGGACTTGTGGCCAATCTTGCCACAGTTAAAGCATTTTTTCTTGATTTTTTTCTTGGGTTGATTGCTTTCATGTCCTATTTTTTTGCGCTTTTTGAAGTTGTGATCATCTTCTACAATATTTGCTCCATTCGTTGTAGAATTTCTTCTTGACCTTCTTTCCACAGTCTTATTGTCTTTTTCAATACGCAATCTGATGATTAGATCTTCAACAGACATCTCCTTGTGTTTGTGTTTCAAATAGTTTTTGAAGTTTTTTCAAATAGGTGGTAGCTTCTCTATTATTGTTGCTACTTGAAACTCTTCACTCACGATCAAACCTACAATAAAGGTTATGTGAATATTAAGAACACTTTCAAATTGTTCAGCAAAGGTATTTGTCAAAATCATACCTTCCGCTAGGAGATCATAGATGATCACTTTCAGTTCCTGCACTTGGGAGACAACCAACTTGTTGTCTATCATTTTATATTTCAGGAATCTTGTAACGAAGAACATTTTAGTTCCTGCATCCTCTGTCTTGTACTTCCGTTCCAGCGCTCCCCATAACTCTTTTGTTGTCTTTGTTCCACTATACATATTGTAAAGGTCATCTTGGACACCACTCAAAATGTAGTTCCTGCAAAGGAAATCTGAGTATTTTCAAGCCTCCACAATCACAAATCACTCTTGTTCAGAGGTTCCCTCAGGTACCTCCGGAGCTTTCTCAAATATGAACCTTTGAAGACAAAGAGTTATGAGGTAGAAAAATATTTTCTACTGCCACCTCTTGAAGTCAATACCCGCGAACTTTTTGGGTTTCTCTACTGGAGCCATTACCGGCGGAGCATCATGCACTTGACTATCGGTAGTCATTTTTCTGTCACAACAAGACAGAACCTTTAGTATGTCAAAATACTACTAATAAAGTTGCAGCAACTTTAAACACCTCTTGTTTCTAGTTAAACGATGAAGTTCTTATGACTTCCAATCGTAAACCAAGTGATCTTTAACTTGTGATGAAGATTTTATGTCTTCAAATCACTAGCTAAGTTCAAACGGAGTAGAAAGCATAAAGCTTTAATCTCCAGAAACCAAGCAATACAGATTTCGAAGATTATTCCTTAAGATTGTTAGTTTCAATATTTTCGGGTACAAGAATCTGTATTTAGGCACACAATAACTTCAACACAAGTTCAAATCTAAAACTAGAACACCTATGAAGTTACACAACACCTTCAACATAAGATTATAAACAATTTATCCAAGAAGTATATTGTTATTTCAGAAATAAGATGAAACAGAATTTTTAAGGCCAAGTCCCCCGACTTCACGGAGTGTTCTTAAGGAATAATTCCCCTTACTGTACCTGAGGTTATGGAATCTTCCTCCCAGGATAAAATGGCCTTCAATCCAACAATAGCGGTACCTCGAATTATTGGATTCTTTGAACTCACTTAACAGCTAATGATCACAAAGAGTTTTTAAAGATATAAAAAGTGTTTTTGCTGTCAAAATTCATGTTAATACCTGAGGAATACGTCAGGTATTTATAGCCTTTAAGTGTTCTTTCAGAAAGGATGCATTGATTAAGCAAAAAGGCACATATTCAGTACAGTCACGTCACCTGCGCCCAGTCTGTGCTGGACATGCGACTGATTTGCGGTCGTAGGTGACATTGTCCGAATTTCAGTGAGCAACTGCGCCCGTAGGTTATCGAAGTGCGCGCGCAGATCGCCCAATAGCGCGAAATAGTGTGCATTTTACCTCGAAGGGTCGCATCTTCGAGATGCGTTGCGTATGCATTAGCATGTCGTCCGAAAAACGCCCGCACATGGAGAAAAATAATTCAATCAAATTTGATCTCATCAATCAATCATTTGCCAAAGCCAAAGCCGAGTGAGTGACGACGACAACGGTACAAGACACCTCTTGGATCTTGCCTCACTTACCATGTGGAGTATGTGTTCCCTATTATAAACACAAGAAAGTGCCCTTCTCCCACCAATGTGGGAGAAATAGTGGACTTTTCATTTTGAGAGTATACTTTCCATTTTTGAGTGTTATCTCAATTCTTCCCTCCACTTGGTTCCCTCCATTTTCCATTCACACACACATAGAACCCAACAGTTTTAACTTAATATACAGCAATAAAATATGGAAGTTGGATATGCTATTAACTTTCTTATGGGAAGTAACTCCTATTCCACATAATGTTTGTAGACCTCCCAAAAAAGACGTGTGTAGAACTGAACATTAAAGAAGATCCGGCGACCTAATAATCAAATAATAGTACTATAGCTCGAGAGAAAATAATGAATGTCCTTCAGGTACTATTTGACTCGGCAATAAAGCCACCCCTCTTCAGGCTAAAAATCTTAAATTGCTGACAAGTGTTTTGGTCAATTCATGGGTATACCAAGAAGCTACAAAGCAGCCCCCTATAGCGTAATAGACACAAGAAAAGAGAAATAGACCTAACTACCCTACAAAATAGAAACAAACCCTCTGTAACCAGTCATCCATAATATCAAATAAATCATTTTTGTCTTTGTAAACTTGTAACCAATGGCTATACTCATAGTGATTCTCCTATATATTCAACTAGTTCGACTATTTGAACGGCCTAGACGAATTATATTTTCATGAACTAATTTTGTCGTTGATCACTCTATGTCATCCATCCTTGATGAACATGCATGAAGGGCCATACCATTTTCCTACCAACTGATTTTTAGTCTTTGGCTGTAGTGGCATGCATAAATGTTTCAGTACTTTTCTCCTCAAGAAAATTATTATTGGTGGACAACTTTTAATTATTTGCTTTGACTTTCTAGTGAAAATACCTAAGATTGATGGGGACAAATATTAACTTAAACTTACTAATAAATGTTCTATGCATTAATGGGGGTTGGTTGGTTTTGTTTCTACTTCTACTTCTGCAACAATATGCCTAGAGAAGAAGCAAGTTAGCTTGTCTTCCATTTTTGAACAAGTAAATTATTACAACAACAATAAACTTAGCGTATTCCCATAAAGGGCGGTCCAGAGGTAGAGTGTACGTAGTCTATATCTCTACCTCAGAGGTAAAGTAGAGAGATAGTTTTCGATATACCCTTGACACAACACAAAAAACAATCTAGAAAAAAGAGGTAATAAGAGACAAAAACAAGTAAATTATTCACTAAAGAAAATACAATAGGATATATAAGTAAGGGAAAAAATTATATTTGATGTTTAAAAGGTTATAAAAAGAAGATATTCATTTTTAAAAAAGTTTAATTTTTTTTTTATGAACACATTAATATTCAACTATATATTTTAACTTCTTTTTCTATAAGCACTTGTTACACCAAATTAATGCAAGCGACAGTTGTATTTCATTCAGAGATGGAGTCAGAACGTTTAGTTTCTGAGTTCTTGTTTTGCAATTGGACTCTAGATAGATTACTTATGCATAGAATTTGATTGAAAATTATTGGATTCTGACGAACTCATAGCTTTAATGGGCTTCGTCTTGGCTTACATACACATATTTGGTTAAGTGATATGTATCTCATTTTATCATGAAGTATTATATTCGTTATTTTTTAATATGACAATTGCTCCCTAGTTATATTGAAAGCTAATTCAGAAATAAATATTTAAAATAATCATCAACTTTTTTTTTCAATTAAATCATTTCTTGAGACAAATTATTTCAGTGTCAAGATCATAAATTGGTCCCAAATTCTCAAAAGAAAGAAAAAAAAGGAGAGAGACAAATAGCAAAACACTTATTTTTATACCAAAACAAAATTTTATCAAACCAACAACATCTAAAGGTAGGGCAATGGTTTAGATTTGGGATTTTAAATGATTCTGGTACAGGATTTTTTTTTTGGGTATAAACCACATAAATCCTTTCTATAGTGAAAGTATTTACATATAATCCCGTTATATTTTCTCTCTATCTAATTTATAAAATATACTTATATATTATGTAGGCCTTTATACATTGCTGGAATGTATGATAAACAAATTTACCTATATTTATGAAAAAAGAAATCAGATACTATTTTTCTCTACCTTAATTAACGTCATTAATTATCTATCATTATGTGATGTATGATTAAATATAGTAACTGAAATTTAAATTCAAAAAAATTCTTAAACATCACTGTTAGTTGTTCTCATTATTGAATTACGTTCTTGAAAAGACAAAATCATCATCTTCTTTCTTCAATTCTCGAAAAAAAATATGAACATCACCATATTGTTGCGTCATTTCGGTATTTGGGAGTCGAAAATTATTTATCAATCCTACAAAAGTGACGCAATTATTATTTCGGAAAGTATAATCTTCTTGAAATTGATTGCTACAATCGCGATGGAATTGAATATCGAAGAAGTTCGTAAAAAAATTAAAGTAAAATACATTGTTGAAGGTAATTCTTCTTCAATTATCATAAGGAATGACAATGGAGTGAGGGTTTACATGGAGTTGAAGAAACAATATTCGGGATTTGAAAATATGATATTTCATGTCCTAAAAAAATAAAAGCAGAGTCAAATTAAGAGAGAAAAAGATAGCACCAAACTGATACGTATTAAAGATAACATTATACAATAGTTGCACATGTATGTGGGCACATTAGACATTTAAAAAATAATCTGCAGTAATGTATAATGTCATACTATACATTTAAGTATTAACATTAAACATGTATACTTTTATATCTTTATCAGAAGGTATAATGTAACCTTATACAATATTAAGACTTTCTAATTGTATAATACCAAATAATACATAAAATGCCTCTTAAATGTAATAAGAACTTCTTAATGTATAACATAATGAAATATATAGCTGAAGAATTATATTATACATTAGTCTTCCAAAAATAACTAATGTATAATGTCTTATATATTATAACTTATACATTAAAATATAATCTTCTAAAATGTATAATATCACACTATACATATAAAATATTCACCTTATACATTAATTATCTACAAGATTATAATAATTTTAAGAAAAAATTAGTGTTATTGTAATATTACATTGACTACACGATAATAAGGAAAAAGAATGATTCAATTTCCTTTATTACGTGATTTGAAAGTGTACATCTTCAATTCTAATTATAAAAGTGACGCAAATAGGAGGGGGATGAGAGAGTATTAATATTACATTAGCTTGATTGTATAGACGTAAATAAAGGAACACATATATGAGGCAAAAATCAGTGCACTGATATAGGAGCAAAATATGAAATTTTGATATGTATGAGGGGATGAGAGAAAAAGAGTGGATTTAAGGAATTTAATTAATTACTTTAGAATTTTTGTAATTAATTTTTTAATATGTGATTTTATGTAATAAGGTAAAGTTACATATATAATTTTTAGTTTTTTTGGACCACATGACCATTGTGGCCAAAGCCCAATTATAGGGTCAGTTTCATTTTCAGAAAGTGACTCAAAAACCTATGTGAATTGACTCACATTTATATCGTTCATTCATATTTTAGATAGGATCATATATCCAAAATTTACTAGATAGTGTGTTGGAGTTATGTTGTTCGGACTCTTTCAAAAATATTGTCCATTGTATATGTTTTAATATTGCTAAAGCTCACGAGGTTGTATCTGTATTTGGCAGTGTGTGAACATACTCGAACATGGAAATGAAAGAATCTAGTAGGAAGTTCCTAAAAAAAATGGGAAGTACCCTATCTTTGAATGCAGTTTCAACTATTATCACGATCCTCTGATTTCAATTATCTAATAAATCACTTGTTGAAAGTAGATTATCTTTTCATTCCTTTCCAAAATACTATAATCCCTTCGCGAACCAAATTCTTCTTTCAATTCATTTGGCTCTCACGCTCGATTATTTAAGTTGGCTCCTGAGAGTCTTAACACCTTTTTTCTTCACCAATTCAGATGGGATATGATTACATCACGATCTAATAGATCGTTCAAGCGTACCAAAGATTTTAACATGTATTCTGAATATTTGCTCTCCATATTTTTCCCTTTCCTCATAATACTTTTTTGATTATTTGATGTTTGATATTTACTTATTCGGTTTAATAAACCACTCCTCCTACTAGTGGTGCTGAGTTTTCCAAGTTGGCACTACGCAAGTAATGAACTGATTGATTGAGAAGTCTCATTTAGCAGATAAAGTGTTCTTTATGCGATTATATATTCAAAATTCAAACTCAAATTCAAACTTAAATTGAGATCTTTAATTAAGAATGAAAGATTATTTACATTATTGTTCTGGTTGCAGGAGAAGAGTGGTTTAGTGAGAATGGAACATTAAAGTTTCAAGAAAATTAAACAAAAAAAACAGTTCTACCAATAAGTTAATATACTAAAAAATAGTCCAAATTCCTATATAAGCAGTATAGAATCAGTGGATTTATGCTAAAGTAAAATCTCTCGATGACATCTTTTATTACAGTTAATATTTTTGATTGATAGAGGGATCATATGGTATATAGTTCATTTGTTGGTAGTTTGGAGGATTAAATGCATGACTCTTGCTTTCCAGTTGGTTGTTTTGACATTAATTGTTGCTTCAATAATCTTATTAATTAACGTACCCAATTTATTTGCTTCTCTTGATATCTGGTCAAGTAAAATATTACTATATTTTTTGATACATCCGTATGAATTGAATTAGTCTTTCCATGGAATATCCTATATAATTTCATCAAAGAGAAAACATTCCGTATCAAAAAAAAATTCAATTTTACAACTGGGATATTTGCTTTTAAGCCCTGTCTAATTCAAACTCATGTCATATAAAATTTATTATAGAAAAAAAGGCTCCTTATCAAGATTTTTTTTCATTCGCAAAATTTAAAATCCAAACTTGTACATACACCAATAAACATACTTTGGCAAAAGAAAAAGAAAAAGAGACCACTTTTTTATGTATATTTTCTTTTTCAAAAAAAAAATCCACTTAAAAAACTAAACCATACAGAAGAAGGACCAAATATACAACCATAATGACCAACATGAATTGTGGTTCAGAGGTGGGATTGCCTCACCCTTAATCAATGATTTCGAGTACGAATCATGAATATGAAAAAAAATCTCGATTCTCCCTAAATTAGAGGTCTCAATTCGAGATGTGGATATGGAGAAAATAATGTTGGGAGCACCACCCCCGAAATGAGCTTAGCAATATGCAATTTGAATTAATCGAAGCTTCAATGTTGACACCAAACAGCAGATGATAAACCAAAGGAAGAAAAAAATCATACTACCAGAGTGAAAAAGAAAAATGGAAGTAAACTAAAAATTAAAGCGACTAAATAGGTAAAGTTTTGTATATTTACTTTTCTTACTGCAACAAAAGTAACCAAAACAATATTATTGCAAATCCAAAATTACTAAGACTTAATAATCAAATTACTATTAATTTCATCTCTTTTACTTGTACTAGGTTTTTTCCTGGAAATCCATTTCCACACTTTGTTTCCTTTTCCACTATTCCCTTCTTTCATCCTCGTGTCATATTCATTCATTCTACAAGATCCACCTCTCAATTTCCCCATTGATTCTGAAAAAAGTTGTAATTTTGGCTCTGATAATGACGTTCTTGATGATGATGATGATAATAAATCAAGTTTCAAATCTATAAATGCTGAATCATCATCATCAAAAATTCCTAGATCCGAATTAATTGTGTTGCTCGGACTCTTTAAAAATGAAGTTGAATGTGAACTAGCTCGTTTTTGGAGGATCTGACGTGAGTGTGGCAACATATTTGGAGAGTCTGAGCAACACCCAGAGTCTGAATCCTTGGTGTTAGCAAAATCACTTCCCTTAATAGGGGAAAAAATGCCCTTATCTGAATTTATGTTGCTCGGACTCTTTGAAAATATAGCCGAATGCTTGTTGCGAGCGGGGCCTTTTTGGAGGATCGGCAACATATTTGGAGAGTCCGAGCAACATACTGTCTCGGAATTAGGAAATTCTTTCCTCAAATTCTTGAAATCACCATCATCATGATCCATGTTGTTACCAAAATCACTTCCCTTAATAGGGAAAAACATTCCCTTGTCTAAATTTACGTTGTTCGGACTCTTCAAAAATGTAGCCGAATGCGTAGTGCCTTTTTGGATGATGGGAAATATATTTGGAGAATCCGGGCAACATATTGAGTCAGAATGAGTAAATTTTTTCCTTGTATTCTTGAAATCATCTTCATCTTGATTCATTTTGTTACCAAAATCACTTTCCTTACAAGGGAAAAACATTCCCCTGTCTGATTTTTTGCTCGAACTCTTCAAATATGTTGTCCGATCGTTCCCTTTTGAAAGGATCGACAACATATTTGGAGAATCCGAGCAACATACTGACTCGGAATGAGTAAATTTCTTCCTCGTATTCTTGAAATCATATTCATCTTGTTCCACGTTGTTACCAAACATTCCCTTATCCGAATTTACGTTGCTCGGACTCTTCAAAAATGTATTCAGGTGCATGTTGGATCCTCTTAAAGTATTACCTTTTGGCAACATTTTTGAAGAGACCGAGCAACATACTGACTCAGAACTAGCAAACTTTCTCCTCATACTCTTGAAATCACCCCCATTTTCACTTTTTCTTGGCTCAACAACAGGATGATCAACATAATCAAACAACAAACCACCAGTAACATCAGATATCTTAGCACTCGAAAATCTATAATCACTATTTCCATCATCACCCCCTCTGAAACTACACAATGATCTTGATCTTGATACTCCTTCTATTACTTTGTCTGAAGTTTCAGTTTTATCATCGTCCTTTTCCCTATACTTCTTGAACAACAATCTCTTTATTTTCCAAAATCCGTTACGATTCTTCTTGATTTCAACACTGTTACTACTACTCCTCAGCAAAATCACTTGCTCTGTTTTGCTCTGTTTTTCATTTTCTAACAAAAACGATATCCTTCCGATGCTTCCAGCATCACCAGAACAAGAATGTATGTTATAAGTATCGTCAGAGTAAATTAAGTTTAGCAATTTTTCGTTGAGACAGAAAGAGCAAATACCAATAGGTGATGAATTTGGATGTTTAATACAAGGTGTATCTGATGAATTAGAGTAATTGAAATCTGGAATTTTGTGTTCTATAGATTTGCCTCTGTTTTTCATGTTTTTTTTTCTCTTTCTTGGAAGTCTTAGATTTTATGTGTATGGGTGTGTCTATGGTGTAAGTGAGGTCTTTTTAAGAAGGAAAAAAGAGAGAATGGAGGCGTTTACTTTACGTTTGTTAATGAGATAAATGAAGGTGTGGGGTGGGTGGGGGTGGAGGAGAGAGCTTGTCTTAAAATTCCTTTTAAGTTTTTAAAAATAAATAGGAGCTAATTAGTCCCTCAATCATACATATTATATCACCTGAAGGGGAGTCTTGAAGTAACAGGTAAAGTTGTTGGCACGACATCAGAAGGTTATGGGTTCAATCGTTCAAGTCTTGAAAACAATCTCCAACAAAAATACAAGATAAGATTGCGTACAATATACCTTTGTGGTGGGATCCTTCTCTGAACCCTATGCATATCGGGAACTTTAGTGCACTAGACTGTCTTTTTATATATTATATCACAAAACAAGCCTCCGGCTATATGGTTAAAGGCGTTCGAATGCGTGGTTCAGATATAGTAGATCCATGTATCTCAGATACGTGAGTACGTATTTCCTGGTTATAGTTAAGTTGCACTAGATCCATTTGTCTTAGATACATGCATATGTATCCAGGCTATATAGTTCAGGCGTTCGAATGTATCGTTCGGACATAGTAGATCCATGTATCTCGGATACATGTGTAGATATTATGGGGTTATAGTTAAATTGTAGTAGATTCATGTGTCTCAGATACATGCTCATGTATTCAGTAATTATGGTTGGTTATAAGTGGCGTGTATCCAAAATTGTTAAAAAGTGGATATTATGTAATTAATTTAAAGTATAGAGAGATACATAGAGAATCAATTTGTGGGCGGGGATTTAGGAGTCGTTTGGTAGGAAGAATAATTCCGAAATTAATTTAGAAGAGGAGTTTATCCCATGTTTGGCTGGAATAAAATGCATGGGATAACTCATCCCGGGATTATACTGTTTTTCTTATCCCTCTTTGAGGGTATGATGACTAATCTCGGTATAACTTATTCGAGGATTAGTAATTTCGAGACAACTTATTTTTCAACCAAATGACCCTTTAGAGTATAGAGAGATAAATGGCCAATCAATATGTGTGTGTTAGGGGGGTTTGGGAAGGGAGCGGACCCACGTAGTTGCCAGGGGTTTACCCGAACCCACTCGACAAAATATTACATAGTATATATAAGGTAGAAAATCTGTATTTAAGTACATATATTAATTTTGAACCACCTAAGACAAAGATGTCATATATTTCAGTGGTACCGGCTGCACTTCTTGGGGGTAAAAACTTACACGCACCCGGTGTATACACCAAATTAATGTTCTTTACCACAGTTAAGCAATTAAATCAAGTAAAATACATGTCAATTAATCATGGTTAAGTAACATGAACTCTAAATTCAAACACATGGCATGCATGTATTGGCTTGGTGTATACACCTGGTGCGTGTAAGTTTTAACCCTTCTTGGATTGCTTAAGGCCCACTTAGCTGGTTTGATCCCTGTTGGGGTGTAGATGGCTTTTTTATTTTGTTTAATTCACTATGTTGTCCTGTACAGCTTCTACTATTATTTTTCGAACCCCTTAAAGAAAAATCCTGGATCCGCCATCGGATCATGAATTGAATTTAATCAATCAGAGTCAACTTTTTATTTTCATATATCGTTTTGAAAAAGATAAATGCAAAACGCCATAATGAACATGAGAAAGTGTATTAATTTTTCAATAAAAGAAAAGCCAAACCTTAGAGTTTGCTGAAAAAAGAATTAATGGAATTTTTCATGTGGTTATCAATCAAAATCAACTTTTCATTTTCCTAACTACAGAGAAAGATAAATGCAAAATGTCATAAAGAAACTTATGAAAAATGTAGTGAGTGAATCTACATGATCTTATCAAATAATTAGCCTTTTGTTTTGCTTAATCATCCTATGTAAACATAGTAAGAAGAACAGTGTAAAAGTTAAGATTTTGGGAGATTACATCAATCAATCTATCAAACTTGTCAATGATATGCAATTTGCCTAGTTGTTTTCCTATTTTTTTAATTCATCCGATTTAATTTATTTGACCTATTTTGACTCTATGCGAAGTTTAAAAAATATTAAAACTTGTCATATAAAAAATTGAAATTAAAAAACTACTAAAAAGAAAAGTGTCAATTTTTTTTAAACGAGCTAACGAAAAATTTAGACCAAATAAATTAAAATAGAGGGAGTACCACTTTTGGTTTGAAAGACTATTAATTTAGAATTTTAAGTTTATGAAGTTTAAATTTGTTTAATGTTAGTTCAAGTCTTACAATTTAACTAAATGAAGGCTACCCTTGTGAGTCAAGATTAATTAATAATTAAAGGATCAAAAGTACTATTATCCCTCAAGAAAATTAATTACATATAATCCTACTATGTTATATATTTTAAGTTGATTTGTTTCACCCAAAAATTTGAGCATATGATATATGGAGTTTATTAGATTAGGCAAGTGGGCATTAAAGTTGAAAGTAACAAATCAGAGGCATAGCCATTTTTTATTTTGTCCCCACTATTTTTATTTTTTTACAATAATGATTCATCAGAGTTTATTATTATAGAAATATGTACATAGGAGTAAATTGCTGACATTAATTTGCTGCCGCCATTATAAGTTGTTTATTGATATTGCCTCCGTTTCTAAAAAAAAAATAAAAAAAAAATGACATCTTTTGTCCTGTTATAAAATTTTAAAAAATAAAATATAATTTTAAATTTTCTGTTCTTAAATTAAAATTATGTCAAATATTTAAAATATACTTTATTTTTATGATCTTAAATATATTGAGTGAAAATTGAAATTAAAACGTTACAAAAAAAATATCATTTCTTTTGAAATGATCTAAAAAAATAGATAATTTTTTTAAAACGGATGAAGTAATTAATATTCTTTCACTTTTAATGAAAAGTCTTATATTCATGTTTTGAAATTAAATAAACAAGTTGAGTGATTATTTTTACAAAAAAATAATTTAATGATTTCAGATATATACAACAAAATAAAAGTTAAGTGAATTACAAATATGAAACTATTTTGGATGACTTAAAACTACAATATCCCAAAAATAAACGTGGTTCGAATAATTACTACTATAAGTTTCATTATTTCAGCCTACTTATTAACATCAATAATCAATTCGACTAATTTACGCATCATCATGATTTATCAATTGAGATTATCAAATATACTATGCTTAGACTTATTTGTTTGTCTTTTTATTATCAAATAATGGTCCACTATATATATGTTTGTAATGTCATACAATATATTATATGGTTGTTTTTTTCTTATATGTTGTTTTTAGTTTTATAGTACAATTTTAGCTCCTTCTTCTTGGATTTAACTATTTTAAGTGCTTAATGTAACATTTTATCTAACTTTTTTCAATTAATTTAGATTTATTAGATTGATATGTAGCAAAATATGGTGACATTCAATAAAGGGATGTTGATTTGAGTATATTTAATTTACACCACTATCTCAACATAAAAAATTCAAATTGGAATGTGTAGTCATTTTGAGGTATATATGTGGATTACTCATTTTCACTTCAAGTGTCTCTTCAATTCTTGTATTTTTTTTATTTATTACAATGTTCGATATTTATATTAAAGTTCAATTAATTTGAATTTGCTCAAACAAAAACCTTTTTAAGGGATCAAAAAGCTTTTTATTAGAAAAGCTTCTTTTCACTACAAGAAAACAAGGAACTAGCGATGGACAAATTTCCTAGTTAAATAGCAAAAAATTCATGTTAATTTTATTTAGCTACGGATTAGTGACGAATTGTAGAAAAAATCAATTAGCTAAGAGCTATTTAGCGATAAATTAGCTAGGAATTATTGATAAATTTCGTAGCTAATTACATGTTTTCTAGTAGTGAATTTGTCTCGCTTCATTTTTCGACGATGTCTCTTCTTTTCATTGTCTTCTTTTATTTCTCGTGGCACGATCAATATTTGTATTAGGGTTCGACTAAAAATCTAAACTTTTGTTGTCTAAGGCTTAACTATTACGGAAGATACGTTTTTATCAGAAGTCTTTTCATATTTGAAATCATAATCGAGATTTTTATCGGAAGTCTTTTCATATTTGAAATCATACTCGAAATCAAAATAATTATCATATTTATCCCACCGCAATCCTCGAGGATGTCTCTTCTTTCCATTGTGTTTTCACTTTACTATGCTTGTAGTCAGAGAAAACTTGATTAAATGGTAGAAAGATACATCATTGATTTAAACGGCATCATACGTTCCAACTCAAGAAAGTTCTAAGATTATGAAGTTCATTCACTCTATAATTCATAGGCTGGGAGAAAAATATATTTGCATCTTTTTAGATATTTGACTAAAAAAAAGGTACATATTAATGTATTTGTTCTATAATTTTTGAATTTGGTGAATTAGAATAGTATTATTTTGCGCATTTATTACTATACTAGGTAGTTAAATTGATTTTGTTAACACTTTCTCATCAATGTTATTCAAATTAATTTCATAGATATACAATACTATAATTTTAAATGTTCTGTTAGTTTTAAGAACATTAAAAGTTCTAAGTTCACGAGAGCTTACTCGTTGTGCCTTGTAAAACGATTTATAATGAGTGCACCGGCGGAGTCAGAATTTTTATTAAGAGGATTCAGAAGTAGACATACAAACTAACCGAAGGAGGTTCAACGTCCACTAAATACACGTAAAAAATAATTTTAACTATATATAAATAGAATAGTACATGTTTTCCATCGTAGGGAGTTCGGATGAACCCCTGACTTAAGGATAGCTTCGCCGCTGAATCTCTAAAGTGCATGGATTCACATAAATCTAATAGCTTTTGTCCAGATCATGCGTTTGTACAAAAAAAAAAAAACTCTATTATTATTATATATTAACTTGAGATGGTTCTAAAAATTCATACATTCAAATTCTAAATATGTTTGGCTTATGATGAGGCTCTACCTCTTTTTTAAATGTTAGTTTATACAACAAACATGCTCATCTTTTGCCTTTTGGCCCCTACAAATGAAATACACACGTGTGTAGTATCTTTCAATAGAAGCAAATAGTTTCTTTTTAGAAATGGCATAAACGCACGCTCGAGGAGGGGCCCACATCGGCGGAGCCAGATAGAATTGAGGGGGCTCATTCGAATCTTATTCGGCAAAATATTATATTATTTATACGTAATTGAAATTATTTTTCATGTATACATAGTAAATGTCAAATCTCCTCAAACTAATTGATTGTTTGTTTATTTTTTAATATTTTAAACTTTTTATCGAAAATTCTGACTCCGCCGGTGTCCGAAGGCACATATAACATAAGCTAAGAATATAGACATGCCTAATTTTTTTATAGCACAACGCCTAAAGCCATGCCACATTACATGCACTATAGCAGGGTTCGTTGCTTTTTGATTATTATAGTAAAAAATACAGTCTCATTGCACGCCCAATTTCAAGGGCATCATTGTTATGACAACAACAATAAAAGATAACAATTGTTTTTATGTTGTGTCCCTTTCCATATCTTAATTTCCAATGTTGGTAAACCAAACCTTCACACGAACCCTTCTGGTTCTTTGAACCTTTTTTTCTACTTTTTATACTTACCATCCCAAGGATTGTGATGGGGTGTATATTTATTTTAATCAGGTCCTAGGTTCGAGCCTTGAAAATGAAAAGAATTTGGATAGGAGGTGGTTTTCCTTTAATAAGCCTTAGTTGGCAAGGGTGGATCTAAACATACACTCAGGGGTTCATCTGAATCCCCTTCGGCAGAAAATTACACTATATATACATGATTAAAATAATTTTTATGTATATATAGTAGATGTTGAACCCCCTTCGGCTACTTGATATGTGCACTTTTGAAACTCCTTTGTGAAAATCTTGGATCCGCCATCTAAAAAAGACAACCCGATGCATGAATGAAGCATTTTGCGTTCATACAAGATTCGGAAAAGGGTCATACCGTAAAAAATGCATAATGGACAGTCTATCATGAGATAAACATTCATAATTAATTCCACGGCTCGAAATATGTTTTGTGATTTTCATGAATTTTGAATATTGGATATCTCAGATGAGGTTAATTATGAAATAATTAAGTTGACATCCACTTGTTGGTATGGTGGATGTAATAATACTTTACATTATTAAAATTTACAATATGCTTATCTTGTTTGGAGGATCTCATCAATTTTTAAGATTGAAGTATTAGCTAAATTGGGGTGTTGTTTATCACAAGACTCGATGTTTAATGAATTTTACAATAATTAACAAAAAGGTACATTGATATTAAGAAAATTAATGTAGCTTAATTTGATAATGATTAAGAACACTCATCATGACAGCTTGCACTTTAATTAATTATCACTGTAACACGTCTATCGTACTAAATATACACATTTTGTTAGGTCCACAGCTCCTTAATGTCTCACCATATTCTTCTCCCATGCCCAACTAATGTAATAATCTTAATTATACCTAAGACAATGACACAAAATAAATTAACAGTAATTTGTACTCATAGAAACCTCAAGAAAAATTGCATCTTGAGGGGTGGTGGTGGGGGTTGAACATATGTGTCCGAAACTTTGCAAATTTATATACACCGCAGTTATTTCTTAAATTATACTCGAGCTGGGGGTTCGCCGCAAATAATCTCTCCTCCACGAGGTAGAGGTAAAGTGTGCATACACTCACCTTGCACAACGCTTTTTTGCCCTCTCTTCGCTCTGGACAGGAGCGCTAGTGGACACGGGGAGGGAGCAGGCGAAGTGTGCCGTTCGTAATGGAAAGAAAGATACCACTACTTCGCCTCTTTGTTGGACCGCCGACGCAAACACAGTGGTCTCTGATCAGGACCAGGAACCAATTCGAATTTGGATCTTGACATGTCGGTGATTTGCAATCGTAAACATTTTGCCAGGAAGTTGGTGTGCTTATACCCATCTGTAGAATTTCACTGAGTATGTTGTTGTAGTAGTTGTTATCTGTTAAATGGTGATCCAAAATCTTTTACATGTATACTTGCCCTTTCCCAAGTCCTAAAAGTTCTGATTTGTTGGGTTTATTGGATGTGAATTGATGCATGGGCTAATCAAATCAAATTAATGGGCCTTAAATCTATTATAAGATCTTTATATAAATAGCTGAACGGATTTAGGGTGTGTTTGGTATGATGGAAAATATTTTTTATGGAAAATGTTTTCCTGGAAAATAAGTTGGTTTTCCGCTTATTTTCTCATTTTTGGTTGGTGAGTGGAAAATATTTTTCGAAAAATATTTTATGGTATTTCGTTGGTGAGTAGAGTATTTTTTAGAAAAATATTTTCAAGTGTTTGATTGGTGAGTGAAAAAATATTTTTTTTAAAAATACTATTAGCTTTTAACTAGTGTATCAGTTCCTCTAGCAACTAAACAATTTGTAAGAACTAATTTAAGCATAACAAATAATATCAATATCGAACACTAAAATATTACAATCACTAAATTTAAGTAACTATTAATTAGCAAATATAGGAGACACTTTTAAATATTTTGTCAGGACAATCTCAAGATACTACAATCAATAGAAATATAATGGAACGACAAGTTTATTCAACCTCGTGAAACAAGTTTCATCGATGACAAAATGAAATATTCAATTAGCAAAAGTAACATAGATAAGTCTTCCTCTATGCATATGAAAATAACAATACATTCAACGAATATTAGAAATGAAAAAAAATCGTACTTCACTATTTTTTATTTCAAGCAGTGAAAAATTGAAACAAAGCATAGTGAAAAATATTTTCGAGTAATGTAAATTTTTGAGAAATGTGAATTTTTTGAGTCATGTGAATTTGAGTGTTGTTGGGGTGGGGAAGAGAGGTGGGGGTGGGGTAATAAGTCACATTTGTCATTTTCTGAAAAATGACTTCCCTTGGCCCATGAGGAAGTTATTTTCCGTTAAATTAAGAAAAATGAGTTATTGTGGAATATGTTTTCCAAATATTTTATTGCAACCATACGAGGGAAAATAGGAAAACATTTTCCATCATACCAAATATTGTTTACTTTTTTTTAGCCACTATATATAAATTACACACAATCATATACATAGTGTACATGAATTAACATTTATTATACATCTACTAACTATTTTAATTTAATCGATTCGGTGAACGACTATTTAAGTTAACCTAATTCTTCAACTATTGTATCTAGACTAGAAAATTTTCTTCTTTGTACCTGAATTTGTTGCACTCGAATCGAGAATCTTTCAGAAACAATCTCTCTACTTCCACGGGATATGGTATCGTCTGCATACAATCTAGGTGAAAAAAACATAAATTCCGACATTTTGGAGCTTAATTACAGAGAATTCTGATATTTTGTATAATTACTGAAATCTCGAATTTTAGGTTTGTCGAGATACATAATTAGCTCCAGATACATCGAGCGAAGATACATAATTAACTCTCGATATATTTTTTTCGATCTTGAGTGTCAAGATACATGATACATCCAATGAAAATAAATTTTTTTCCTTAGTAAAAATACATAATTAGCTCCAGAACATTTTTTTCTATTTTGAATCTGTCGAGATACATAATTAGCTCCCGATACTTCCAACGAAGATACATAATAATCGGAATTTTTATAACTACTTTGTAAAGATAGAAATTTATGTAAATATGGCAAATCAAGATGTAATTATGTGGGCAATCTACCCTCCCCATACCTTAGTTGTGTGGGCAAAATTCAGAAATAGCATTCTTATCTCTTTAATTATGAGTTTCATAGCAACAGTTTCATAATTATATAATATAGCAAGTTGTATTTTGTATTTTTGCAAACTATTGCTACAAAAATACAAATACATATGATTTTTACTGTCCTTATGATCGATATGTATTTTATATTTTTGCAAACTGTTGTTACAAAAATATAACAGTTTGCAAAAATATAAATACATACAAATACATATGCTACAAAATATAATTTAATAAAAATATTACTATTTTTTAATAATTTAATACTTTAAGTATGCTACTTTATGTATTTTTTCCTTATGTATATCTAGAAAATATCATGGGCCAACCAAAAGTCCAAAGCCCATAAAACACTCCTATCCAAAACACAAACCTTTTTAATCTAAAAACACACAAAAAAAAATCAAGAATCTCTATATTGTCCACCATGAATCTCCTCAAACTTCATCACCAACACAACTATTACCATACCAAATCCTCTTCAATTTCTAGAAATTCATCTCTTTCAGTACCCCATTTCCTCATTTTCACTACACACAAACCAAAAATCAATTCTTTAACTGTTAATAATAATTATTTTCTTGAAAATTTTAAGCAAAAAAATGTGAGAGCTTTAAGTGTAAAAACTCAAATTTGGAGTGATAAAGAAGAGGAAAAAGAAGATTCAGAAGGGATTGAGTACTTAGCAGCAGATGGGGTTGTTTATAAGAAGACTTTGAGATTAGTTGAAGGTGCTATGTTTGCTGCTGTTTCAGGATTGGCTTATCTTTTGAGCAATTCACTTGCTATTGAGGTACTTTTATGGTGCTTGAAATATAGAAATTTGATGTTTTCTTGGAAAAAAAAATGTTTCTTTTTAGTAATTAATTTGATTGGAACTGAATTCAATCTCAACTTTAGAGTGGAATTGTGTTTTACTCGCTCTGTTTGCTTTTACTTGTCACTATTTCACTTTTTGAGGTCAACCTGCATGAATTTTGACTAACATTTTAAGATATATGAGAAGGATTGCAACTTATAGCATTTTTCACGTAGTTTTCATCCATCTAAATTTTAAATTTAAAATATGTAATTATACACCTTAAAATATTGGTCAAAGTTCATGCAGGTTGACCTTAAAAAGTGAAACGGTGACAAGTAAAAGCGAGCGGAGCGAGTATTAGTCAAGGCATTTTCTTTTAGGGAAGTAGTCGTTGTTAATTTTAAGTTAAGTTTAACAATGTAACAGTGGAGAGAGAGAGAGAAAATATATTCTTCAGTTGAATTAATTCACTTGATTGTACAGCTCTGTGTGTGTGTGTATATATATATAAAATAATGCTGGCTAATCATTCTCTAACTAACATTATCTCTGCATCTAATTTGTTAATTACTGAACTAAGTAACTAACTAACTTCAGAGGTTAACTAATTAATGATAGCTCGTTGACAGTTGTCTTCGGTCATGACACTCGCGTGACTCCCTCGATACTCCAGCTCAAACTGTGAAATACTCCCAGTTTGCCTAGTATTGAACTCATGTTATGCCTTGCCCAAACTCTTTGTCAAGATGTCTGCCAAGTTTAGTGTTGTAGAAATGTGCTATGTAGTAAACTTTCTTGGATCTTCTCCATGATAAAATGGCAGTTGATTTCAATGTGCTTTGTCCTTTCATGGTAGATTTGATTTGCAACAATTTGAAGTGTCGCCTTGCTATCACAATATAGCTTCACTGGTAGCTGCAATTTTGTCCCCAATTCTTTGAACAGACCAACTAACTAGACTATCTCTGCAACTGCATTGGCCATAATTCTGTACTCAGCCTCAGCTGAACTCCTGGACACTGTAGTCTGCTTCTTAGACCTCCATGAGAGTAGTGAGTCTCCCAGCTTTACTATAACATAATGCCAAGACCAAGTGCATTCTTCAAGCTTCCGTGTGGGATTTCTTGGACTGTGCATAAACTGGCTCAAATTCTGGACAATAAAATGGATATCAGGTCTGGTCATGGTCAAGTACAACTTGCCAACTATTTTTTGGTAACTTCTGGGATCTATGAGCAATTCATCGCCTGGATCATTCTCACACCCTGGATCAAAGTCTGCACGAGTGGGCCTTTGGTTTAGCTCCAAAGGCGTGCAAGCAGGTTTTGAACCAGAAAATCCCATATCAGCAATAAGGTCTAGAGCAAACTTCCTTTGACACACCAAAATACCTTGCTTACTCAGCAATTTCAAGACCAAGGAAATACTTCATCTCCCCCAAATCCATGATCTTGAAATGAAGTTGGACCTTCTGTTTAGCCTTCTCAATAAGAGTGGAAGTAATTGGTAACAGTCAGTTTAGTAGTTTATGAATTATTGAATTTGTCAAATGTATCTATTGTGCTAAGGTCTGTTGGAAACAACCTCTCTGCCCTCACAATGGTAGGAATAAGGTATGCGTACGTCCTACCCTCGGCAAAAACCACTTGTGGGATTACATTTGGAATTATTGAATTTGTTAAACATATCTATTGTGCAATAAGGTAAGTCCATCATGTGAAGTAGTAGAATTCTACAGCAAGGTATATTACTAGTGAGAGTGGAACTAATCATGGTGAAAAACTGTTTTTACAAAAATGTGGACCTATCCTTGGTGAAAAACTGTTTGATAGAAATCAATGGTAGCTTTGATATCACTAAGGTCATGAACTAAGTGTCTTTCGCCAAAGGCCCAAAGGCGGATTCAGAATATGAAGTTAATAGGTTCCTACAAAAGCCTCTAAGTTTATATATACAGTATATAATAATAATAATTCATTTCACAGTCAAACATTTATAGATTTTTAGTAGAATTCCTAATACAATACAGGATTTAGGCAAAAGCTACTTGATTCATGTAAACCCGTAACTTAGAAGTTAGGTCCACTCATGTCTGCTGCAAGCATCTAAGCTTGTGTGATTTGATTAGTCGAGCTTCTTTTTTTGTGATAATGGTGTAAACAGTTGAAGTTCTATTTCTTTGACTGCTCCAATAGTTTTGAATCTCTTACTACCTATACTCGGCTCTGTTGGTGGTTGTGAGGGACTTTTGATACAGGAGCAAAATAACCAGCCAATTGAGGGTTATTTAGGTTGAGCTTTCTGTATTTTTGTAGGCAGTCCAACTTTAGTCTATGACTTTGTTTGATGTTAACTGACATTAGCTAGGACCTGTTGCATCTTAGTCTTAGTTTGTATCCAGTTACTAGTTTCTGTGAGCTTTGTCTTGTATTATGTGTCACTTCTTGCTGGTGGATTTGACCTCCTAAAGGAAATTTGGCTTTGCATGTAGCACAGAATTACTTCGGCTGTTTCTTCGCATTGCCAATTGTTGTATCCTCGATGAGATGGGGCATCGCAGCTGGCAGGAAAACCATGGTTTGTCCTCTCCACGTGCCTATTGGATTGGACATTCTTTTATTCCTGGAAGCTTGTTCATCTACATTCTCTAACGATGTTTATCCCTTCATGTTAGGTGGCAACTGTTATACTCTTGTTTGTCTTGTCTGGTCCAGTAAAAGCATTAAATTACATGGTGAGTGATAT
The DNA here is from genome assembly GCA_030864215.1 of Capsicum pubescens. Lineage (NCBI taxonomy): Eukaryota > Viridiplantae > Streptophyta > Magnoliopsida > Solanales > Solanaceae > Capsicum > Capsicum pubescens. Next base: position 408,494,869 of record CM061548.1, on the reverse strand, counting down.
CTTATAAACCATAAAAGATGTATATATAGGCTAGTGAGATATCACAGTTTCGCTATTTGCTTTTCTTATGATACTTGTTATCCTTGGCCTCTCTGTCTGCTTCAGTACTTGATACGCAAATGTACTATTCATGTTTAGGTGATGATGTTACTAAAGTAGCTACACTTTTTTCTCCTGATTCAGTTAATGCATGGTTTACTTGGCTTCACAATGGGTTCCTTATGGAGGTATGTAGTTATTTGTTTTGCGACTCTATACCTTATTTGTCAAATCATTGTAATGGGAATCCGGTTTGACAGTCTTCAAAGAGTTCTATAACTTTGTTGCAACCCCTCATCAGGAAACACCCAGCTCCCATCCCCCTCCTCCAAAAAGGAAGGAATTGAATAAGTAACAAAATAAAGGAACAAATCTGGCACTGCAGTCTTCCCCCATATATATCCTATTCCTGTTCGTTCTTGTGCGCCTCCTCCTCCCCAATCACCAGAATCCTCAAAGCGAAACGAAAGGAGCAGATTGAAAAATTTGTCGGGAGAATTCTTTCCCTTTATAAAAGAAATGTGCATTTATTATTTTACCTAAGGGTGTGACTAAAGTGGGAGGAGAACCGTGGAAACAAAGTGATCTCTTCCTATTTTTGACTAAGCGGACAGAGTTAGCTGATGGCAAGTCCATAGTGGAAGAGTCGAGGTGCACAAAGGCGGTGAGGATAATAACACCGGCCCCAAAAGAGAAAAGTTGCATTTATTGTTCCATTTTACATCCTTAAAGTACCAAAAGGAGTTGTAGTCAATTGTTTTTGTCATGTGGACAAATGACTATAATAGTTCACTGACTTCTCTGCCGAGCTGTTCCGGGGTTTACAATAAACAAAGATATGCACTGGACACACACTCTGCGCCCTTCACGTAAAATGTTGCTGCTCTTTGATTAGTTTAACGATTGCATGATGTTTTATTTCTGATCTCGTCAGGTTGAGAACAAGTTGGGGTGCCTCAATCTTCTTGTGCGCTCTTGTACGTTATCTCCCTCCACCATTTTTCCTTCTTTGAGAATGTTTTAACAAATCACAGGCAATCCCAACATGGCGCGTCTATTTTGATTTACAGGCTCGAGCTGTGGGTGCTCTCGGATATGTTTTGTTATCCTCATTTTTAATAGGAGAAAACATACTTGCTCTGGTAATTTATAACTTCGATGATCTTCTTTACAATGTCCAGTTATTCTTACAAATGAAATGATAAATCGATTACTCATGTGTTCATTCTTTGCTTGTAGATCACGATAAATATTCATGCTGCTCTCTCGTACATCCTCGCATCTTTAGGCAGTACAATAGTTCCATCTATGAACTTTATATACACCTTATTCGGAACTCTGGTACGTGTGATGCCTCCTCCTTATCTATTCAATTTGCGCGTAGAAAGCTAATGTTTTCTTTTTTCGACTATTTTTGTCTCCTGGTACTGCAGCTTTTGATAAATTGCGCGTTCTTTGTGTTCTTGCTGCATCTTCTCTATGCCATTTTCCTTACCAAATTCGGCATGAAAGCTCATTTGAGGTTGCCAAGGTGGTTAGCCATATCAATTTAAACAGGTGAAAAAGAGCACTCTCATTCTAGGCGCGGTAGAAGTGGTACTCAGCTCGGATACTACATCAGGTAGAAGTGGTACTCAGCGCGGATACTACACCATCGTAATGGTTAGTACAAGATTATTTTGATTACCATTGATTCAAGATTGTCGATATGAATAGGCAATCAACTTCATCTACTGTTCAAAGCAATACAAAGTCAGCAATAAAATTTCATTGTCCAGTTTACTTGTACATGTATTTGTAATCCATTTTGGTCAATGCACTGAAAATTTCATCTGATGGGAGATGATAATACTTTTGTGTATACTTGTTTCAATACTTCCCTTCTGGAAATCACTATTGGCTCTTTGAATGCATTGCTTAAAACTTCAAACTTTGCAACATTTGAAGTTTCTCCCTATTTGTATAAAGATTTCAACAACACACCTAGTGAAATCCCACCTGTGTGGGTCTACAGAGTACGTAGACTTTCTTGTTCTCGATAAGCTAAATTATGTTTTTCGCGACACTCTTTCAACGTTAGAAGTAGATTTAGTTGCAGGTAAGAGCGTTATACCCAGCCAACCCCATTGCAGCAAGAAAGGCGATCTTGCGCTATATTCTGATGATCTCATTCCTATCGAGATCAACATTAATCGAAAAAAGGAAAGCGAAGCAAATACGGTGTGACCAGAAAAATGGAGAACTACAATGATGTCAAAAAGATTTTTGTTATTTGCATTCAATAAAATTAAGCTAAGACAGAGATCTAAGGAACACCTAAACCATTTTATACTTATTCTTTGGACTCATGGTTACAATAGAGATGTGTGTGTGTGTGTGTGTGTGTGTGGAGGGGGGGGACAAATCTAAATCAGCTGAAATACAATAACCATCAATCTTCAAACCACAACAAATATTGTTTAAACATGACCTTTAGCAGGGTCAACAAATCAAAAACTCCTAGACAAACATCTTAGTCAAACTAAAATCGAAAGGAAAAATTCAAAAAGAAATTCATTTAAGCTACTTGACTAAAACTTGAAATTGAAAGCGAGTTCAAACAATAATGCTCGTTGAACCCTCAAAACATCCTTCAAGCCAGGTCCAGGAATCGGCTAGGTAAGGAAAATCAAACGTCAACCCCAGGTAGTTCGTTCCCAGGATGAAAGCTAAGTAATAAAAGCATCAAGAAGATCACAACTGGATCATACACGAATCAAAGGAAAACATTAAGCGCGAGTTGACCAAGAATGAGAGAAACGTTAAGCAGTGTACCAAAAATTAGAGCGTAAACACAGCTCAAGCTTCTTTCCTTGTTATCCTGTCATATAAAAGTCGAAAGCATTAGGGATCGATTGTTTACAGTATGTGAATATATCATCAGCATGAGCCAAAACGGAAGAAAATGGTGACTAAGTCGTTCCATACATTGATGACATGAAACGTTTCATAACCTTCATACTCACTTTACGCCAGAAATGGTAATAAAGGAAACTGGATACTTCAATATTGGATCTTTGTAACAAACTTAAAAGGTTGATTTTGGTTTTATTGAGTAGACTGGGTACTTTACTTCAGATATTACGCTGAAATCAAATAATATATAGTGGGGTGGGGTACAATAAATCAAGCACAATATTCCTCACCTGAAACAGTATATCCCGAGCGCTGATGTGATTTCATGAACAACAGATGTGGCAAAATGCAGATAGAGTGATACTGAAAAAAATGGGAAGAAATAATAACAATCAGCCAATAATTCATAAGAGTTGAAAAAACGACAAGGACCCTTGATCGGAGATCTCTTGATCAAAAGTAGAATATGGAGCAGACATTGATCGGAGATCTCTTGATCAAAAGTAGAATATGGAGCAGACAGTTAACAAAGATGTTAGAAAAGAATCATCAGCTCTCATGATTGGCTGATCTATCAATTTATTATTCTCTCCCTTGATCGACAGAAAAGGTATGATCTAAGTTGCGCGACCTCTACACTCTCAGTGTGGCAGCCATGTTGGATTCTCCAAAAATTAGTGCGGAGAATCCAACACGCACAGCTGACATTTTTGAAGAGTCCGAGCAACATAGCAGAAAACTGAAAAGTACATTTGCAGCTTCAGCAGAACTTATAACTTCTCCAGATATAGCTCAAAAAAAAAAGCATATCATATCCATCTGAATCGTTAAAGCAGATGTAATACCTGAGAATGCAGTGTAAGCGAGAAGAACCCAGAACTCATCAACCATAGGAACTCTGCAAAGAGATTCTCATGAGCTAATAGGAATACTAGATTTCCCAGAAAAAGAAAATTTGTGACATGTAAAGCCATACACTTTTTGACTTATATTCCTTGAATGAACGAGACTGGTTTCGACTTACCCATCATTAAGTCTGGCAGTGAGCGCATTTGCAACAGCAAAAGGTAGACAAAGCAGAGACTGCAAACATAAAGTTACATTTCAGAAATCCTGAAACCACAATGCTCGAAGCATCATCTATTTATTTGTCTTATTCTTCCAAATAAATTGTTTTCTACCATACTATCTCATTCAACATTCAATGGAGAGATAATCAGCAACAACAAAACAACACGGACGCTCTGTCAATACTAAACTCCGAGGATTCAGTTCTCCAACTGATACAATTAAAATGTTTCGATTTATTTAAGAAATAAAGATAGTTTTACGCGTTTTTGTCAAAAATTTCTGAGGCAGCTGAAAACATAGCCACTGTATTACCCCACAGGCCCACACAACGAAAGAGCAGGTGTAACTCTCCTGATGGAGTTGATTAGTTTTTTAATGTAAATCTGCAAGCTTCCATGTGAACACCATAATCAATTGGTTAGTTCCTCAACTACGTTTTAACTGCATAAAAATCCTCCAGGACACCCTCAACATTCCCTATCAACACCGCCCAAAAGACCTCACATCACTTGTGCCCCTACCTATTCGGCAAATGTCACTTCTGCTCCTACTGATTGGCAACCAATTGGGATGAAATCTCTCCGGGGCTGAGATTAAGTTGATGGGAGGCAGACTGTTAGGGTCTGAGAGTTGTGTGCTGAAGGTGCATGAATGCTAGCTCACATGGTCTGATCTTAATTCTGGGTTCTTTTTGTTTTTCAGGGTTCAATGTGAATTGTACATACTCAGTAAGTGCGATTCGGTGGACCCAATTGCCAAATCTAAATGGAAGTACTTTTAGATCAAAGACGCCAAAAGTGCAAGTTATTAAGCCTCAATCACGGAGTATCGAAGATTCATTAATAGGTGTTAGTAATAGAGCATATAGATGTCAGACTCCTCCGCTGAAATCACAAGGCATAGATATCAACTTAAAGAAAAGTTGGATTAGTTTAAACCAGAAAGAATTCTAGACACTTGTCCAATCTAAAGACTTTATAAGATTAATTTAGCACCATCAGAAAAAGCAGTGTACCATGCACATGTTTGTTTTCAGACCCTTGGGTTCATCACACAGGTGAGCCAAAATCAATCTTCCCTGAAAAAAACAAGAAAAAAGAAAAAAAAAAAAAAAACTTAGAAACAATTTAAGATGAACTTCAAATAGATATCGAGCATGGCATTGGTTCACATAGCAAGAGATGAGATTCAAGAATGCCGCTAAAGATCTGCAACTACTCATTTGTGCAAGTATCTTCAGGAAACAGCTCATACTCAATAATTGAGAGGACATAACATCTAACAGTGCAGAAAATATCAGTAAACAGCAATTATCAGTTTCTTGGATATCTCATTTTAGAATAGGTTGCTCACCAAGAAAATATAGTAATGCATAAAACCACGAGCAAGATGGAGATAAATTACCACAAGAAATCCGAATGCAAGCCCAGTTCCGATAACCACAAGATGAGGATAGTTCTTCATTAAATTAGATGGAGATAAATAGTCCCTGCACAACGGCCAAAATTACATTCCACAATATGGTCCCAAAAATAATTAGTATTCTGAAAGTGAGAGATACCACAGAAGCACTCCTCCCAGTAGCACAACAAATGGGTAAAGCTGTCAACATGAGAAATGAAATTTTTCAAAGACAGACTAAAATAACCAGACCAGCTATATAATCTAAGAAATGCACTTACCATGGCCAGTGCCCGCGGCATACTTCCTTTTGTTGCCTGAACAACCTTATGAACATTGTTAATACTGCCAAAAGAAATTGGCGTTAATACTGTTCACCTAGTCTTAAATGTTACAGCAGACTAAAGTACTGAAATTAGCTAGAATCCAGAATTTTTAGATGGTGAATGTGGCAGAAATAGTCTCTGTTTTCACCAGAAAGGTGAAACGACGTAGAATAAAGTTTTTAACTTTCCAAAGAGATGCAATACTACAATGCTAATGATGGGCATTGCCAAGATTGAAAAAATGATGCCATTTGCAATGATCTGATAAATAAAACACATATCTGTTTCAAGCCCATTTGCAAGAGATCAGAAAGAATCACTGAAGAAAAGGGAAAAGACCAACCGAAGTATGAAAAAGTACTCACTTGCAATAGAGCGTTGGAATAACAGCAAAAGCTACCATCAGCAACAACACGGCCTTATTGGTTTGAATTTCTGAAGTCAACGGATAACAGAAATAAGAACAATATGAAACACCAAAATCAACTTTGAACAAACAGTAAACATAGTCAGTATCCAGAAATAATACATATGGATAGGTTCATGGAAGCAACAATAATCTGAAGGCAGGTATAGAGGCACAGACTTCATAGAGCATAAAATTAGAATTTGATGTCAATTGGAAATCCCATTTAAAAATAAGAATAAGAAAAGAAAGAGATCGAACACAACATGCATTAGAAGCGAAATGTTGTGAGGTGCATGGGATAAAGAATGCAAGTAACACACTTTAATGAGCTTGAACGGGAGTCCAAGGATCTTTAAGCTTCTTGATTATGAGCAACTGTAAAAAGCCTAAGTCAGACGTCATGCAGATTACATAACGGAAGTGCCGTAACTCAACAATAAGTACAAAAGAAGGCAGGTAACCCATTTTTATCAGCTTCAGTATGTTACAGAAGTTCAACACTACCCTCCCCCAATAATTTACTTTGATAAATGACTGCTGTCCCCTGCTTAATGCAGCTAGAAATTAGAGTTTACGTACGGAAACTGTGAGATAAATCAAGTAGCCAACATCACGATGTCCCAAACAGCTACTCTAACTGAAGAGTATTCGCTCTATAATGATCCCCCACTTTGAATAAACCATCTTGTCTTAGCTTTACTCCCACAGCGTGATGTGTAGACTCTGGCATGAGTACTTTGTCTTAGATATAGCTAAGATGTATAAGCTTATTAATTCTTTAAACCATAAAATAGAACAGAACTTCAGGCAAATGACCCATCTTAACCAGCTGCGGATAACAAGAAGTTTTAACTTCAAGCCTTCATAGGTCCTGAGGTCAAGAGAGTGTCTTGATCATGAGTTGTTATGCAACAACTAATTCACAAGTCATGCAACACCATAAACAGAAGCAAAAAGTCTACCATTTGCAGCAGAATTCAAAGTTCAAACCTTTCAAGTTTGATACATAAAATCATGGAAAGTGTTCAACAGAAGAATAAATAACTGCTTTAAATTGAAAGGTAAGAAGTTTAAGGGAACACAGAACTGAAAGGAGAGCATACTCTTTATTTTTTACAAAAATAGCATAATATAATCAATGTAACTACACAAATAACATATCAGCTACTACGATCAGCACTCAGCACTTCATAATACATACATAGAGAGAGAGAGACAGACAGACAGACACACAAACAAACACACACACAGAGGGTTAGGGAAAAACTTAAAAGCTGAAAGACAAAAGACACTTCATGCAAGCCTTACCGTTCAGAAAAGGAACCCAGCTCACGAGTGGCATAGACTTCCCAAACGGTTGAGCCCACCACTCAGATCCTGAAATCATGAAGTGTCAAGCTGTTAATAGTGAAAACTGGTAAAATGAGCCAAAACAATACACTGGGGTAGTCGGGAGTGACAAAGGACATCAGAAGGGATGTCCTATTGGGCAGTTTCACATGTATCTAAAAGGGGTGGGCGAGAGAGAGCAAAACCAAGCTTACCCACTAGAGCTGTAAAGAAATGGCTGAAATATATCAACATGAGACCCTCTGTCGGTCCATTTACTACGGGAAGAACTAGAGTGTTGGTGAAATAGCTGCGAAAGAGAGAAACATCCAAAAACAAATTAAGAGATCGCAGATACTTAAAATATCCATGAAAACTAGGATGAAACATTGATCCAGACATCTATCTCATAAAGTTCTTTCCAGAGATAACCAAGAAATCCGTTGTTTCCGGATTCAAAACTCGGGAGCAAATGGACCTGCCCTCTACCCTTATCTACTTAAATACAAGACTTGATTACCCAGCTAGGATTCAAACTTGTGATGTGCGCCTAGTCCCCTACCACATATCCCGTGTTAAATTAACTTTGCCATAGCACAAAAATCCCAGGGCATTTCTCTTTTATATAGTTTAATCAAACTATCTTCTAAACCCATGCATCTATCCTGTAGAGGTTGTTGAGTTCATTACTATTCAAATAATAGCTATAGCAACTAGTCACAGCATTTGATTTACATTTTCTCTTACTTATCTGTCCTTCTAATATTCTAAACCAATATATGCAACAGTTACATCGAAACACCTACCTTTCCCAAGTAGCAAAGTAGAAAGGAACAGCTGATATAACCCAGAACCAGAAAACATTCCGTCCACACATAGCAGTGCTCCCAAAAGCCAAGGCTTCAAACTGTCCATATTAAACACGAAATCTGTAAGTCACACGTTTTCCCAGGGAAAGAAAAAAGATTACTAGAACACAGGACATACTGCACATGCAAGCGCATCACATCCTGCAAATTGTGAAAGCCAAGATATCTGATTAGAATCATAGCAAGAAACCTAATCAGAATCACAGCAGTTTGCACATGCCCAGCTTAGAGAATAAAATACAAATATATAAATGAGAAAAAAGAGGAGCAATCACCATGATCAAAAAGCTCTCCTAGTGGACTAGAGGAATTTGTTCGTCTTGCTTGTTTTCCGTCAACAGCATCAAATGTCTACATGCATTAAGAGTCCAACAAAACAATACAATCAAAAACAAACTCCAACAGAAGAAACCATTCCAAAGAAGGAAATTGACACATACAGTTTTAAGAAATAGCTTTTACTACAAAACAGCAGCACAACAGAGAAACCATATGCCTCACCTCCAATATTCCTCTTTTTTATAAATGATTAAAGGTAAAATTCCTATGTTGCATGGATCCTTATTTACCTTCTTGTAACTTATATCAAACCGGTATGACATGGTACATATCAAAAATGTTCCTCAAATGCTACTACAAATAACCAATGGAAAAATACACTCATAAAACAGCATTCTAAATGTGGTAATGACACAAGTCTATGTAAACTGTCGCTACTAAACCAACAGAGGATGTTGGTGATTGGGTCACGCACATTCTAAGGTTTTAAAAAAGAAAAAGAAAAGAAGAGGGGGGGGGGGACTAAAAGATCGAGCCCTCAAAAACATAATTGTAGCAGCCTATGTTTCCACTCTTCCAAAGTCAAAAAAAGTTGAAAAGTACATCTAATGACACCATTATCCTCTATGTTCACCAATTTAAAATACACCAAACGCATCTCTATATAAAAAATTAAACATGGAACTCAAGAAGCATATATATGGTAAAAATAATCATGACTGTGAAACACATGTCAACTATCTAAGCATTGCTGCTACAAGAACAAATTGAGAAGATTAGAATGGTGGCTAAGACGGGCAAACCTGATAAAGGAAGAGAAGCAATCCATGTGCAAAATTAACCCATCTTGGAGGAGGTGAATCCAACTGTGGAGAATAAATCTGGGGAGAAGAATTATCCAGTAAGAGGGAAGTAGACTACACAAGTGTTGGGCAGACTCATGAGTCATGTCATCAGGAAAGCAGAAGAGTTTTCTATAATAGCATATAAGGATGCCGCAAGCATAACAAACTGAAAAGCATCATTTCTTAATCCTTGTCAACTTTGTTAAACCATACCTTTTTAACAGTCAAAAAGAGAGAACGAAAAAAAAAAAAAAAAGAGTGTTATCAACCACTGTTCCAGTGGAAGGCACGGTCTGCTGACAATCAAACTCGACTCCATATCATAAAAATTAGATACTCAAATCCAAATCCTTTGGAAGCCCACACTCATGTGTTATGATGTATAGAATAGTAATTAGGAAATTCAGCATCAATCTTTAATTCTGATATAACTATCTAGTATTACAGATACTGCCTGTTTTACTGATCCTAAGGGAATCTTTCAGAAGATATTCTGTAGCAGCAGATATAAACTGAAACTTCAAAACAATAGGCAGGGAAAACCAAAGCAAAGGCTGAAGAAATCATCCCCCTTCCCCTTGGACAAGTAACAAAAAGCTATCTAGTATTACAGAAAACGGATACGTGTTTTAGAGAGACAAAGTCCAACTCACATATCCAAGCAGCGCAGATGTGACCAAGAACAAAAATCCTGTAAGTGTAATCTGCAAAAGAAGTTATAGATCAGACCTCGCGGAGAATAGATTAGTGAGAACAATAACGTTTGCAACAAAGACCATAGGTTACAGCAGAACGTACCATATTCGGCCTGGGAAACATATACAGAACATGCACACCAAAAAAAATTGTCAGTAACTCCACATACAGAGAAAAAGATACAGCATGATAACCAGGCCAAAGCCATTATCAATTAATTGCCAAACTGGGTAACAAATTCGTGTTAAATTATTTTTTCTGGCATCTGATGAGTATACACTCCGTACGTGTGTGTGTATGTATGAAACTGCATCAAAGCCTATTATAATATTGCAGAAGGAAATGATCTATATTTTCCCAACACTCTCAAAGTTGCCATAACAAATTGTTCATTTATTTTAATATCGTCATTATCGTTATCTTCTCATTAAGAAGGTTGTACGAGTGGCAAAAAGTTTGTCACAGTACGAAGATCCTGAAAGCAATTTTTATTTCCTTTTGATAACCATGATCCTGAAAGTTGTTTTATTGCAATCACCATTATAGAATACAGCATTATGTATATTCATAGAAAACAAGAAAAAAAAGTTCCTCAGATCCATATCCCTTCAACCGACATTCCACACACACTACTTCTGTTACATTTCAATCCTGAGATCTGCTCTTCTATGATCTATCCTAGGGTGTTCAAGCAATTCATTCTACGAAGTCTGTTAGACTGTCATAGACAAAAATCGTCCTGAAAATTCTTATGTATCTCCTCTTCTCCACATCACAATCTATTCTAAATTCCTAACAGAAACGGTTTCTTCTTTATTCTCCCCACCCCACAGGTGATAAAAGAAGTTCTTGACTCCAATTTGCCAAATGAATTGACAGAAGGACTCTGTGAGCTCGCTGAAGAAGTATTTTATGAATACCAAACACTAAAGATTTAAACAAACACCCACAATTTGCAGACATGCACAAATTATCAAGGAAAAAAGGAATCATCAGAGGATTCGGAGAAAAACTTACGGCATCCAAAGGGGGAAGAAATTGACACAGCGACTCCAAAAAGGCTGCAACACATACTTAGCAACATAGGAGTGATCCACCCCACTGTATTTGTACCTATGAAGGGCTTGCACTCCATGTGCCCCTATGTAACCCATCCTTCCTTTACTTCCTCTTGCTCCCTCTGAAATCACCTATAAACCAATTGGAATCTGCACAAAAACAATTGGGTTAAAAGTCTCTAAAACCAATACTAAAGTTAATAGCGAAAATAAATTAACAGGGACTATTCGAAATAGCATTTTGATAGTTGGATCGGAGAGACAAAGTAGAAACATAAAAGCGGCAAGTATTCCATTGCAAGAATTTGACAACTTTTATAAAGCTATAAAAAGTTAACAAGGAAAACAAATTTGAACATTCAGTCTTAAAGGGAAGTAGAAACATAAAGGAGCATGCCTAAGTTGCAGGATTATGACCAACTTTCAGAAACAATACTAGAGTAAACAAGAAAAAAAAATGATAGGCTCTCAAAATGGGATCATGAACATTTAATCTGAGGAAAAAAGTAGAAATATGAAAAGGGTATACTTGGTACTGCAAATTATGACAAATTTTCTAACACCACATTGAATTTGAGAGACAAACGAACAACACAAAAGGCATCCTCAAAATAGCAAGAACATCAGAGTTTTCCCAACACGAATTCCGGAGTTGACATAACAAAGAGCAGACAAACTTGATTGATACTATCAAAATAGGATTTTGAACATTGAATCAATGGAACTAAACAGAAATAAAAAATGGTATGCTTTAGAATATAAGAATATGACAAATTTTTGACAAGCAATACTATCAAAAATCATATTTTTGAACCTTGAATAAATGAAACAAAACAAAAATACAAAAAGGGTATGTTTAGAATAGCAAGAACATGACAAATAGACAAACTTATGGGTACTATCAAAAAATGGTATGGAACATTGAATCAATGAAACTAAGAAGAAATCAAAAAGGGTAAGCTTTATAATGTAAGATATGACAATTTTTCTTTTTGATAAAGTGTGGTGTCCGGATCAACTTTTGTGCACCTCAACTAAATCCACGGGATACGTGTCACCTCCCCTAACATCAGCAACAGATATCAACTAACTCTGTCCACAAGGCTAGGACAGATGGGAAGGAGATTTGAACCCGAGACATCATGTTTTCAACCCACTTTATTGACCGCTAGGCCACATCCTTGGATGCAAGATATGACAAATTCTCAATAAGCAATACTATCAAAATATAATTTTGAACATTGAATCAATGAAAGTACACAAAAATACAAAAAGGGTGTGCTTTAGAATGCAAGAATAGATAAGCAATGCTATCAAAATATGATTTTTAACACTGAAACAATGAAACTACACAAAAATACAAAAAGGGTATCCTTTAGAATGCAAGAATAGATAAGCAATGCTATCAAAATATGATTTTGAACATTGAAACAATGGAAGTACACAAAAATATAAAAAGGCAATGTATTAGAATGCAAGAATAAATACGCAATACTATCAAGAGATGATTTTTAACATTGAAACAATGAAAGTACACAAAAATACAAAAAGGGTACACTTCAACAACAACAACAAACCCAGTGTATTCCCACATAGTGGGGTCCAGGGAGGGTAAGATGTACGTAGTCCATACCACTACCTCCGGAGAAGTAGCAAGGTTGTTTCCGATAGAACCTCGGTTCAAGACAAAGAATATTAATCAAATCCGCAAAAAAGCACATAACAAGATGACAAGACATAAATACACCACCCACAAGGGTACACTTAAAATGCAAAAATATGACAAATTTTCAATAAGCAATACTATAAAAATAAAAAAAAAGGATTTTGAACATTGAATCAATGAAAGTACACAAAAATACAAAAAGGCAATGCATTAGAATGCAAGAATAAATACGCAATACTATCAAGATATGATTTTTAACATTGAAACAATGAAACTACACAGAAATACAAAAAGGGTAATACTTAAAATGCAAAGACATGACAAATTTTCAATAAGCAATGCTATAAAATAGGATTTCGAACATTGAATCAATGAAACTAAGCAGAAATACAAAAAAGGGTATGCTTAGAATACAAGAATATGACAACTAAACATATGATTTTGAACATTAAATCAATGAAACTAAGCAGAAACACAAAAAGGGCATGCTATAAAATGGAAGAATATGACAAATTTTCAACAAGCAATTAATGTAGAGTATCAAGATGGGGATTCTTGAAATTGAATCTAAGAAATACAAAAAGGGTATCTTTATAATGCAAATATATGAGAAAAAATAACCAATTCTTGGAATAAAAACTGAAACTTTGAGAGAATCTGCAACAGATATAACTAACCTTTGAGAAGGAGTGATCCTTGGAGAAGCAATGGAGCAATAATACTTTTTTGCTTCTTGGAATACAAAAAGAAAGTGTGCAAAAAAGAAAGAGAGAAATGGAAAGAGGACCTTGGGGGTAGGAGTGGGGGTTGGGGGTTGGCGGGGGGGGGGGGGTGGAGGAACCTATGTGAACTAAACTTATGTTATTACCAGTTAATTAATAATGTTTGATTGAGGCTATTTGAACAAAAAATTGTTTCCCAATGATATATGTCTAAAAGATTTAAGTTTTTGATAAATAAAATAGTTATATGATATTAATAATAATAATATATTCACATTAATTCAAGCGTGATCCATTTTGGGTGTTTATGCACTTAACCAGTATGAAAGACACCTTCAAAAAACTGTTAATGAAAAGAATTATCTAATAGTAGTTATTATTGATAGGAGCTGACTGATATTCATAAAATTTTAATAGAGGTGATTCGAACATTACAATATAAAAATATATGTATTTTTCAAAAGAAAAAAACTACTTAAAGCTTAAGTAAAGTTCGAATCTATAAAGGGTCCAAACCCATACGTACAAGAATGGATCCAATTGAGAGGCTTAAAACAAAATTACTAATATTAAATAGGGGAAGGACATGGGGTGGCCATTTATAAAAAAAATGGTCACAATTTTAAAAGGTGAACAATTGTAGTCAGTCGGTTATTTTTAATTCCTTCTTTTAGTCATTGGGCCAAATTGGGCACATACTGTCTTTATACTCAATTGATACATTTTTATACCAAATTGATATACTTTTATACTATATTGATACACTTTTTAAAAAAGAGAAAGGAAGTTTTATGCAAGCACATGCAGTCTCTATACCCAATTGATACTCTTTTATACCACATTAATACACTTTTATACTACATTGATACACTTTGATACTACATTGATACACTTTGGTACTACATTGATACACTTTGATACCGCATTGATACAGTATATATACCATATAAATACAACTTTTACAGAGAAAATTTGTGCAAGCATATACAATAATTCGTTATTCGTGAATTTGTTAACTTCACCTAAAATTTTGTGAAAATTTGTGCAAGCATATACAAAACTTATTAAATCTTGTACCCTCATTGTCCAAACATTCCTTAATTTTTTTCCCTCTACAATTCACAAATACCAAACTGCACTCATTGGAGCTCCGACAGAACTTGAACGGAGAAGGAGAAGGATAAACAATAAAAATGAGTACATTAGATAAGAAATAAAACTTCCTCATTTTTTGTTTGTTCTTTTTGTTGTTGCGGACAGAAAACAGGAAATAAACCTCCTTTTTCTAGCAAATTTTGATGGATTAACATGAACAAGCGGATCAGATAAACAATAAATATTAGATCTGTTCTTTTTTTTTGTAAAAATACCCATTTTTTTTATCGCTTGATTTTCTTGTTTTCGATTTTTTGTTGCAAGTTTTGAATATCAATTGGTTCCAGAAGAAACCTAATGGGGACGACGAGATTTTTTAATTTTTTTTGCTGAAAAATATGTGTATTTGTAGATTTTGGTGATGGATTTTTCTGGATTTTTTTTGTTTTTCTGTTAATTTTTTGTTGAATTTGGCGAATATTTAAATTTTGGTATCTCAGATTGAAAATTGGGGTGAAATAGGTTGAATTTTGTTTTTTTCTAATTTCTATATGAAATCCATTGTATGGTTGGAATGGAGAAAAACGGGGAGAAAAGGATGAAATGATACACAGGTTTATACTGAGAGTGACTATTTAGTGGGTATTTAATTATGGATGCTATTTTTGTGATATTATTTTAGTTTTAGGTGTTATTTTTGTCCTTTTTCCTATTAAATATTTCCATCCAATATGAAAAAACAAAATAAAATACTTAATTATATATCTTACTAGCAAAGGAAAAGTAAATAATTAATATGTTTTTAAATAAATAACTGGCATAATTCAATTATAAAATTCACACATCTGTTAATCCAGATATGAAACTCTGAAAACACTATAATATCTTAAATGTATTCTGTACTATTATATAATGGTCATATTTCAAGAGATGGCATGTAAAGAAATAACTAACTTTTTGTATTTGTTAGTAGTTTATATAAAATTTCATTTTCAAGATTTACATCAGTTTCATTGACAATTAAATAATAATATACTTAAATGTTATACTCTTTCGGTCTCAAATTATCCGTCCCAAACTTCCTAATTTGATTTTTCATTTTACTTGTCTTTTTTCATTAATCAAGAAAAAAAATCATGTTTTACCCTTTGCATTAATTATTTTTTCTTCAAATTAAAATATAAACATCATTTAATAGGGGTACTATGATAAATTAGTCATGTTATTAATTATTTTTCTTAATCAATGTGTCATCTCAATTTATGACGGATAATTTGGGACAGAGGGAGTATTAAGTATTTGTTTATGTTGCTTGGCTAAGTCAACTTTCTAGTATTGGTTCATATAAATTGTGTTAGGGACACAAACATTAACATCAAACAAAGTGAAGTGGTTCAAAAATTAGAATATCCCTTGAAGAATGCTCTCTACTAGTGTCACCAAAAAGAACAAATGCTCTCCACAAAGTTCAATAAATTTGTGTGGAGTGATAAGTAATTTTTTAAATTTCGTTTTTAGTTAGAGATTTCAAATAGTCCCTTTTTTTTTAAAATTAATATTAGACTTGGAGTCTTTTTTAGTGCAAATCACCCAACAAATCCATACATCCCAATAACAAAACAAATCAAATATGCTGACCCAACTCAACCCAATTGTCAAATTGGGTCTCTATAAATAAGAGGACTTTATGATTTCCTAAATAGACAGCATTTGGAGTTCCTCCACCATTTTCGCCGTGATGTTGAGCTCCACCTGCTTTAACCTATCAATTCCAACTTCTTTTTTTGTGGGTGATGAATTTTCGTTACCCTTTGTTGTGGTGTATGTTCTTGCTCAGCTTGCAGAAGTAGGAACAACCTCTGTTTGCTATTCTCTTTCACTTTCCATATCATGTTACTGATTTTCTCCCTTGTAGCTGTGTGTCTCGATGGATGTCCATGAGTTACGAAGAATCTCGACTGAGAGATAGAACATTGTGTGTCTTTGTAGATCTGTGTAAGTTTCAACTATCCTAGTCAAGAACAAATGCCTTGTTGTTGAACCCGTTCTTCTGTTCTTGATTTTTTCTGGTGACCCTTTTTGTTGGCTGATGTAGCTTAGACTAGTTAACATTCTCACATTTGTTTTGCCCTTATGGTGACCACAAACTTTATTGTAAATGTAATAGCTGTGAGACTCTGTGAACCATGTTAATCCCCTCCCCATGCTTGGTTATGTGTGATGCTTATCTTCCTTGTTTTTACTCTTAATGCTGATAGTTGTTGCTTATCCATGTTAATGATCTTCTTTGCTTGACTTGGTAGCTGGTTGAACTCATTAAACTGCTCCATTTGATCATGTTCAATAGCTATGTTTACCATGTAATCCACTAGCTGATTAGCTTCTCTGTATGTGTGACTTATGTGCATGTTTAACTGCATACTTCGACTTCTGATCTCCTTAATGATTTCTATTAGCATCCATGGAATCTTTCACTCTCCATGGAATCTTCCATACTTGTTGTAATTCCCGCTGATTGAGCCTCTGAGTATATCAAATCACCCTCACTATCTCTAATACAAAATGCATAAAAGCTCAAATCTGGGTTTTCTTTGCTCGCCCCATCCGTGTTGCACTTTAACCACCCTATATCTGGCTTGTTCTATTTCACTATGAGATAGTGAAGTTGAGGTTTATAAGCCTGCAATGTTTCTAGAATTCCTTGCCAGTGATGTGGTACGCCTTTGATCTATGGATATCTAACTTGAACAAGATAAAACACATTCCTCTGAAGTTAGTGTTTCATCATGTTTAAGAAGACATCCTTGCCATATTTTCTTGTGTTTCTTCTCTTTCATAGTTCCCACATCAACATTGATGGAATAGCCTGAATAATGCTTTTTTCTTTCGGGCTGCCTTCATGATTCCACTATTTGTGTATTGTTTGATAAAGAGTGAGACCATCCATGTTAATACCTACACAAAGAGCAAACTGCTTCCATAACTGTTGAGCTATGGGAGTTGTTAGTAGTAAATAGACCATCGTTTCTTGATATCCAGCCTCACAACATTGACATTTGGAAGCCATTTGAATGTGCATTCTTTTAAGATTGTCTTCAGTTGTTGTTCTTTGTTTCCATACTCTCCAAAAAAAGAAGGCAATCTTAAAAGGAATCCCCTCGATCCAAATATTTTTCATCCAACTTATCTCCCCCTTTTTTTTTTTCTCAAAATGCAAAAAACTGAGCTAATCGTGAATACCTCTTTTGAATTAACCATCCACCAAGCTTTGTCATTGTCCTCCCTTCCTTTCGAAGGTTTTATACTTTCAACTATATGCTCAGTTGCCTCATTTGAAAGGTATTTCCTAAGTTTCTCTTCATTCCACTTCCTATTCTGTATGAATTCTTTCACCTCAATCTCTTCTTCCCCTTTATTCTACTCCACCACATAATAAAGTGCCCCCACTTTTGTCCAGTTATCGAACCAGAAATTGGAGTTTCCATTCTTGAGCTGCCACCATATATCATATTCAACTTCTTCTCTTAACTCCATTATTTTTTTCCAGACATGAGAAGATCCGGAATTTCTCGTAATAACAAGATGAAGCTTCTTACAATACTTATTGCTCATAAAACATGCCCATAGAGAATTGGTTGAAACCCTAAACTTTCACCATAATTTAGCAAATAATGCTTTAGACACATCATGCAACGACCTAAATCTGAGTCCACCCTCTTCTTTGGGATAACACATGTCTTCCCAAGCAACCCAATGTCTTCTTCTCACTCTTTTCAAACTTTTCTCAAAGAACTCTGCAAAGATTTGATGCAATTGATCAATCACTCTTTTAGGTGGATTCATAGCCGCCAAAGTGTAGACCTTCATTGACTATAGAACATGATTGATTAGCACGTATCTACCTCCAAAAGAAAGAAGTTTATTCTGCCACATTAGAATTCTTTTTGACATTTTTTTTATGAGATCGTCATAATGATTATTATTTTTTCGTCCATAGAAAACTGGATATCCCAAGTAAGTAAAAGGGAAGTTTCCTTGTCTTATTCCTGTTACTCTTCTTAATCTTATAGCCACAATCAAGGGGGTCTTGTTGTGAAGATAGAAAAAGCTTTTGCTTTTATTGATGAGTTGTCCTGAGACATTCTCATAATCTTTGAGAACCAGCATCATTTTCCTAATGGATGATCTATCACCTGAACAAATAGGATTGTGTCATCCGCGTAAGCAAGATGATTAATTTGAGGACTCCACTTTGGTAACCCATATCCTTTGAACTGATCATCCAGTAGCAGCCTGTTAAGCCCTCTAGATAGCACTTTCGCCGCAATAATAAAAAGAGTAGGTGGCAGCGGGTCGCCATGTTTGACGCCCCTTGAGGATTGAAATAAACCATGGAAATGTCCATTAACTAACACTGAGTACCAATTGTTGGAAAGTAGTCTCCAAACCATATCAATAATCACTTCTGAGAAACCAAACTTTCTTAACACCCCTGTAAGAAATATCCAAGATACCCTATCATATGTTTTAGTCATATCCAGCTTGATGACCACATTAATATTTTTGTTCCTGATATTGATATCTCGGATGATTTTCTGTGCTAGCAATACGTTTTTCGTAATATTTCTCCCTCTCACAAAGCCAGCCTAGTTATGAGATATGATAGAAGGTAGGACCACGACAATTCTTTCATGTAGCACTCTGGATATAATTTTGTTGGTAAATGTACTTAGATTAATTGGTCTAAGATCTGAGAAATCCTTTGTTGTTTTCTTTTTTGGTAGAAGCACCAAATTGGTGTGAGTAATGAATTTGGAAAGTTCGTATCCACTGAAGAACACCCTAACCAATTTGGTGATATCTTCTCCAATAATGTCCCAACAAGTCTGAAAGAAGACCCCTGAAAAATCATCTGGTCCGCATGCACTATCTCCATTAAGCTGAAACACAATATTTTTAACCTCTTCTATTTCTGGCAGCGCTATGATCTTCTCATTTTGTTCCTGGTTAATCAGTTTAGGAATATTTTGTAATTCATTCCAATCCCGGATCCACCTTTATTCAGCGAATTGTTCTTTGAAAAACTCCACTGCTTCTTCTCTCATTAATTTATTCTCATGAATCATGTTGCCATACTTATCTTTAATCTTTGTAATATGAAGTTTTTTCCTTCTCCCTTTCACATAAGAATGAAAAAACTTAGAGTTTTTGTCCCCTTTTGAAAACTATCTCATCCCAGTTTTTTGTTTTCAAAAATTCTCTTTGATCTTCATTCATCTTTTCAATTCCGCTTCCACCTTATGAAGATGTGTATGATTCTCTGCTGAAGGTTGAATTTCAAATTGCACCTTTTTAGCCTTTATGATATCTTTCAGCGTGGCAATATTTTGGAAAATATTGCCAAAGGTTAATCTGCTCCATTTTGATAAAGCTTTTTTTACTCTTTTCATTTTCGCTTGAACTTCAAGAACTGGATTACTCACAAAATCAACCTTCCAATTCTGCTTCACAATCTCCTTGTAGTTAGTATGTTTTGTCCAGAAGTTCAAAAACCTAAACGATTTAATGCTATGTCCTTCTTCAGTATTGCACAATACATGCAGAGGGGCATGATTCGAACCCTGACTAATTAGATGATATACTTCAGTAGAAGGAAAAATATCAAAAAAAGCTTAATTCACCAGTACTCTATCAATTCTTTTAAAAATACATTCCTCCTCAATTCTTTCATTCCACCAAGTATATTTGTTGTCATAGTAATTAACATCATTCAATGCACAACTATTGATACAACTGGCAAAATCTGTAGCTTCATTCTGAGTGAAAGTCAATCCTCCCCATTTCTCATCAGCTGCAAGTATAACATTGAAATCACCCCTACAATTCATGGTACTTGATGATTGTCCGCAATAAACTCCAATCCTCCCACAATTCTAATCTCTTCAAAGCACTACATCTCACATAAATTGTAGTAATGATAAACTCCTTGTTGTATTTAATAAACTTCATTGTAATCTGCTGAATCGTATCAAGTATTATTTGACTACTCCAATTTTCCTTCCAAAAGATCTAAATTTTGGACGAAGAATTAGCTACTGCATTTGTAAATCTCAGCCTTGTTCTATAATGATCTATTTTATGTGGTCCCTGGAAAAGCTCCATTAACGCAATGAAAGAGTTATTATTTCGTCTGTTAAGTTCTATTAATCTCTTAAATGATTTTTGAGTCTTAATAGATCTTATATTTCAGAATAACGCTTTACCTATGATTGATTACTTACGGAAACCTTGTCTTTGCTCCTTGTTCTGGCCTGAAGAGGTAGTGTTGATTTTTCTTTTTTTGCTCCGTTCTTCAAACTGTCAATTTGTCGTGGGAAAAGATCATCGGTCCGACTGATTTGCTTAATAGTACTCTCTATGCAACATCTTCTTCAGCCTTTCTTCTTGCTATCATTTGTTCCTCACTTTCTTCCACAAACTCTTGTAGTTTCGGTACTTCATTTTCGTTCTGACTAACTGCATTGTTCCTGCTCTCAAAGGTATGTTGGATGTCCTTTTGCTGATCATTAATTGGTGTTTGTTGTGGCCTTCGAAGTATTTTTGGTGATTCTATCTCCTTTGCTTCTAAATTTTCACTCTTGGTTGCTATTGTTTTACTACTCCCTTGCTCCTTATTTATTTGTGAAATTGAAGTATCTTGAGTTTGATTGTCCTTCCTATAAATTTCATGTACCGGATCTACTTTTTCTCCCTCCAATTGCTTTTGTATGATCGTGTCCTTTGTTTGCTCCTCTCCATGATGTATGTTGTCATTTTGAGATTTACTTTGCTCACCTTGCTCTTTATCTTTGATTTGTTCTACATGTCTCAAAGCGTCAAATTGATTGCCAGTATTAACACCCACTCTATTACACCTAAACTCTTGCCTCCTATTATTGAAATTATTTCTCTTGTATCATCTTTTTTTGAATTTCTGGACTTTAAATTCCTCTACATTTTTATTCATTGCTCCCTCTTTTTCCTCCTTCTTTGAATCCTTGGTCTTTTGTTGCTTGTTGTCTTCTTCCTTGTTGTTAGCCTCCTCTTTTGCTTTTTGATTTTTCGTCTCCTCTTTTTTGGGATATAACTCCGGATGTTCCATATAACACTGTTGTTCATTATGTCCCTGAATCATACAGGTTTTACAGTATTTAGGAACGTAATCATATTTGATTGTAATACACTTTTCTGATACTTCTTTGTTCAGCTTTTTCACTCCTACGTTAATGCATTTTGAAAATTCACCCAACAAATCCACCTCAACTTTGACTCTCGCATAACTCGGTCGAGTTTGATTCTTGATAGCCATATCAACTTGCAAAGGTCTTTCCACCGCTGACGCAAGTGGAAAAACAGTTTCCTTGCCAAATAAATTTGGAGGAAGAGATGGGAATGAAATCCAAGCAATTGCCGTTGTTGTTTCCTCCCCTGGGTTAAACATTGGATCCCACTTCAGAGTTCTCATTGGATATGACCAATTACGGTGATTAATGTAAAAGGCTGGCTTCGACAGAAGATGAATGTAATCTTCCAGCTGTGATATCCTAATGAGTACATGTCTATTACTCAATAGACCAATATTGCATTCGCCTTTAAGCTTACATTGTTTGGGAATTAATCTTCTCAGATCTTGAATATCAGGCTAACCATATGAGAATTTTTCAATCACTGCATATTGTAAATTTTCATTCAAAATCATTTGTTCTACTTCTTCTTTCTCCCATAAAATTCTAGGTTCACCATGCAAATAAGAGATAGGCTTGAGGGGTATAACTTTTTTTATTTGAGGCATAAGTTTTAATAACGTGGTGTATGTAGCCGTAGGCAAATCATTAGGTTGATTCACCCCCATTGATGGTTGCTCTATGGCCGGAGTGGCCATAGATGTCGGGATCTGTTGCTTTGTTGATGACGGGCTATGGTGGCGTTTTTTCATTTCCAGTAAAATATCTTCCGTGAAAGTTGGAGTTTTTTTTAACAGAGTCCGTTTGAATGAGATTAAAAAAATAATTTTTAGCTTAAGTGATTAAAAATTTATAATAAGTGCTTATAAATTAAGCAAATAAGTGTTTGATAGAAGTGTTGAAACTGAAAAAAAAATTATTGGTGTGTTTGATAAACAAGTGTTGTTAAACAATTTTTTATTATCAAAAATGACGTAAATGTTCTTAAAATTGTTATCACCATAAATAAGGTGAATTGTTTTTAATTTTTAATTCTAAAATAAAATTTTTGAGCAAACATTCGATGAATTATGATTCGTTGAAAACAAAGGAGACAGATGAAGAGGAAATTAGAGGAAAGAGACGTGGGGAAGCGGCAAAGAGAAAAAAAGAAAAAAGAAAAATCATACATTCAAGGGCTACAAGTTCAGAGGATTGTTGAAATTGAAGAAAAATATAAGGGATAAAAATGTAAATGTTCTGGTCAAATTTAAAGCATTTTAATGAGAAAACACAATAAATAGTCTCTTATCTATAGGAGTAGGTCTAAAACAGTCCCTTAACTATATACTTATCAGTTTGGTCCTTTAACTATTTAAAAATTTATCAAGTTTGATTTTTAATTATTTTTATCAAATCTAGTATCCATCTATTTTTAATATAAACAATGTAGGAGTTATACTAACGAAACTCTGCCTCAATGAGATTCTTTCTTCCTTCTACTTCTTCCCAATTACTTTGCCATTTTCGCTATTAACTTTCTTTAAATTACTTGGACCATGCCCAAAATCTCCATCTTGAATTTTGCTTTATTCGAGATGTCTATGATAAAAGTTTGTTCTCGCATCACTTGTCGTTATTGCCATTTTATCTGAAACACAACATATTCAAGCCAGAGCAACAATAAAATACTTCTTTTTATTAGAGTTTGTGTCTTCTTCTCTGGGAAATTTTATTTTGAATTGTTAAGGTTAGAAGGCTTTTTCACAAGAGAAATTTGAGGAAAAGGTGGTAAGAAGAGAGAAGCAAGTGTAAAGCTTTGGATTTAACTTTTTGATCTGTTTTGTATGAGGTGGTATATGAAATGCACCAAGACATGACTTTCTATGCCATTAATTTAATTTGCTTTGATATTTAAGATCTCCAATCAAAATTAAATCATATTGATGACAAAAATATTGATTAATAATTTGATTTTTTTAGGTGTTAAAACAAATTTCAATGATAATTGGTTTTATTTAATTTGAATTGCAGAAAGTCAAATTCAATTGATATTATATGTATTTAGTTTTTAAAAGGAAAAAATATGCGAAAAATACCTGTGTTTTGTCTAAATTTGTAGTTGCGCATACTAAACTTTGCGGGGCTCCTATGACCCCCTAGACTTTTTTTTCATATTTAAACTTGGACCACTTATTCAGTCACTTAAAGGGCGGTGATTCACACGGGACCTTTCAACAAATAATTATTTCTCTTAATTTCGTCTTTTACTATTAGAAACCCCACCATGATAATATCTCAGGATTATATAATTAAGAGTTAAAACATAATTAAGAGGAATAATTATTTGTTGAAAGGTCGCGTGCGAATCACCGTCCTTTGGACGTCTGAATAAGTGGTCCAAGTGGACAGATATATGTCATATAAATACGAAAAAAAAAGTCTAAGGGAGTCATAAGACCCCCGCAAAGTTCAATATGCGCAACTGCAAATTTAGGTAAAATACAAGTATTTTTCGTATTATCCCTTTCTAAAAAGTTAATTTCACGAAAGCAGAAATTTCATTAATATAAATCCTACATTGTTTATAAAAAAAAAAAGTAGTCAATAACCAAACTTGATAGATTTTTAAATAGTTAAAGGATCAAAACTGATAAGTGTATAGTTAAGAGACTATTTTAGACCTATTCTTATAGTTAAGAGATTATTTTAGATCTATTCTTATAGTTAAGGGACTATTTATGACTTTTTCTCACATTTTAATCTAAAAATTAAAAAACTGGGTTACCCAACTTCTCACTTTTTATTTTTTTTAATCAGTTTTTAGTTTTTCTTAAGCACTTTTAAACTTTACTAGATATTTAAAAAACTAAAAAAAAAAAGACTAAAAGCTGATTTGATCGAATTTTAATTCTATTCAAACGAACTCTTAAACTTTGAATATATCTAAATACAATTAATTTTTAGAGTACTTTACCTTCAAAATAATATTTTCTGACATGAATGAAATTAATCAAATCCAAAAACAGGTATTAGAGATGTAGATAAGGAAAAACAATAACAATAAGTAAACTCTCCCCAAAGAAACAAGGATTACTTCCATTTTTATTTGAGGTGGTTTGTTAAGTTTAAATGATTATTTTAGGTTTTTGAATTACCTCCAGTTGTCCCTTAACCACATCAAATTTTAGCTCAAATAAGAAATTACTCGACTCGCGATAAATTAATTAAATTATAAAAAAAAAATATCTACCTTCACAGCTCGCTCTGTAAATTCACAAGCAATACATCGATACATTACTAGTTATAGTAATAAATTGTACAATGAATTAGGGGCCAGGTGAATTGCATCTAATTGTATCCAAATACAATTATAAGACAACATTCCAAATATATCTAAAAATTCTTAACATTCAGCTTTTTTGAATTTGTAATTATGATAATATGATATTTGATTAAATTTCATTGACTTTTTTGCCTCCTTAATATATTCCTATTTCTTGTTGGAATACTTTAGTTGATCCCATAATTAGTGAGTTGCACCTGCCAATTATATATATACATATATAGGTACATATGTACCACAATTATATTCCAAGAACAATGAGCATATATCCTTCATATAGTGTAGGATATTATTTGTTGTTTTTCTAGTTTCTAGTAGAAGAGTTGCTACTTTAATTTTATTTTTTTTAATAGATATATGATTGAACAATCTCAATTATAACCTCAATGAATTGTCTTATAATTAATTTCCAGTACAAATTTTTAATCTTTTTTCTGGACTAATAATTGAAGAAGTAACTTAATTATTACCTTCCTTTCATTTTAAGATATTACTTTCTTATTAATCTCAACAACAACAAACTCAATATAATTTCATCGATGAAATTTGGAGGGGATAGCTTGTGTGAAGACTTTCATCTTTATATTCGATGGTGGGGAAACTATTTCTGATAGATTGTCGATTTAAAGAGAGATGAAAAAAAGAAACTATAACAATGGGAAGATAATAAGATCAAATTAAGCGAAAGAAACAATAAAGTGCTACTAGAGATTTAAGAATAAGCAAACTGAAAAGACTAAAAAATAATACTGATTACAATTCTTGGTAATCAACCTCGACAACCTACTAACATTCTATTCTACTTTTCAAACTCCACACCTTTCTATCAATATTCATTTCTTAATATATTAATCTGTTGCAAAAGAAAAACATAATTTATTTATTTTTGTTAAAGAAAACATAATTTTATTAATAAAGAATAAAATTTTAAACAACACATTTTCTTCTTAATTTTTAATTTAAGTGCTGGGTGGAGTACCTAAACCAATTTTATTAAAAAAAAAAAAATCCAACTTGCAACTAGGGGTGGGCATGTGTAATTACTGGACCATGTCATACAGTGTTCTTTGGACAGTCAATAGAAAATAAATTAAAGATTGACAGTCAACCATGCACACAGTCCTATGTACATTTATTTATCTGTGTATTCACAGATAAGCATTTTCTAATTAATTAAAACAAAATTTAGGCGGATTTAGGATTTGAGCGCAATGAACACCACTAATTTAGTACACAAATTAAGTTTGGTATTAATGTGCTTCAACTTTAGTTGATAAAGTATGTTATTGGTGTGTAGTCTATACCTAGTTTACGTTTAAGGTCTAGTTATCCATGCCGGCATCTTTCTGTTATGGTGTGTAAGTTGAAGATAAGTAAGGAAATACGATGAGTGTTGTCGCGCATGTTCTACTCGGGCGATCGACTAGCATAATAGAGCCAAAGGGGCGTAATAATAGTCAGTTGTCTAACCTAATAAGTACGTTTGAAGGTCCTTTTAAGTATATGATAGTTCTTCAAGATATATACACATATACATATAAAAAAAAATTGAAATTAATAGGTGCACGTGCACCCCTATTATAAGCTAGGTCCGCCCCTGCATTTAGGGCATTGGAAGACTTCTAAGGTTGATTTTTCCTTCATGAAATCTGTTAAATAATAACAACATTCATCATGCTCAAGGCCTGTTCAAGTATGCACTTTAAACTATCGTAAAGTTGATCAAGTAAACACACGCTTTCTACATGGCAAATCTCGTAATTCAAGTACATATTTGTGCAGACTCAAAATTGAAGGGTGTTGATGTCAGATGAAGAAAGTTAAAGAGCACGTTTATGTATTATGTCTGACTAAAATAAACGAACCTATTCGTTACCTTTCTGCCTTCAAATGGGCTCATGTTTTTTAGGCCTTTTGGTACAAAAGCTTATTCAAAGATGGGCCCCAATGGCCTTGCAAAATGAAATCCAAATAGGATGATGTTGGGCTCAAGACTATGATCCCAAAGAAATATATATGGGCTTTCTAATAACTTCATGGGCTAATCATTTACCTTGTGTGTTTTTCCTTTATAAAAATAACATAAATCTCAATCTTATTAAAATTACTAGAGGAGCATGGTCCGTGTCAGTACGGGTCCAACATTAAGATATTTATTTATCTTTTTAATCTTGATATATATTTAAATAATTTTTTTTAATAAAAGGATTGCATATATTTTCTAGGATTAATTCGAAATCTAGCATGAGTTCAACATATGTTATTTTAATATGTATTTAAATAGTTTAAGTTGTTAACTATTGTAATTTATAATATTTTTAATGTAATTTTCAAATTAATATACATTACTTTTCTTGTCCAAATTTTTGTGGCATTGACAGTCAATTATATTTTAAAAATAATTTAAGTTTTTAATTATTGTGATTTATAATACTTTTCTTCTATTCCAATTTCAGTGACACTAAAATAATTTTAAGCGTCGACCAAATATTTTATATCTTTTAAATTTTTTAAGTTGTTAATTATTGTAATTTCTAGTATTTTCATGTAATTTTTTTTAAATATATAACATACTAAATTGTTTTTAGATATTTTAAGTTGTTAAGTATTGTAATTTATAATTCTTTTTATGTAATTTTTTGATTAATATATGCTACTCTCTTTGTCCAGAGTTTTGTGTCGACGATAGCCAATTATATTTTTTAAATAATTTAAATTTTTAATCATTATGATTTATAATATTTTTTTCCATTGCAACTTATGTGGCACAATGCTTAAATGACCATAATAATTAATTAGGAGTGATATAGTAAAATATAATTATTATTTATTATTTTTATTATGTGTATGTTGATTCAAGAAGAATTTAAAAACATTTAGAAATGTGTTGAATGTTACAAATGTTAATAATCCATTTGGTGCTTCTTGATTTCTCTACATTTATCAGTTGTGTGTTTTTACTCTTTTGTCCTTTGAGTATATGTAATAATTTTTATTTTTTTAAAAAAATATCATGAAAATTTTATTCATAAATATATGTATATATATATGTGTGTGTGTATATATATATATATATAATGATTCAATATTATTAATTTTTCAATACATAAGTGACTTATAATAATTAATTGCGGGTGATACATTAAAATCATGATTGAAGCAACAGAAATCAGTAATTTAAAAAAAAAAGTTAATTATTGTTATTTACAGTACTTTTTATTTTATTTTCAAAATAATAAAATTTTACTATATATTTTTCTTTATTTCTTTTTAACTTGATACATATTGACCCAACACAAATTCTAAGTAAATAATCATTAGAAATTTATTTTATTAAATTAAATTTATTAATTTTGTACTTTAAAAAATTTAAGTTAAGTTTAAATATTAGTATTTCTATATAATAAAAAATAATTTTAAAATTTAAATTTAATAAAATAAATAAATAAATAAAAAGATTAAATTTCTATATAAAAGTCAATTAAAATAATAAAATTTATTTACTTTGAATATTTAGTTGCAATTAATTAAGATAATTTTTTATTTTGTCATGATTTATGGTTCACCGATAAAATTTTGAGAGTTGAATAGAAATTTTATCAATTTTTAAAAAAGTGTTTTAACTTGTTAATTATTGTGATTTATAATAATTTTTACGTAATTATCATATAATATATTTACTCCTTGTGTCTAAATTTATGTGGCTTCGATACAATTTTGAAAATCAAATAAATTTTTTATATATCTTTTAAATATTTTAAGTTGTTAATTATTATGATTTGCAGTACTTTTTCTTTTATCTCAATTTATGTGGCATCGCTAAAATAATGCGAGTCAGTAAAATTTCTATATGTCTATTAAATATTTTAAGTTATTAATTATTATGATTCGTGGTAACAAATTAGTTTTGAACATAATAAAATTTTACTATATATTTTTCTTTATTTCTTTTTAACTTGATACATATAGACCCAAACAAATTCTAAGAAAATATTCATTAGAAATTTATTTTATTAAATTAAATTTATTAATTTTTTACTTTAAAATTTTTAAGTTAAGTTTAAATATTAGTATTTCTATATGAGAAAAAAATAATTTTAAAATTTAAATTTACTAAAATAAATAAATAAATAAAAAGATTATTTTTCTATATAAAAGTCAATTAAACTAATAAAATTGATTTACTTTAGCTATTTAGTTGCAATTAATTAAGATAATTTTTTATTTTGTCATGATTTATGGTGTACCGATAAAATTTTGAGAGTTGAATAGAACTTTTATCTATTTTTAAAAAAGTAATTTAACTTGTTAATTATTGTGATTTATAATAATTTTTATGTAATTATCAAATAATATATTTACTCTTTGTGTCCCAATTTATGTGGCTTCAATACAATTTTGAGAATCCACTAAAAATTTTATGCATCTTTAAAATATTTTAAGTTGTTAATTATTATGTTTTGCAGACTTTTTCTTTTATCTCAATTTATGTGGCATTGCTAAAATAATGAGAGTCAATAAAATTTATATATGTCTTTTAAATATTTTAAATTATTAATTATTGTGATTCGTGGTAACAAATTAGTTTTGAACATGATAGTCAATTAAATAAATATTTTTTTTTACTTCCAATATGTAGTTATAGTTAATTAATATAAATTAATAGAATATATTAAATATTTAAACTATTGTGATGACACAATGGAATTATTATATATTGGGGCATGATATGTAATTAAGTGGGAGTGAAGGAGTTTTTTGGTAATTGCATGAGAGGTGGTCGAAACCACCTCTTCTATATAATAGAAATTTATACTCTCTCCCACTTCCTTAATTACTTTACTCTCTCTCGTTCATATACATAATAAAACCGACATATACAAAAAAACTTTTGTATATGACAAGGCCGACATATACATAACAAGGCCGACATATACACAACAAAGTCGATTCATATACATAAAAGGTCGACATATTCATAGAAAGCTATGTCTATGTATTTTAGAGAAAAATGAGATTTTTGTAATATGTTTCGAGAGATGAAATTTTTTGTAATAAGTGAAACTTAAGTTGTTGGTTTGTGTATTTTTTAGTTTTCCTTTTCTTAAGAGAATCATAGATAATTGTAGTTTAGAGATGTATTACAAAGCATAGCTATAACTTGCAGATTTATAAAATGCAGCTATAGTTATTGTACGAGGCGGGTATCAATTGTATCAGCGAAACAGTTGTATTCAAGTGGTGGGTATCAATTGTATCATCATATGTTGTGTTATCTAACACACGTGAAATAGTTAGATCAGTGCATATTGTACCATCGCATATGCGTATTGTGTATTTACTACAGAACCTGAAATATAATATTTATCCACTTTGTTCTTTGTACGTCCTTTGAGAAACAATGATTGATAAGAACATTTTATCATAATATTCATATTAATTGATGTTTAATAATTAAATATTAAAAATTAATTTGAGGAATAAATAATTAATGCTCACCGTAAAACATGATTTTTTTTAATAGGTTAAAAAATAAGTAAAAATAAAAATTTATTTTAGAAATAATAAGTTTCTAAATGCATGCTAACGTGTTAATATTACCTTTTTGACTGGCTTTATTAACGTGTGGATCACTAATTGCAATTATTGAATCAATCAATTGTTAATTTAGTAGAAATTTTTTTAGCTATAAAGGCAATGGTTTCTCTAGAATTAGTACCTAATCATCACCAAATATTCTACTTTTGATTTAAAAACTTTAGGGATATTTTGAATAACATGAGCTAAAAATATAATATATGTAATGATTTCTACACTATTATATTGGACTACTTTCACGAGTTATTATTCTTTCATTATATATGCATGAGTCTTTTAATTATTTTAGAGATAAAGGATCAGAGCCCCCTTAAACTTTCCGGTCCAACTTATTTTAGCACTTAAACTTAACACATATTTATTTATCTTGTTACCATCTGTAAAGTAGATTAATTTAAACCCTAAATCTGACGTGACATTATTTTTTTTTTAAAAGAAAAAAAATGCGTGATTCAATTTTTTAAAAAATGATCCCACTTTTATATAATATATATATATATCCAAATCACACCCTTTCTTCTCCTATATATCCAAATCACATCCTCTCTTCTCCAATGCCACCCACCCTTCACCCTCATCCCACACCCCTGCACCCCAGAACCCCTTTCTTTTATTTTTTTTCTTACACCTTCACCCCTACCTCACCCCACCCCACCCCACCCCGCCCAATCTCCTTTCTCCTTCTTCAAACCCACCTTCTTCATTTTTATTAGATTTCATTAATTTTATAAGAAAAAAAATGTGTATAAAAAATTTGATTGTTGATGCAAATTTTGATTTGAATAAACAAATAAATTTGGATGCTTGGTTTGGGTGCAAGCTTTGATTTGAAGTGGCAACTTGATTTTTATGGATTACGAAATGTCGTAATTCATAAAGATAAAATTTAGATATTTGGTTTAATCCATAAATTTGAATTTCTTACCTAGATTTGAATGTTTGATTTGAATTTTGTAAGCTTTGTTTCGTAATTCATCGTTATGAATTTTGGGGTGGGGTGCGGGCTGTCAAGGGCGGGGGTGGGGGTGTGGAAGAAGAAAAGGGGGTGGTGGGGCTTGAAGAAGAAAGGGATAGGGGTGGGGTGGGCGGGAGGGGGAGGGGGAGGGGGAGGGGGAGTTTTTTTTTTTTTTTAAAAAAATATTGTATTATAAATAAATTAATGGAGCCACTTTTTTTAAAATAAATTTTGATATGGCGCAAGTGTAATACACTCTCCGTGGTGAGAGTGATGTTGTATTTTTAGGGTGGTATATAATCACTTCAAAAAAATTTAGGGAATAAATAATTATCCATAAAGTTTAAGTATTAAAGTAAGTTGTTGAGACAAGTTCAGATTTTTTTTGATGTATTATCTCATTATTTTATGATCACTATTCTTTTTCAACCTCTAAACGTAGCGAAACAGGATTTGAAAAAGTGAGAGTTGGAATGTTTTTTTCTTTTGATTTCTCACTTGTTGTCCAATGTTCGCATTGAAACCCCGACTTATCTAAATCATGCACTATTGGGAATGACACTTCGAACAAGCTTTTCTTCATATCCAAGACCTCTGGTTAAGAATATATGAAGCAGTCCCACTAGTGGCGGAGCCACAAATTTGGTGAAGAGTGTGTAAATTTTTTTTCTCAGTTGCGTTAAGTGTGTGTAAAATTAAACAGACACTCATAATAACTAACATTTAGCCTATATACACAACATATTTCTTCGACGAAAAATGTGCACCTAACCACCCTTTCATATAGGGAGCTCCGCCCATGTAATACCACAACCCATGTTGATGAATCAGAATATTACATCTAAAGTGATATAGTATAAATTATAAAACTTAGCTACAATAATCTCTTTAATATCTTTTTTTTCTTCAAAAGAATATGATAAGGGCAAAAAGAAGAGTTAGATCTCACCCTGAGAATTTTATTTGATTTTATGACATTGATAAAGTGTCATTTGGAATGTAACTTTAAAAAAAAAACAAAAAAAAAACTACTAAATGTCCACGTACCCTTCGATTTCGACTTTGTCAGAACTTTCGATAGCACAATCCAGATAACGATATATATTCTATGTTATTTATTCATTTCTAATCAAAAGTTTCATATTCAAGCATATACAAATGGTAAAACTATAATCGAAAACGTTGTCATGATAAATATAACTTGCAGTGCATGAATCAAATTTAATTAAGTCGTAATATAAATTGTTCCTATCATAGGTGGAAAACCGATAAAGAATACTCGAAATTTCATTACTGTATTTAACATATCGAATTCATATTTCTCTACCATCATTCAAAAAAAATAAAATTACATCTAATTATTTTTGAAAAAAAAAAAAGAAAAAGTGAATAAACTTAGAATTTGTGTCCACCAATAAAGTTAATCTGATCGAGGAAAAAGATTCGATAACAATTTCCAAAAAATGAATGTGAGCCACACATATAAGAAGCCATGTAGGCCGCTCATTTTTATTTGTTCACCATATTAAAATTATATATAATATTTATTTAATTTAAAAAACTGATTCATAATTTATTCTTAGCATTGAATATAATTTACTATTTAATGTATTTTATAAAATATTAAATTTGTTACATTCAAAGAAATATATGATAATATTATCCCATTATATACTATTTTGCGTAATTTATACTTGAAATTAATAGTGCACAACTATTTTTAAACGGAGGGAGTAGTTTTCCCTACTTGTTTCACACATCGAAAGATCCAAAACCACATGATTTTTATTATTAAAATAAAAACAATAGATCCAAGACCGCATGATTTTTTTAATTAAAAATATTATATCCATTATTTTATTTATTTATTTTTTAGATAAAAAGGAGAATATTTCTTTTGAAATTATATCCAGACTTTAGGATATGCACGTATGCGTGTTTTTTTTCTTACATTTTCTATTTTCCTGTTTTAATTGCATTTTGGTCCTTTCCTTATTGTTGTTATATTTGATTAAGTATATTTAGTCTTTACTTAACTAAAATGTGCATTATTAATCGCTTTATATAGACAAATATTTGATGTTTTCGAATATTTTTAAAATTAAATTACTCCTCAAATATAGATTAGCAATGCAAAATTAACTTAACATACTAATTAATAATTAAATGATTTAGCACTTAGATATTCATTAAACTTATGGGGCTTCAATGAGCCTTAGATGTAAAATAAATAGAAGAATCAAAAGCACATATATAAAATAACTAAAAATTAAATTGGCCTAATCAGAAATCACAAAGATCAAAATAATTTTTTTTTCGATATTTGAGGGACTAAAAATGCTAATTTCTCCTTTATAGATCCAACCTAACACACGTGAATTTGACTTTCATGCACTTAAATAACCACACGAAAGAATTTTAGTCACCAAAATATTTATTTCTTCACATTACCCAACCAAACCATATACTATATGAAAAATATTATTCACGTAATTAACGTCACATCAAATAGAATATTTAAGATTTCTTATGACAAATTTTTAAACTTTTTCTTCGAAAGAAAAAAGAGGAAGATCTGTTTATCTCATTTCTACTTTCTGCTTTAATTTCCACAAATGTAATATAAGTATAACTTATAAAGAATAATAATAACAACGTTATCAAAAATTAACTTTAATGATTTTCTTTTTGTCATTTTATAACGTGCTTAATTTGATTATTATTGCTAATACAGTTTTACACTCGATCTCGATATAAACTGTAAATTGTAGATTTATTTGTTATTCGTACACTGTGAATATAAGATCAAAATTATTATTATTCACATCTATAATAGATATTGAATTTTCTTATTACGAACATTCTAGTTGTGCTATTAATTAGGTTTTAATATTTTCTAGTTACGTTGGAAGTAAAAAATGCCAACTAGTGTTAATTTATGATACGGAAAAAAGTAAAAAAAAAAAAACATTTGATTGCCAATTGACATGAAATGATTGTGAATCATGCTATACTTTTTGGGGTACTTGAGTTTATAAGAAAACAACAAAATGCACGATTACGATACGATGATTGAGATTCCTTCGATCTTAATTAGAGATTTTTGATAATGAAAAAGAAATATTTGTTGAGAATATCGCTTGAAGAATCTATGCTATACGTGAAACTAAATTTAGTCAAGGTTCAGTACAGATATCAAACGCTGATTAAAAAATTAAAATGTGAAACACAAACTTGTTGAAAACTAGACAATTTGGTCCTTTGTCTCTTTCTTTTCCTCACATATAGGGTGTGTTTGGTATGATGGAAAATATTGGAAAATAAGTTGGTTTTCTATTTATTTTTCCATGTTTGGTTGGTGAGTGAAAAATATTTTTTGATATTTGGTTGGTGAGTAGAGAATATTTATTAGAAAAATATTTTCTAGTGTTTGATTGGTGAGTAAAAAAATATTTTTTAGAAAATTCTACTACTAATTGTTAACTAATATATCAGTGTCTCTAACAACTCAACAATTTGTAAGAAATAATTTAAACATGACAAATAATATCAATATCGAATTCTAAAGTACTACAATCACTAAATTTAAGCAGCTATTAATTAGCAAATATATGAGACACTTTTCAACATTTTGTCAGGACAATCTCAAGATACTACAATCAATAGAAATATAACGGAACGACAAGCTTATTCAACCTCGTGAAACAAGTTACATCGATGACAAGTTGAGATATGCAAGGGAAAAGGCATCGTTTCCACCCCAAACTATACCCGAAAAGTCGAAGCCACACCTAAACTATACTAGTAACCTATTACACACCTAAACTATAAAAAAGTGAAACTATTTACACCCTGTCAAGCTACCACCACTTGCATGTGGTGTAGTGTTTTACACGCGCTGCCACGTCAGTAAAAAGTATCACTTTTTTATAGTTAAGGTGTGTAATAGGTCACTTATATAGTTTAAGTGTGGATTCGACTTTTCGACTATAGTTTGGGGTGGAAACGATGTCTTTTCCTTTAATGTTTTTAGCCGTTTACTTTTGTTATTTAACAGGCTGGACGCGCTTAAAATAAATGTAACACACACGCCTTAGAATGGGGGTCGTGGGGAGGTAATAATATCACTTTTATATAGTTAAGGTGTGTAATAGGTCACTTATATAATTTAGGTGTGGCTTAGACTTTTTTGTATAGTATGAGGTGGAAATGATGTCTTTTCCCAATATGCAATTAGCAAAAATAATATAGGTAAGTCTTTCTCTATGAATATGAAAATAACAATACATTCAACGAACATTGAAAATAGAAAAATTTTGGGTTTCACTTTTTTTTATTTCAAGCAGTGAATAATTAAAGTAAAGCACAGTGAAAAATATTTTCGAGTAATGTAAATTTTTTGAGTCATGTGAATATGAGTGTTGTTGGGTGAGAAAAAGGGATGAGAGTGGGTCATAAGTCTCATTTATCATTTTCTGGAAAATGACTTCCCTTGACCCATGAGGGAAGTCATTTTCCATCAAACGGAGGAAAATGAGTTGTTATGGAAAATATTTTTCCAACATTTCATTACAATCAAACAAGGAAAAATTGAAAAACATTTTCCATTGTACCAAACACACCCATAGTCCCACCAAACCCTAAAAAAGCATCTTATCATATAATAATATAATAATAATCCTTTTAAGAATACCACACAATTATGAGCCTTTATTTATCAGGTATATATTCAGTATGAGACTTTTTTGTATATCTATTTTTTATATTTCAAATCTTCTTGATGAGAATTATGATATAGAATGAGTATTGAGTAGAATCTAAGGGGTTGTTTGGTAGAGTGTATTGAAAAAATTAATACATACATTAATTAATGTGTATTACTAGTACTTTGTTTGATTTATTTTTTAGTCTATGTATAACTAATGTATTGAGATGTGTATTAGTAATACACACCATTTTTCATATATTAGTAATACAAAGGCCTTGAATACATGTATTAACTTGTTAAATGACAAATTTGCCCCTTTCTTTTATCTTTTCTGCTCTTAGCTGCTGGCTTGCTAACCTTTTTTTCCCACTAATTCAACATTGCTGCTTTTAGCAATCAAACATTGCAATTCCTTTTCCATATTTATCAATTTGGGTACGCAAGGAATCATTACGAACCAGTGATTCTTTTTCCATCTTTGATTGTTGAACATTAGCCATCTTTGATGGCATGAAGATTACTGGATCAATGGGTGTTTGGAAAGATTATTGGACCGGTGAGTATTTGTCAATTCTCATCAAAAC
This sequence comes from Capsicum pubescens, assembly GCA_030864215.1. Taxonomy (NCBI): domain Eukaryota; kingdom Viridiplantae; phylum Streptophyta; class Magnoliopsida; order Solanales; family Solanaceae; genus Capsicum; species Capsicum pubescens. Next base: position 408,457,776 of record CM061548.1, on the reverse strand, counting down.
GCATCATCAGCTATTTGGGAAGATGCAATTATCTGTCGATTTAAGGTTAAGGTAGAGAACGTCTTTGGATTTTCAACTTTCCCTTTTTACAGTAGTTGTTGCTACTTATCCCTTGAAAGAGAAGATACAAAGAAGGATATTTTGGTAAATAAACATCTTTTTATAAAAATTATATAAATACATATTATTTTTAATACATCAAACTAAATACTGTATAAAAAATAATGCTTGCATAACTAATATCAACATTACTAATACTTACATTAATAATGCAGGTATTACTTATACACCTTATTCGACATTATTCTTATACACTCTACCAAACGACCCCTAAATTTTCTCATTTATAAGTTTAAAGATCTTGATAAACACTTGAACGTCTACGTCTTTCATCTAAATCATAGAAAAAAAAGTTCATGTCAAGAATGTTCCTTACCCATTGTATGCCACATTAGGCGTGATAAAGCAAAATGATTCTCATTATGAGTTTCTTCTTTTTAGCGCTCGATTGAATCTGAAATCTTCAATTAAAAACAGAAGGCAAAAGATATATTGTAACTCAAATAATATTATATAAAAAATATATTTGTGTTAAAACTTACAAATATATATAAATATTAAGTTTCGAACATAATTACTACGCTTGAAATTAATCATTTTAAAATTTAACATCTATAAAATTAAAATCCTGATTCCGTCTTCACTTAATAATGAAATGATCCACAACCGTTCATGGTAACTCAATAAAGTCTATATCCAAAAAAGCTACTTATCAATGAGGAATCTGAGTTTTTTCTATTCTCCCCTCCCCTAACCTTACATGCCACAATCGAGGGCGGAGCTATCAAGAGCCAGGGGTTCATCGAAATATTTTTCAATATAAAATTACATCATTTATATATAATTAATTTTTATTTTTTTTACGTAATATAGTAAATATTGAAGTATTACTTTTATCTTTTAAATTTCATAAAAATTTTAGCTTCGCCATTGATCATATCGCCCACCTACCCCACTCTAACAACCCCTTGAAGTTTCCCATTATTGCACTATTTAATGAGCATAACCAAATTATCTGCCTATAAAATCGGATCTGAATAATAAAATAATATGATATTATCTGCCAAATTCTTACAATAAATCTTAAAGGGATTATAGTAATTATTTATTCAAAGTCACAAACTTATTGTGTTTTATTATTTAAAAATTTAACGAAGATGGATCATGTTCTTTCTGCTGATAATTTTTTATACACTTCAATAGTCACATATGCATTTCCTTTTTAATATTCTTGAAAAATATACTCCTTCCGTCTTATTTTAGTTCGCCATTTACTATAAATATATATTATAAATTACTTATCTATTTATTAAAATAAAATAAATAAATAATTTTTTTTTTGTTTCTCCCTAGAATTAACATTCTTTAGAAGCCTAAACAGATCTTTTAAGTTCCAAATTTATTCATATGCATGCCCTATGTTATTCCATTATTGTGAGCATATTTTTCATAAAAAATCTTAATATCCATCAGTATGAATAAAAAGTAAATTAATATACTAAAATTAACCATCTTATTTACTATTTTCTTCGTTCCAAATTATCCGTCCCAAATTTTTTAATTTAATTTCTCATTTTACTTGTCTTTTTTTCATTAATCAAGAAGAGATAATTTTTTTTTTTTTTCATATTTTACCCTTTGCATTAATTATTTTTTCTTCAAATTAAAATGTAAATATTATTTAATAGGGGTACTATGGTAAACTAACCATACTATTAATTATTTTTCTTAATCAATATGTGATCTCAATTAGAGAGGGGAAATATATTTCCTATATATCGTATAAAATAAAAAGTGACCAATTAAAATAGAACGAAAGTGGTCCTAGTATATTTCTTTTTATCTATGTGATAATTATACTGGAGAAAAACAAAAAATATTTTGTAAAACTGATTGAGATATGCGTAAACTCATCTGAATATAATAATTATTTCAAAATGACTTCAATAGTGGGGACATGCCAATTGGTCAAATAATACGATAACTCAAATTGCATATGAATGAGTCAGAAACCATTTGTTAGTTGTCTAGTTGGCCATCCCTATTTTGGAATCACTTAATATATGGTTTGTTTTTATATTTATATATTCAATAATGTAATATAATGGAGAATATTTTTTTTTTTTTTTGCCCCATGATTTCCAAGGTGCATGATAGATAAATTAATGGTTAATTAAGACATAGCAATTTGCAGCATATAATTAATTAAGATCAGATCTTTTTGGTCACATAGACTTCTTTATTCCTATTATTAATTAGTAATTAGTAATTAGTAATTAGAGTAATTAATAATTTGATTCTCACTACAACTCAAATGAGGAGGAAAGTTCTTTTTTTCTTTAAAGTTTTTTATTTATATAAAAGATCAAAGATGAATTCAAGATTTGAATATTCTCACTTTATTTGAATTCACTAGCTTTGATCTTAAATATAAATTCATGTGTAAAGATTCACTAAACTTGAAACAAATAATAGGTCAGAATTAAATACAACGAATTCAATACTAAAAACTTTAACGATTGAATTCATAAATTTTAAATCCACTTTCCGATTCTCATATCTTAACTCTTACGCAACGAGATTTTTTTTTTATTTTTATGGAATAAGATATTTCATCTAAGATAGTAGCGCCTGATCTTTACCTTAAAATTTTTTATTTTAAGACTTAGGTCCAACAAGGATTCGCGAAGATCAAATTCTCCGATAAAAACAACTGATAATATTTTGAGTTTTTTAATTAATCAGTTAAAACTTTAATGTTTTTTGAAATTTTGGTGACATTATTTATAGAAATATACTATAGTTTGTGCCTAACATATTGAAATATGTTTAACTCGTAACTTAAGCGTTGGATCAGCCACTGTTTAGGAGGGGATTAGGGACACGTTTTCTTTGTTGTATACTTGATTAACATTTGTTTAATTTGTAATAATAATAATTTGGTCATTTTCGAATTGAAAATTAACATTTGTTTTCGTGTGGACCATTTACCACTTAATAATAATAATAATGTGAAATTCCATTGGGAACCCTCACCTACCATGGGTAAGTTAAAACAAATTAGTCAATCGATAATTTATTCTTTCCTATCTGTTTTACTCTTGTTGTAGTATTTAACTATTTATTAATCACGCAATGCATTTTTCCAGACATTATATTTATTATGTTTAAAGAGTGATGTTATAAAATAACACTTATTATTTTATTGTTTCTTAATTTATGTGTCAAATTAATAGTTGATAAGTATTATTGAACGGGTGAAGTAATGTCTGTTGCTGTGTTTATTTTGTATCTTTCTGATTGATTGTCATGTTTACTTGCAATCATGCTTTATATACTTCTCTTTTAAGTTGATAATTTATCAGAAATAATTTCTCTATATCATAAACTATTGAGATTTTGAATTATTTGAATACATACTGCATGAAATAGTTCATACAAATTTGTTATTAGAAGTAACAAGATTACTTTGGTAAGGATTAACATTTTATTTTTATTTTTATGATCGATGATTTTTGAAGCTTCTTTACGAGATAATAATAAAGTATGTCTTTCTTGTGAGATAATACTGAGTTTGTTATTATTACTATTTTAGCGTGACGATTTTTATAAATAGGTAATAAAAATGGAATGGATTAAAAAAATTCACTTGTATTTGACCATCCCAATAAGTTCTTGAAATGTATGAGGAAAGGAGTCAAAGGACTAAAAAATTAAGAAGTAATAATTCTATATCTGTGAATTGTCAATTAGTAGTCATTATTATGGAATTAAATAATATTATTGCAAGAAATTTTGAAATACCTTAATCTTGAAGTTAGAAAAAACTTTGAGCATCATACATAACCAATGTACAAGAGCCTGGTAAAAACACTTTTTAGTAGTTGGAAACTGATTTTATTAAACGGAAAAGGGTCAAAAATACTCCTGAATTATTTGAAATGGATTAAAAATATTCCTCGTTAGTATTTTGGCTAAAAAATATTCCTCCGTTAAATATTTAGCTCAAAAATACCCCTCCTTCTAACGAAATTCCACCAAACATGCCACCCGTGCAAAAAAGACCACATGGACATGCCACATCATCGTCCATGTGTAAAATCCCCTCTTTAATTTCATCAGGCCAATTTGAAACCCGATCTGACCCAAAACAAAGAAAAATGAATCCAAAAATAAAACAAAAAAGGGTAAAAGATTCAAATAATTAATGGACATGAATTCATGATTAACTAGAAGAAACCTGACAACAAGAGCATCAAATAATAATGAATACTCCTACCAAACACACAACTATTAATCAAATTAGTAACTCCACTGGCAAAGCTTCCACCGACAGTATTCGTAGTTAAGATCAAAACAGTCCAATCATTTTCAATGCTAACTCCAGCTCCAGTATGTTTGGAATTGTTAAGGTATCTCACATGTTGAGACAGAGTATAGTTGGTGATCACGAGGGTCGCAATGCGATCGTGGACACAAATAGGGAGGATAACACCTTTGATTGTCGTGTTAATGTCTATGTCGTATTTGTCTAAGAGTTTGGGGTACTAAGCAAATTGAGATGCTGGAGCGGGAGTAATGCCGCCCCTGGGGCATGGACATGTTCTATCTCGTCTGCGATTTCGTCGGCTAGGCAATCTGCCTTGTCGTGCTTTGTTAGAGGTGGGGTAAGTTATGGGATTGCTAGTAACTGTTGATACCTGAAAGGACATGATCTTCTTCATCTGCAATATCATGTCAATATTTTATAAGATGTAGCAAAAATTGTTGGAAGAATATTGGTTAAATTTTTTTCTCAATAATTTATCAAGTATATAGAATTTATCAAGATTCAAATCTTTCTTTAATTAGTAGAAAGATCCGAATTTTTTTTCCCTTTTTGTTTTATTTTTGGATCGATTTTTTTTGCTTTGGGTCGGGTCGAGTTTCAAATTGAGCTGATGGAATTAAAGAGGGGATTTTATATGTGGACGATGATGTGGCATGTCCACGTGGCTCTTTTTACATGGGTGGCATGCTCGGTGGAATTATGTTAGAGGAAGGAGTATTTTTGAGCTAAGTATTTAACGGAAGGATATTTTTGAGCCAAAACACTAATGAGGGGTATTTTTGATCCATTTCAAATAATTCAGGGATATTTTTGACCCTTTTCCGTTTTATAAATAAGTAATTATATATTTGGAAAGTAGTGTAGAAAATGATAAACTAAGGAGTTCATGTATATTTAGTAAAAAAGGTATTGATTGCGATTATTTATTGAAAAAATGAATTTTGAAAAGTATGTTTATATAAAAAGGACAAATGACAAAAGTAGAATAGAGAAAATAATTTGGAGTTATTTTTTCATAAAGAGTGTTTTGGGAAGTATAAAAAATATTACTGACAAAATATTAAATATGATATTTATCAAAAGAAGTAATGACATAGAGTTATATCTTATAAGTTAAAATAAAAGTCATAAATTCGGATAACTAACTTATAATGTTTGCTTAATTTTGATTTATAAGCCCTTTTGATATTTGTCAAACACACAAATAAACTTAAAAATTATTATAAATTAGCTTGATCAATCTATAGAAATTCCCAAATACATTAAAAACTCATCCGAAACTCATTTGAATTAAATAAAAAAATGCTGATTACATTAAGAATTGTTTAGTATAATATTTGACATTGATCAACTTCCTTGTTTGGATGATTGCTATATAATATTTCACAATGTATAGTATTATGTTTGTATTATTTTGATGAATATATCGTTGGATAGGTTGTAGCGTTTTCGGTCGTTACATAATGTCATACATCAATAATTTAAAACTCATCCGAAACTCATTTGAATTAAATAAAAAAATGCTGATTACATTAAGAATTGTTTAGTATAATATTTGACATTGATCAACTTCCTTGTTTGGATGATTGCTATATAATATTTCACAATGTATAGTATTATGTTTGTATTATTTTGATGAATATATCGTTGGATAGGTTGTAGCGTTTTCGGTCGTTACATAATGTCATACATCAATAATTTAAAGGATAAGCTTATAAGAAAAGTAGGATATATAATAGAGCCATTATTAAAAAGGATAGGATGTATAATTGTCTATTCATTGGAATTCATTATTAGGTGAACCATGGTCATTATTGTCCTTTCCCCCCTTCACAATGTTGAATTCTAGATTGAAAATTCTCACCTACCACAAAGTAAGTAGCTAAGGAGATCAAAACTTCAATATGCATGTGATCAAATGGAAATTCATAATGTATTTTAATCACCTAAAGTAACTATAAGTTGTGTCACTTGGACATTTTTTTTGCATCAGGTCTGATGCGTTGGTTGCACTTGCTGCCAAAGTGACACAATTTATGATTACTTTGGGTGTTTAAAAATGAACAACGTTCACTTTAGGTGACAAAATGAAAGATCATGCCAAGTTAAGAGGCTTGTCAATGTGTTTGGCCAAATACCTAGAGTAACTTGTTATGTTGAGTGTAAGAGCTCGTAAATCTGCACTAGGGAAGCTACGTTTGATGAGCTCGACCGAAAAAAACATGCACGAGTTTTCATCCGTGAACCTCCATTGGAAATATCATATGCTCAACCACCACCTCAACCATCCTTATACGAGATATTCTCTATCAATAATTTCTCTTTACTATTGAAAATTATCATAAAATAGTCATGAATTAATGAAACATGCAATATAATGTGCAATATCTAACTACATGGTTAGAGCATCCTCATGATTCAATAATTAGTAGTAGTAATTTTTTGAGTCTAATCACAACTCAAATAACTTATTAAGTTTAATTTTATAAGATTTTAACCAAATCTGGAATTCTTTGGACATAAGAAAGACTTTAACTCAAGTTAATAATATATACAAACATTATCATAAACCACTTAAACAAGTATTTAAAATGGTACTACTAGCTAGATATTAACACCTTGATTTTATTTGAATAATAATTATCAGAAAATTGTTATAAAGAAATCAAAATAACGGGGAGAAATGTAATATCGTAAATCACATATAAGGTCGACATTATGAAGTAAAATTTAAAGAAATTTTTTTATAAAATACCTTATGAAATATTCCATTACTTAAACAAACTTTGTCATAGTAATTTGTTTTTAATATCTCAATGGATGATTAAATTGAAGGTGTCATTAGGCAAATACTTACTCGTAATTGAAATCACAACTTGAAGTTTAAAATCAAACTTTTTGCAAAATGTGAGGTTTCAAATCATTATCTGTAATCGAAGTTGAAGTTATGCTTATCTCAAATTCAAACGTTAAATTTGCGTTCAAATAATATGGTCAAACGCTTACTAAGTGTAATTCAATCAAGATTTTAATAACTTTGCCTTTTTTCTTTTGTGAAATATGGTCTTGACTGAATGACAAAGTAGTAATTAAGTTATAGTATTATATAATATGAAATACCTTTTACCAATTCAATAAAAGGGAAAAATAATAAAAGACTAGCTATAAACTACATAATGATTAGCAAGAAATCAGGAATGTATTTTCCAAGAAGGAAAGAAATTGAATTATTAACCAAAATTTTATATAACAATATAAAATATGGACTTAAATCTTAATGATTAATAAGAAATCAAGAATATATTTTCCAACAAAGAAAGAAATTGATTTTTTAACCAATTTTATTTAACACTATAAAATATGGTCATAAATTAAATTTGAGGATAATCTTAATTTGTCTGACCATAAATTTTGAAATTGAAAACTTCATAATTTGAGTTTTTAAGTTGTCTTTAGACATGTATTTTACTTCGAAAATATTTAAATTTTTTTGAGTGAAAATCCCAAAAATTCAAAAAAATCTGATCAAATTTAATGACCAAACAAATATTTGACGATAAATTTTTAAAATTTACAGTCACACGCTAACTAACTTTTTCATAAAAAGGAATGAAATGAAATTCTCAACAAATCTTTACACATCATAAAATTGAATTAAATTAAATATATGGTCACTTTCAGTAAATAAATAAATTTTCAGGATATAACGTCAATTTTAAAAAGCCTCCTAATCATATATACTATTCATATCCACCTACCATTTTGTCCATTTGAGGGGCAGTATAGTCATTTCATTAAGCATACTAAAAATCTCCTAAAATATAGGGGCTTAAAATACAATATACCAAAAATATAAGGATCAATCATGTAATGAAAGTGTATATAAATACCCAACTTGCATACCCTCTTCAATAGCTCACAAGGATTCTGCGTAACATTATCTTTTTATAGCTTATTGTAAACTCTTTGTCCTCCAAATTTCTAGGGTTTCTTACCGAATAATTTTCTGTAAGTATAATTTATTGTATTGTTGTTGATGATGAATTATTTGTTGTTTTGTTGATGATGATTATTTGTTGATTTGATTTTTTTTTTTTTTTTCGTATAGATTTGAGAACGTGCTTTGGGAGTAAAACAATCGGATTTGGAATCGGAACAAATTTCAATTATTTAATATTGTAAGTATGATGCTCTTGTTTTTGTTTCATAATGCATGATGAATGTTGTCTATGTGAGATTAGATCGGAAAAAAATGGAGGAAAAATCGAGTTTGGGGAAACGAATTTGAATTTTGTTAATATTGTAAGTATGATGCTCTTGTTTTTGTTTCATAATGAATGTTGAATGTTTTCTACGTGAGATTAGATCGGAAAAAATTGGAGAAAAAATCGAGTTTGGGGAAACAAAGTTGAATTTTGTTAATATTGTAAGTATGTCGCTCTTGTTTTTGTTTCATAATGAATGTTGAATGTTGTCTATGTGTTTCTTTGTGAGATTAAATCATGATTTGTTGGAGGAAAGAATCGGGTATGAAAAAGGTTGTTTTGGGAGTAAAATAATCGGAATTGGAATCGGAACAAATTTCAATTATTTAATATTGTAAGTAGGATGATCCTTGTTTTGTTTGTTTCATTAGGAATGTTTGTTTAGTGTTGGTGATTTATGTTGAATGTTGGAATTTAGGCTGTTTTGTTTGTTGTTTTTCTGCTCTTTTGGATAGGATTTGTGGTGAATGTTGTTGATATGATTAGATTTTTTGTGTTTAATTATTCAGAAATAATCTATATTCGATTCAATTTGTTTGCCTTACTTCTCTTTAAAAAGTGCATTTAAAACCACTTTTTGTGCGTGGTATAAGAGCACAAGATCAAAGAGTATATTGTACATCTAACTATCATAGTTTAAGATTAGAGAGATTCAATTCTTTATTATTAAATTTTGTGCCAAATCAAAATTAGATGATTATTTTTTTTATCATCTCTTTAATTTTAATTGTTTATGTGACATATTAAAACACAAGATTACTTTGATGATTTTTTTACATATCTTTTAATTTAAGACCACAAGATTTGAAAAGTTTCTTTATTTTTTAAACTTCGTACTAGATCAAAATCAGACTAACAAATTGAAACGTGCGAGTAATTGTTTATGATGGAAGTAGAGACATCATTATTTTCCCATCATTTACTGATTGGTTTTAAAGGAATCATTGCTGTTGTTTCTTCCCTGAAGACCCTCTGAAAAGATTGCTATGATTTGTCTTGTTTTATGGTGAAAGTTGTTGATATGATTAGCTTTTGGTGTACTACAATAGTTTTGGGAGTTATTATGATTGTATAAATTTTAAGACGTGTGATCGGAATAATTGTATAGTAGAGGTCATTTTTTGAAAGTAAAATCACCATATTCAGCAATTAAAACTAGATTATACTAAAGTACCTACTACTAAAATCATAGTCAGATAAAGATTTTTCACCCTCTAAATTAGTTTGGGATTTGAGATATGGCCTTTTTCTTTTGTTCTTTTCTCTTTTTTCATGAAAGATTTTTTCTTTATGAAATTTAGCTACAATTGTTTATTTGGAGGCATTCCAAGGATTTATGTTTCTAGCTAAACAGTAGGACCCACCTTGGCAGCTTTACTTGACCTCCTTCCCCCATTTATACTTATGTGTAAGAATCCATCTTTTTGAATAATTTTTTTATATATATAATTCCAAAAGTTTCCACTTTACATGATTACATGAGTCATTTTGGAGAACTACTTTAACCAAAAGCTTCTGTCTGTTTTCCATATTTTAAAATTCTAGGTTTATTATATTGATATAATTTCTGAAAAGGCTCTCTTTTAATCTTGTTGTCTAACCTTAATTGAACATTTGTTTCATTGTATTTGAACTAGTAAGTAACTTGTAATTGTTAGCTGTGGATGCATTTCATGATAATTAATTATACATGAATCAACATTTTCATCACTTAAAATAAAAGAGTAAAAAAAATGAAAAAGAGGATTTATAGGTATTATAAGGGATTGGTACAGCAATGGATGACAATATTATGGTCTTGGGTCATAGGTCCTCCAGCTCCTATTTAATGGGTGTATGTCTGTCAGATCATGATCAGGGGCGGAGCCAAGCCTTCTTTAGAGGGTTCGGACGAACCCCCATTGACAGAAAAATATACTATTTATACATGATTAAAATTATTTTTTATGTAGTTATAGTAGGTGTTGAACCCCCTTCGACTAAGTTTTCTTTGAATATTGAACCCCCTTAGTTGAAATCCTGGCTCCGCCTCTGATCATGATATGCAACATCTGCTGGGAGTTTAGCTCTGATTTTTGTAATAATATCTGAATCTGTAACATTCACATAGTTTTTTTAAGCATATAGCTGACACAAAGGGTTGTTAAATTGTTTTCTCTAGGTGTTTTCTGAGCCTGTAGTTGTTTTTTCTTTTGCACTTTATATTGCATATGATTTGTTGGCTGCTAAATGTTATATCACCGATCTGTTAACTGGACTGTGTCTATTTTTATTAATCATTCGTCAAGTTCAATTATCTCATAAGAAACCTTCCCCATCCAGAAGTTTTATGTAATCTACCGATGGTATATTCGTTATCTAGACCTTTATAAAACATCAGTAATATTTTTCACTCTGTTAGAATTCTATGGCTGGTATATGCAGTTCCTTTTGCGATTTCAGATTTCTTATTTTGGTGCATGCACTGGATCTGACTTGCAAGTTTTTGGCTTGTACAGGTGAATGATCTAATGGAGTCAAAAGGTGGTAAAAAGAAGTCTAGTAGTAGTAGTTCCTTATTTTACGAAGCTCCCCTCGGCTACAGCATTGAAGACGTTCGACCAAACGGAGGAGTGAAGAAGTTCAGATCTGCTGCTTACTCCAACGTAAGTATCTGCATCTCATTTGTCTTAAATCTCCATGAGTCACTGAGATGCGAGTTGAGGATGTTGTAACTGACACTTCTCTTTTTTCAACCTTTGTATGCAGTGCGCGCGCAAACCATCCTGATATTCCCTAATCTTACATCGTTTAAGGCGTCAATAGACGCAGCTGAAAAAAAAAACAAAAAAAATTTCTGCTTTCGTTTTCTTTCGTTGTCAAGCCCTCACTCCTTTTCTTCCTTCCTTTACTTCTTTCCTGCCTTTGCGCTCATTGCTCTGAACATTTCTGCTTTAACTTTCTTTGCTGCTGTGAACATCTTTCATAATGGAAATGGACTTGCCAGTTTCTGCCATTGGTTTTGAAGGTTTTGAAAAGAGGCTCGAAATTTCTTTCGCCGAGCCTGGTTTGTTTGCTGATCCTAACGGAAAAGGACTTCGATCTCTCTCGAAGGCACAATTGGATGAAATTCTCGGACCTGCTGAGTGCACAATTGTTGATAACCTATCAAATGCTGATGTTGACTCCTATGTCCTCTCTGAGTCGAGCCTCTTTGTTTATTCTTACAAGATAATCATCAAAACATGTGGCACCACAAAGTTGCTTCTCGCAATTCCACCCATTCTAAGGTTGGCTGAGACCTTGTCTCTCAAAGTTCAAGACGTGAGGTATACCCGTGGGAGCTTCATTTTCCCTGGTGCTCAATCGTTTCCTCACCGTCACTTTTCTGAAGAAGTTGCTGTCCTCGATGGCTATTTTGGGAAGCTTGCTGCCGGTAGCAAGGCTGTGATTATGGGCAATCCTGACAAAACACAGAAATGGCATGTTTACTCTGCCTCAGCTGGGCCTGTTCAGTCCAATGACCCTGTTTACACTCTCGAGATGTGCATGACTGGTTTGGACAGGGAGAAGGCATCTGTCTTTTACAAGACTGATGGAAGCTCGGCTGCTCACATGACTGTTAAATCTGGCATAAGGAAGATCCTCCCCAACTCTCAGATATGCGATTTTGAGTTTGAACCCTGTGGTTATTCCATGAATTCTATTGAAGGAGCTGCTGTTTCAACCATTCACATTACCCCAGAAGATGGCTTTAGCTATGCTAGCTTTGAATCAGTTGGATATGATCCTAAAACCGTGGAGTTGGGTCCCCTGGTTGAGAGAGTGCTAGCATGTTTCGAGCCAGCTGAGTTCTCTATTGCTTTGCATGCTGATGTTGCTACCAAGTTACTGGAGCGTGTTTGCTCTATTGGTGTTAAGGGCTACTCTCTTGCTGAGTGGAGTCCAGAAGAATTTGGCAAGGGCGGTTCCATTGTCTACCAGAAGTTCACTAGGACTCCTTACTGTGGATCTCCCAAGTCCGTTCTGAAGGGCTGCTGGAAAGAGGAATCGAAAGAAGAAAAGGAGTAGTGTTGTCTTGAGGGTCGTTTTGTTGTTTTTGTTTTAGCGTCTGTTGTTTGCTCATGTTTTCCCTGTTTTTCCGAATAAAGGACTTGTATGTCCAAACTCAGTGTCTGTCGGATTTGTACCGATTGTGTGCAAATTCTGAACTAGTTTAGTCTTTTTGGTGTTTCACCAGAAGCCTTGTGTGTCTGCATTTTGCAGTTTCCTGTTGGTTGTTGTCTCTTCTTTTGTCTAATAAAAATTTGTTGTGTGTATTTCTTGGCCTACCCCAATTTTTATTTTTTGTGATGTGTTTGTTTATGTATTCGTTCCGTAGTAGATTTTTACAAGATCAATTCGGATTGGTTCTGGTTCGTTTAGAAATTGTGGTTATGGGGAACTATATGTGGAGTAATTCAGCATAAATTGTTGCCGGCCCCTCAAAATTTGGTAACCTCAACTCTTTATGAATCCCTTCTCGGTTTACACCCATTATCTCAAGTTTTGAATCAAACTAATCGGAAAAAATATGGAAAAAAATTGGACTTGTTAATGTATACTTATCTTTCTCAAGTAAGCACACAAAATGTTCAAGTTTTAGTGATATTAACCTGTATATTTGACTTCTATGTATGTTTATCTTTTTATTTTGATAGCTCCTCTATGTATTTTCCTTCAAGGTAGATGGTTGTATAAGCCAACTAAAAAGTCTGTTGAATTCATTCTTCACCTTTCTGAAGCATGTGTAAAACTAGAAGGAAAAATTTCATTGATAAAGGATTAAAGGTTCTATGTGTTCGGTACGGAGGAAAACATTTTACAGAAAATATTTTTTCTTGTCAGTTGGTCAAAATTTTTGAAAAATATTTTCTCTAGAAAAACAAGTTAAAAACGAGGAAAGTGACTTTCCTAGTCAAAATAGGAAAACAAAGTCTACAAGATTCATGATTTCTTGAGATGTTTTGATTAGAGATTAGTGAAAATGCATGTTTTGATCAGTGGCGAATCGAGGATTTAAGGATTGCAGTTGCTTGGGAGGTTCAAACACAAAATATTAACACTCAAAGATTTAAGGTTTCGCCTGAAAATCAAAGCACCCATCTATCTTCTTGGTTTCATGGATAATTTTTTCATCTTATACCAACTTTTATACATTTTTTATATAATTATACCTATTTTGCGTTGGATTAACAGATGCCGAAGCACCACATTTTTGAACCTAGGTCCACCGCTGGTTTTGGTGCCCATATAATCGGAGTTTGATTTCCACTCAACTAGTAATCATTATCTCAAATAGTCACTTTGTTGAAAAAAACTATAAAATCAATAAGAAACTCAACTTCTCGAGATAATAACGAGTTATTAGTTGAGTGACCATCTAAGTAATCAACCCCCTATCAATTTTGCCTCTCCAATCTGGCCAATTTGAATTGTGACCAATTAAAATACATGACTTGATCATGGGGTGTACAAAGTTACAATTATTGGAGGGCATATGTAAAGCCAAGAATTGCAATGTAAGGTAAATCCAAAATATGAAACTGTCAATGAGTATTATGCTTTTTTCACTTCCAATATACAAAGACAAGCAATAGTTCTGGTTTCATCCCTATTTAATTGTTTTGGCTCAAATCTGGTATATATGTGCTGAAGCCAATACAGAGTTCCTCGGATGGTAAGCAAACCTCATTTTCAATCTAACGTAGTAAGTTCGAGTCACTAAGGAAGCAAAAAGGGTGGGAGCTCCTAAGGAGGAGGTGAAAAAAAGTATATATGAGTTAAAAAATGGACTAAATAAGTATAAATAAACTCATTTCGGAACCCAACTTGAATTTTATAAACCAAACGGGAGAGCCTAACCAAAAAGACCAGCTTGATAGGTAGGAAAACCCATTTGACCTATAAACCCCTTAGCATTTCTCTATTTTTCCAATGTGGGACAATTGGTTCATAACATTGAAACTCAAATTTATAAAGTTCAAATTTATGAAATCGTTATAGAGCATGCAACTTCAAATTCTGAATCCGTCACTAGCCGAGTAGGAGAGGAGGGGACCATGACCAAGGACCAATGGCTGTTTTTTTTATCCAAATAAGAAAGCAAAAGTTTTACCCTTATTCTCTGCATGAGTTGTTATATCCAACTTTGGGTTTTAGTCAGAGTTTGGCTTGGTGTAAATAATAGTAACAACTAACACTATTTTACCCCAAAATAGAAGAGAGAAAAAGCCCAAAATCCAATTCCCTTTTATATAGCCATTGGGTGATCCAAACAAGAGACAAAAGCCTTTACTATAGGAGCAAAGGACACTTATAGTTTGAGTCCAGCCAAGTTTTAGTACCCTCACAAGTGCCAAAACAACTTATAAAGGGAGGACATATAGGTGTAAATGTAACTCTAAGGGCTAGTTCGGTACTAGGGATAAGGATAGCTAGTCCCGGGATTAGATTTAGGCTGAGTTTATCTCAATATATTTGATTGGGATAGAATTGAAGGATAACTTATTCCGAAATTAATAGGGTTATTTTTATCCCACATTGAGAGTGGAATAACAATCCCAAAATAACTTGTTCCCCAACTAAATTAGCCCTAAAACGCAACGACCTAGGGGTATTAGGGGAAACATAGATCCAAGGTTGGAAGAGTCGAAAAAGACCCGAAAACTGAAACCCTTTCTTTAGCGGCCTTTTTTTTTGTACGAATTTACACTAAGAGAATTCGAAATATATATAAAGAAGTAAATCCCGATAAAGTTAAAGGAATTCAACATCTACTAATATCTATACAAAATAATTTTAACTTTATATACACATATAAAGTTTCGACGAAGAGGGCTCAGATGAATCTCTTCGGTATGTCAACTTGCAGTAAGACCATGAGTCTAGGTATGCATATTGAGTTGTATGTGCCAAAAACATCTCTTTTCTTTAGTTTTATGTGCTCAAACTGTATACCAACGTACATGTATATATATAAAATGAGATAGTAAGTTATATATAAAACATTATAAACTATAAAGACAAATATTTTGTTGTCATCAGGGTATACTTATATATTGTAGCAGATAATTTATCTTATTTCAAGATTACAAATCCCATATTTTAAGGAGACTAATATGTAGATATTCTTTCAATAACCTATGTAAAAAAAATTCACAATGTCATTAATAATGAACGTATATAACTTAAGCATTGTCTCTCACACACCATGCCTACTCATCCCTACCTATTTGCACCCAACTACAATCTAAGCCCTTAGGCCCAAGAGTCCCTCGGCCACTCTCTCTCACGCATGACACATCATACATGCCTACTCATCCCGACCTATTTGTACCCAACTACAATCTATTCCCTTAGACCCAAGTGTCCCTCAGCCACTTTCTCTTACGCATGACACACCATACATGCAACTACCATCTATTTCCTTTGACCCAAGGGTCCCTCGGCCAATCTTTACTCGTTCGTCCATATATGCATATACATGTACGTATGTATATATATATATATATATATATTGACTGAATCTTAGGTTGGTGAAAATCTGAGGATGAGATATGGTTGTTGATTGAGATGGGTCCTCAAATTCACAAAGGTTGATCAAAAGATGATGCCAAATACTTTAATTTGTTCATTTGTTAGGTACTTGATTTCTCACCCTTTCACATGTTGGTGTACCTATTACAACAAATTAACAAATTCAGTAAGAAATATTCTACACCATCGAAAGTTTTCAACCGTAAGCTTAACAAATCACTTATGTTGCTAGGATTTTTTTTATTTAAAAAAATTACTGCATTCATTTTGCTATTTTCTGCAATACATATGTATTTTCGGAGAGATCGAGCAACATAGCTTATTTTGGATAAATAATGTGTGTATATGAACTTCCTCAATTATTTAGACTCGATGAATTTTGATTTAAAATCGTGACGGATTTGAAGTAAAATTGTCAGTCTGATACACTAAGCTCCCTCTATATTGGGATCTAGAAAAATTAAGGTTGAACCATATTGTTAGAATAAAAACACATGTTATGTTATTATATTATTATCAACTTGATATAAATATTGAATGGGAATAAATTCTCTATGTTGGACTTAATATGTTGTCATTTGCTAGGCCAGGCACAATCTTCTACAATTTTTGAATGCACTCATGTTATAAGTAATTAAACTTTATCTTATGAAAAATTCTTATTCTTATTAAAAGCAATGTCATTCTAGGAGCTCTAGGTGAAACAAGATTTCCCATAATATAAAGTTTGAACATTGAAGAAATTAAAATCAAGAACAAATTAAAGGTGCTTAATTTTAACTCGTGATTTTTTTTTATAATCGTGATTTTCAGGCTAATTTATATTGAAGATATCAACACCAGAATATGAAAAACGTGCTTATTTGTTTATTTCCATATTTTCTTTATGTCTTAACTCATTAATAATTTGTTTAGATAAGCTTTGAAGTTGTTAGCTATTTTTTTAGTGTTTTTGATTCAGTCAAATTGCAGGTCTATTAGTTAGGAGTAAGTTGAGTCCTAGTAGTAAGCAATGACCTGCTTATACGTTTGTAAGCCTATATATACAAGCTATTTGCATCAATAAAGTATGAGTTTTCTGATTTTCCATCAATTTTTCTGTCAGTTTTTTCTGTTTAATATTCAACATTCTGGTATCAAAGCCAGACTCTTCTAGGTGCTGTCAGAATGGGTGATCTTCAAGTAGTTGGTGGAATCAAGAAACTCAACAACCAAAACTACAATTCTTGGTCTACATGCATGATGTCGTACTTACAAGGCCAAGACTTGTGGGAAGTAGTAAACAAAAACGAGGTTACGTCTCCAGAAGCTGAAGACACGAATGATATCTTATGGAAATGGATAATTAAAGTGGGTAAAACAATGTTCGCCTTGAAGACCACAATCGAAGAAGATGTACTAGAGCATATACGTGATGCCAAAACTCCACAGGAAGCTTGGGATACGTTCGCCAAGCTTTGCTCCAAGAAGAACGATACAAAGCTCCAACTCTTAGAGTCTGAGTTGCTGTCAGTGTCATAACGCGACATGATGATCTCACAGTACTTTCATAAAGTAAAGTCGCTACGCCGGGAGATTTCTAAGTTGGATCCGGAGGCTCCTATTAGTGATACTAGGATGAAGCACATCATCATTCATGGCTTGAAGCCAGAATTTAGGAGCTTCATTGCTGCCATACAAGGATGGAAAGTTCAACCGTCACTGGTAGAATTCAAAAAATTGTTAGCTGGTCAAAAAACCTTAGCTAAGCAAATGGGAGGAGTCTCGTTGAAGAAGAAACAAGAGTCACTCTATGCCAATCGAGGCAGGTGGAATTCCAAACAACATACCACTGGTATATCTCAGAAGAATAATGATAAGGCAAGAAGTCATCAAGGCGTAGAGAGTGTTCGTGCAGGAGAAGCTTCGCAGAATCAAGACGATGGTAAGAATTTTCAAGGGAAGTGTTACACTTGTGGAAAAAGAGGTCATATGGCGAAAGATTGCTGGTCAAAGAAAAATACTGTTGAGAGCAATGTTGCTACATCAAATAGTAAAGAAGAGTGGGATGGAAGTGCATTCTTTTCTGTAGAAGAAGAAGAATTAGCTCTCGTTACAATGACAAAGACAATTGATTACGAGAAGGATTGGATTGTCGACTCGGGATACTCAAATCATATAACGGGTGACAAAGAAAAGCTGCAACACCTGTCAGAGTATAAGGGCAACAGGGTAGTCATAACGACGAACAACTCAAAGTTACCGATAACTTACATTGGTAATACAGTAGTTTCTTCTCAACATAGTGATACCGAGGTACTGCTCCAAAATATTTACCATGTCCCAGGTATGAAGAAAAATCTTCTCCCTGTGGCATAGTTAATATCTTCTGGCTATTTTGTTCTATTTGGACCACAACATGTGAAGGTCTATCGGGACCTGGAGATTATAGAAGAACCAGTGATGAAAGGACAAAGGTTGGAATCAATCTATGTAATGTCTACATAAGCTACATATGTAGACAAGACGAAAATGAATGAAACATCAGATGTGTGGCACGTGTGGCACATGCGACTAGGTCACGTTAGCTATTCCAAATTATAGGTGATGATGAAGAGGTCGATGTTGAAGGAACTTCCACAACTTAAAGTGAGAAAATACACAGTATGTGCAGGCTGCCAGTATGAAAAAGCACATCAGTTGCCTTTTGAAGAATCCCACTTTCAAGCAAGAAAACCATTGGAGTTGGTGCACTCCGATGTGTTTGGTCCTGTGAAACAAGCTTCCATAGGTGGGATGAAGTACATGGTGACTTTTATTGATAACTTCTCAAGGTATGTCTGGATTTATTTTGTGAAGGAAAAATCTGAAACTTTTTCAAAGTTTAAAGAATTTAAGAAGGTAGCAGAAGCGGAAGTTGGCAAAAGAATTTATTGTCTACGCAGTGATAATGGGGGAGAGTATACCTCAAACAATTTCTGTGATTTCCTTCAAGAAATCCGAATACGTCATCAGTTCACATGCGCTAGTACTCTACAACAGAATGGCATAGCAGAAAGGAAGAACAGGCACCTGACAGAAAATTTTTGAAGCATGCTATCACGCCCCAAAATCCCATCGGGCCGGACTGGCACCCGAAGCCGAGAAGGCCCGGGAGAACCCGTTCAAATACCTGTACTTTCCCTTACATTCACCAAAAATTTGGGCAGCACTTCGTTACATACAGAAGGGTCTAATTCCCTGTATCAGCACAACACGCACAAATATATATATATAATATAATACTTGGCCGTCGGGGCCACCACATATACAAATATAACATCACTATATAAACTCCCATGACTTGACCCTTCCTTATGTCTACAAAGCCTCTAAGATATACATGACATAACTAGGGTCGGGACAAACCCCCGCCCACACATGACTCCTGTACAATAACAAAACATAAGGAACCGACTCGGAAAGCTCCGAAGCAAACTGGAGCTCACCAACAATAGCTGTATGATCTGGCTCCTATCTATGCTGCTAATGACCTGAAGCACCTGTGCCTGCAGCATGAAATGCAGGTCCCCCGTGAGGGACGTCAGTACGAAATATGTACTGAGTATGTAAAGCTGTAAATAATCATATGTAATATAGGGGATCAGGAAAATCAGACGCAAGTGAATAAATCATAATAGAAGTGAACCACACTTCATAAACACTTTTAGGATCATGTACATTATCATTAATCTGAATTGGGTTCGTGAATTCGAACACATTTGTGGAACGGTATACATTCGTTCATTTCATTCTTTACAATTATCATTCGCCATTACCTCCTCCTCCCGAACCTCCAACCACCTAACAATAATCAATATTGTATCGTACTGTGACCATTAGGCTGCCTCCCGTACATATCAACTGGGATCGACCCATGCTAGGCTTATGCCCCTGGGATACCACCCATAAACACATAAATAGGGATCGACCCATGCTAGGCTTATGCCCCTGGGATACCACCCACACGTATATCAAGTAACACACATAAGAGATCTTTCCAACAACTTAGTTCAAAAGCTTTTGAGATTATTACATTAGTGTTCATGCCAATATAGTACCTTTGGAACAATGATACATCAATAGGAATCAAGTAATAGACCTTCTATACAATAACGATGTTATAAAGACTCATTGGTACATCAACAATGTGTTTCAGAATCATCAATATCACAACAATGAAATAGGAGCCTTTTGGTATATCAATGAAACATTTTTACACTTTATAGAATGGAAACAACTTCGTTGGTAATGTAGAACAATACATGTTTTTGGACAACCTTGGAATCTTACTTGATGGAACATTGGTGTTTTCATGCCAAAGAACATTGTTAGAGTATGCTTTACATACCTCGTTGTAGATTCGGATACCAATTCAATACAACTTCCCGCCTTTACAAATCACTTATCTACAATAAAATATTTGGCATCTAGTATTAGCAACCCAACACCACAATTCTCTTCCATAATTCCATACAACCACTATTTGCAAAACATTCCAAAAACCAACTTGAACAATAGGTTTATGTGTATATATATATATATATAATCATCATTTCAATACCACATCATCCCTTCACAATTCAACATAATCCAACATCATTTCCCAATCATCTTTCAACAACAATCAAATAGCATACTTCTTATGCTCACATGCATATATATATATATATACATATATATATATACATATTCATATAAATAACACCAACATAATTTACATTCTTACCATAAAATGGCCCTTTTGATTTCGAAGTCCTGTTGGAACAAATAAGGGATGCTTCTCGAAGCCCTCGAGACGATGAACACAACTACAGAATCAATTTGGACTTTTCACGGTTGAATCACAAGATAATTGGAGTTGAAATTAGGCTAGGGTTTCCTTATTCTCAATAATATGATGATAATTGATGGATATAAGACCAATTATATCTATATAATGACCAATTTTCGTCCAAGAGATGATGGAAAATGACCATATTACCCTTAAAAATTTAAATAAATCCGATATAAATACAGTCGATTCCTATACACATATAATCAAACTATACACTTGAAACCATCTCAAAATAATCAATACTCATACTTAAACTCATATATACCTTAGGATCAATACTTATACTCCAACACATATAACCATGGCTAATGCACGTAATTAAGTATGGGGTGTTACATCCTTCCCCCCCTTAAGGACATTCGTCCTCGAATGTAAATGTAGTTATTTAGCCGAAACAAGTTCGAATTCATAATTGATATTCACGTCATCATATAGATATTATGCATATGTAAAAACTCACTTGTTAGTGTTCCAGTTGCCCTCCTTGCACTTCTTTTTCACCTTTAAACAAATAAGGGTATTTCGATTTCATTGCTTCCTCCGCTTCCCATGTAATCTCTTCCCTTTGTTGATTTCTCCAAAGTACTTTCACCGATGCTACTTCTTTATTTCTCATCTTCTTAACTTGACGATCTAATATAGCAATAGGCATCTCCTCATAGGTAAGATCTTCTGTTACTTTCACATCTTCAGTAGAAGTAATAAGGGACGGATCTCCGATGCACTTTCGAAGCATCGATACATGAAATACTGGATGCACTGATGAGAGTTCCTGAGGTAGCTCTAATTCATAAGCAACTTGCCCACATCTTCGAATAATCTTATACGGGCCTATATATCGTGGACTCAACTTTCCTTTCTTGCCAAATCTCATCACCCCTTTCATTGGCGATACCTTCAAAAATACCCAATCGCCTAACGAAAATTCTAGCTCTCTTCTTCTACTATCCGCATATGACTTGTGCCGACTTTGGGCTGTTTTCAACCGTTGCTGAATCACCTTGACTTTTTCTATGGCTTGATACACAAGGTCCGGTCCGAACATAAGAGTTTCACCCGCTTCGAACCATCCTATTGGTGATCTACACTTTCTCCCATATAAAGCTTCATATGGTGCCATTTTGATACTTGAATGATAGCTATTATTGTAGGCAAACTCAATAAGAGGTAAATGATCATCCCAGCTGCCTTTAAAATCTATAACACATGCTCGTAGCATATCTTCAAGTGTTTGAATGGTGCGCTCTGCTTGTCCATCCGTCTGAGGGTGAAAAGCTGTACTCAGATTCACTTGTGTTCCCAAACACCGTTGGAAAGACTTCCAAAAGTTTGCAGTAAATTGAGTTCCCCGATCTGATATAATAGAAGTTGGCACTCCATGTAATCGGACTATTTCTTTAACATACAGCTTCGAATATTCTTCAACTGTGTAAGTGGTCTTAACGGGTAAGAAATGTGCGGATTTAGTAAGCCTATCCACAATCACCCATATAGAATTAAATTTCCGAGCTGTATGAGGAAAACCTGTAACAAAATCCATGTTGATCATGTCCCACTTCCAAATTGGAAGATCTATGCATTGCATATAGCCTCCGGGCTTTTGATGTTCCACTTTAACTCGTTGGCAATTTGGACATTCAGCTACAAATTCTGCAATGCTCTTCTTCATGTCATTCCACCAATACATATCTTTCAAATCTTGATACATTTTGGTTGATCCTGGATGAATGGAATACCTTGAAAAATGTGCCTCTGTCATAATCTTCTTTCTTAGCCCGTCTACATCCGGCACACACAATCGGTTTTGGCACTGAAGTACTCCTTCTCGCGTAAGCTCAAATGCCTTGGTCGCACCACTCTGAACGTTCTCCTTAAGCTGTAATAAAATAGGATCTGCATATTGCTTCTCTTTCACTTCAGCTACTAATAAAGATTCCGCAGCATTATGTACGATAAGCTCTTTATTCGGAGTTTCAAGAAGGCGAACTCCCAAACTAGCTAACTGGTGAAGATCTTTAACCATCCCTTGCCTTTCTATAGGCGCCATCATAGCCTTACGACTTAACGCATCAGCTACCACATTTGCTTTCCCTGGATGATACAAGATATCAACATCATAGTCCTTTAATAGTTCAAGCCATCTCCGCTGCCTTAAATTTAGATCCTTCTGATTAAAAATATATTGCAAGCTCTTATGGTCAGTATATATATCAACATGAACCCCATATAAGTAGTGGCGCCATATCTTTAAAGCAAAAATAACTGCTGCCAGCTCAAGATCGTGTGTAGGATAATTTTTCTCATGTGGCCGCAATTGTCTAGAAGCATATGCTATTACCTTACCATGCTGCATCAATACACATCCTAAACCAATTCTGGAAGCATCACAATACACTGTATACCCTTCTGTACCTTCTGGAAGTACCAATACGGGTGTAGAAGTCAACTTATTCTTCAATTCTTGGAAACTCTCCTCACACGCATCATTCCATTGGAATTTGGATGCTTTATGGGTTAGCTTGGTTAAGGGTGCTGAAATGGAAGAAAAATCTTTAACAAACCTCCTATAATAACCTGCCAACCCGAGAAAACTACGAATCTCCGTAGGCGTTGTGGGCCTTGGCCAGTTCTTCACAACTTCTATCTTTTGAGCATCAACTTTTATCCCTTCACTAGATACAATATGACCCAAAAATGCCACCGAATTTAACCAAAACTCACATTTAGAGAACTTTGCATAAAGCTTACAATCACGAAGAGTCTGCAATGTCTGTCGTAAGTGATTGGCATGGTCCTCTTCTGATTTAGAATAAACTAGAATATCATCTATAAAAACTATCACAAATACATCCAGGAATGGCTTAAACACCCTATTCATCAAATCCATAAAAGCTGCAGGTGCATTTGTTAGCCCAAATGACATAACTAGAAACTCATAATGACCATACCTTGTTCGGAAAGCTGTTTTGGGTATATCTTTTTCTTTGACCCTCACTTAGTGGTAACCTGACCTCAAATCAATCTTAGAAAAACACTTGGCACCCTGTAACTGATCAAATAAATCATCAATTCTTGGGAGAGGATATTTATTCTTAATAGTCACCTTATTTAATTGCCGATAATCAATACACATCCTCAGCGAGCCATCCTTTTTGCGCACAAATAACACTGGTGCTCCCCAGGGGGACATACTAGGCCTTATGAATCCCTTCTCTAGCAAATCTTTCAATTGCTCTTTCAATTCTCGTAATTCTGCTGGGGCCATTCTATACGGAGGAATGGAGATTGGTTGGGTGCCTGGTATTACATCAATACCAAACTCTACTTCTCGTTCAGGAGGCAAACCTGGAAGATCTTCAGGGAATACATCAGGATATTCATTTACCACTGGTACCGTGTGAAGATCTGATGATTCCGATTCCGTATCCTTTACTCTAACTAAATGACATATGTAGCCCTTGGAAATCATTTTTCTCGCTTTGAAATAAGAAATAAATCTACCTCTTGGTGCGCCAATCTTACCTTGCCATTCAATAACTGCTTCATCAGGAAAATGTAAATACATCTTTTTCGTACAACAGTCAATTTTGGCATAACAAGACGCCAACCAATCCATACCCATTATAACATCAAAATCTACCATTTCTAGTTCCACAAGATTGGCCATCGTGTCTCGACCACACACAGTTACTACACAATCTTTATAAACTCTTCTAGCAATAATAGATTCCCCAACCGGGGTAGACACTTCCAACGGTTTATCTAACAATTCGGGGGTCCTTTTGAACTTTCCAGCAACCAAAGGAGTAACATATGATAATGTAGAACCGGGATCAATTAGAGCATATACATCAAATGAAAATATGGACAACGTACCCGTAACCACATCTGGGGAAGCCTCTAGATTCTGTCGATCCGCTAAAGCATAAGTACGATTCTGAGTCCCGCTGGAACTGGCGACTCTTTTTTCATTACTAGCGTGACCCGCAGGTCGTGCACCCCTACCAGAATAAGATACCGGTGACGATGATGCAACAGCTGATCCTGAAGGTCGTGCTATGCCACCTGCGCCCCTTCGTGGGCATTCTCTCATCATATGCCCCATCATACCGCACCAATAACAAACATTTGTTCCCATTCGACATACACCCATATGATGCCTTCCACATTTATTGCATGGCTCTCGAGCAGGTCTCGATTGGCTCATATTCCCTTGCCCATGATAACCCACAGATCGCGAACTATGACCCTCACTTCTTTGCCCAAATTGACTGCCTCTGAACCCCTGATGCTGTGGTGGAGCACTAGCTGCAGAATAAGAAAATAATGGCCTAGGTGGTCTAGCAGAAAATTCAGGTCTAAAACCTCCCTGTGGCGCCATAAACTGCCCTGTAGATCTGGCCCTCTTTGAAGATCCGCTTTCAAATTCCTGTGTTCTTCTTCTTTGCCTCTGATCTTCCATTTTCTGTGCAAATGCTTGGATCCTAGCTATATCCATGTCTTTATTCAGTGCAGCAATAGTACAATCCTTAACCAAATATGAATCCAATCCATTCACATACCGATGAACTCTGTCATCCATAGTAGCTATAACATTAGGAGCATATCTGGACAAGGAATTAAATCGAAGACTATACTCCCTCACACTTGTATTACCCTGCCGAAGATTTAAGAACTGATCCGCACGGGCCTGACGAGTCTCATATGGAAGATAATGATCAATAAATGCCTCTTTGAACTCTTTCCAAGTAGCTGGGGGTGCATCAATGCCCCTTGACCGTTTCCAGTCTTCATACCAATATATAGCCTCACCTTTGAATCTATACGCGGCTAACTCCACTGTCTCTCTGCCCGATACGTGCATCACCTCTAGGGCCCTTTGGATCTGATCAATAAAGTCCTGCGGATCTTCGTTAAGATCGGATCCGGTAAAAGTAGGCGGATCCATCTTAAGAAAATCTTGCGTCCGAAGACTAGCCGCCCTATCAGTACCGCTAGAACCCGCGGCAGGAATAGCTTGCCCTTGGACTTGCCCAGCAACTATACGAGTCAAAAGTTGCACTGCATTTCTAAGATCTTGATCAACAACATTAATAGGTGGCTCTGGGGATATAGTTCTCCTCCCCCTTATTTCTTCCGGACTGGGGGAAGTTTCTGATGCATGCTCAGCTGGAGCCTCACTTTGATTAGCTGGTATAGTGGGTGACTTACTAGTTCCCTCTCCGGCAGACACATCTACTTGCTTACCGGTATTTTTGCTTCTGGTAACCGGCATCATTACTATAATAAGAGGAACAAACTGATTCAGTGGTCAACTATGACTTCATATACAATATAAGCTTTATCGCACGATCTAAGACATGAAGAAAAGAAACAATTCTTAAATGTCCATAGTCTTCTGTTTATAGATGTGG
Organism: Capsicum pubescens; assembly: GCA_030864215.1. Lineage (NCBI taxonomy): Eukaryota > Viridiplantae > Streptophyta > Magnoliopsida > Solanales > Solanaceae > Capsicum > Capsicum pubescens. The sequence goes on along the minus strand of CM061548.1, from coordinate 408,431,295 downwards.
TGCACAACACACCGATAAACAAGACTCTACGTAGACACGGCTTTGTAGACTCACTAGGACGAACCGCTCTGATACCACTTTTGTCACGCCCCAAAATCCCATCGGGCCGGACTGGCACCCGAAGCCGAGAAGGCCCGGGAGAACCCGTTCAAATACCTGTACTTTCCCTTACATTCACCAAAAATTTGGGCAGCACTTCGTTACATACAGAAGGGTCTAATTCCCTGTATCAGCACAACACGCACAAATATATATATATAATATAATACTTGGCCGTCGGGGCCACCACATATACAAATATAACATCACTATATAAACTCCCATGACTTGACCCTTCCTTATGTCTACAAAGCCTCTAGGATATATATGATATAACTAGGGTCGGGACAAACCCCCTCCCACACATGACTCCTGTACAATAACAAAATATAAGGAACCGACTCGGAAAGCTCCGAAGCAAACTGGAGCTCACCAACAAGAGCTGTATGATCTGGCTCCTATCTATGCTGCGAATGACCTGAAGCACCTGTGCCTGCAGCATGAAATGCAGGTCCCCCGTGAGGGACGTCAGTACGAAATATGTACTGAGTATGTAAAGCTGTAAATAATCATATGTAATATAGGGGATCAGGAAAATCAGACGCAAGTGAATAAATCATAATAGAAGTGAACCACACTTCATAAACACTTTTAGGATCATGTACATTATCATTAATCTGAATTGGGTTCGTGAATTCGAACACATTTGTGGAACGGTATACATTCGTTCATTTCATTCTTTACAATTATCATTCGCCATTACCTCCTCCTCCCGAACCTCCAACCACCTAACAATAATCAATATTGTACCGTACTGTGACCATTAGGCTGCCTCCAGTACATATCAACTGGGATCGACCCATGCTAGGCTTATGCCCCTGGGATACCACCCATAAACACATAAATAGGGATCGACCCATGCTAGGCTTATGCCCCTGGGATACCACCCACACGTATATTAAGTAACACACATAAGAGATCTTTCCAACAACTTAGTTCAAAAGCTTTTGAGATTATTACATTAGTGTTCATGCCAATATAGTACCTTTGGAACAATGATACATCAATAGGAATCAAGTAATAGACCTTCTATACAATAACGATGTTATAAAGACTCATTGGTACATCAACAATGTGTTTCAGAATCATCAATATCACAACAATGAAATAGGAGCCTTTTGGTATATCAATGAAACATTTTTACACTTTATAGAATGGAAACAACTTCGTTGGTAATGTAGAACAATACATGTTTTTGGACAACCTTGGAATCTTACTTGATGGAACATTGGTGTTTTCATGCCAAAGAACATTGTTAGAGTATGCTTTACATACCTCGTTGTAGATTCGGATACCAATTCAATACAACTTCCCGCCTTTACAAATCACTTATCTACAATGAAATATTTGGCATCTAGTATTAGCAACCCAACACCACAATTCTCTTCCATAATTCCATACAACCACTATTTGCAAAACATTCCAAAAACCAACTTGAACAATAGGTTTATGTGTATATATATATATATATATAATCATCATTTCAATACCACATCATCCCTTCACAATTCAACATAATCCAACATCATTTCCCAATCATCTTTCAACAACAATCAAATAGCATACTTCTTATGCTCACATGCATATATATATATATATATATATATATATATATATATATATATATATATATATATATACATATTCATATAAATAACACCAACATAATTTACATTCTTACCATAAAATGGCCCTTTTGATTTCGAAGTCCTGTTGGAACAAATAAGGGATGCTTCTCGAAGCCCTCGAGACGATGAACACAACTACAGAATCAATTTGGACTTTCCACGGTTGAATCACAAGATAATTGGAGTTGAAATTAGGCTAGGGTTTCCTTATTCTCAATAATATAATGATAATTGATGGATATAAGACCAATTATATCTATATAATGACCAATTTTCGTCCAAGAGATGATGGAAAATGACCATATTGCCCTTAAAAATTTAAATAAATCCGATATAAATACAGTCGATTCCTATACACATATAATCAAACTATACACTTGAAACCATCTCAAAATAATCAATACTCATACTTAAACTCATATATACCTTAGGATCAATACTTATACTCCAACACATATAACCATGACTAATGCACGTAATTAAGTATGGGGTGTTACACATGCTTCACGCGAAAAACGTACCAGGACATTTTTGGGCAGAAGCAATGAGGATGACTGCATTTGTGATCAACAGGCTTCCTCAACAAAGGTTATGTTTTATTTCACATTTCAAAAAATTATGGAATATGAAACATTCAGTTAGTTATTTTTGAGTTTTTGGATGTGTTTGCAATGTATTTGTACCTGATCATTTACGTAGCAAAATGGACAAGAAGGCTGTCAGGTGTATTTTTGTAGGATATGACAGTCAAAGAAAAAGATGGCAATGTTTTGACTCGACAACCGAAAAGTGTTACACATTTCAAAATGTGGTGTTCGATGAATCTTCTTCATGGTGGTCATCAGAAAAGAAAGTACTGCCAGATTCAGATATTCTTAATGATGTGGTGCAATCTTCTCAAATCCAATTGGGTTTAGGAGAAGCAAAAGATGCAGATGACGAAGACAATGTCGAAGAAGGTGTAGCCCAATGTCCCTGGCAAACTGGTGTGTATCAACAACCATGTGAACAAGCTAAACCTAGTAGAGTGAAAACACCAACTCAGCTCAGAAAATCAACAAGAATCAGAAAGCCAAATCCAAAGTATGCCAATGCTGCAATAGTGGGGAAAGAAGGTGCAAATGAGCCTAAGACATTTGAAGAAGCATCTCAGGATCAGAAGTGGAGTAAAGCTATGAAAGAAGAAATGGCAGCACTAAAACAGAATCAGACTTGGGAGCTTGTACCAAAATCAAGTGATGTGAAACCGATATCTTGCAAGTGGGTCTTCAAGATAAAGCGTCGAGCAGATGGGTCAATCGAAAGACATAAGGCTCGTTTGGTGGCTCGTGGATTTTCTCAACAATATGGACTAGACTATGATGAAACTTTTAGTCCAGTTGAAAATCTTACAACTGTACGAGTCCTATTAGCACTTACAGCTTGTAAAAATTAGAATTTGTGGCAAATGGACGTGAAGAATGCATTTTTGCATGGGGAGCTGGATTAGGAGATCAACATGGATCAGCCAATTGGCTTTCAAAATCAAGAATACCCTGACTATGTGTGTAAGCTACGGAATGTGCTTTATGGATTAAAACAAGCACCGAGAGCCTGGTATGGTAAGATTGCTGAATTTCTTACTCATAGTTGGTATTTGGTGACTAATGCAGATGCTAGCTTGTTCGTCAAAGCTAAAGAAGAGAAAATAGCTACTGTACTAGTATATGTGGATGATTTAATCATCACAGGAGACTATGAAGAGGAATTTTTTCGAACTAAGGAAAACTTGTCAGTTCGTTTCCAAATGAAAGTACTTGGACAACCCAAGAATTTTCTTGGTATAGAGGTCAGTTACTCTCAAGATAGAATATTTCTCCATCAGCAACAGTATTCCAGAGATTTGCTAAAGAAGTTCGGAATGCTTAAGTGTAAGCCAATCTCGACTCTAATATAGCCAAACTCTAAAACATGTGCTCATGAAGGAAAAGATTTAAAAGATGCTACAATGTACCGACAGTTGGTAGGAATTTTTATTTACTTAACTTTAACAAGATCAGACATCTCTTTTGCAGTTGGTATAATGAGTCGGTACATGCAACATCCGAAGAAACCTCACTTGGAAACAGTTCGCCAAATTCTGAGATATGTGAAAAATACGCTAGGCTATGGTATTATGTACAAAAGAGGTGAAGATTGTAAACTAGTTGGTTACTGTGATGCTGACTATATAGGTGACCATGATACTCGACGCTCAACTACCGGGTATGTTTTCATGCTTAGGTCAGGAGCAATTTCTTGGTGTAGCAAAATACAACCAATAGTGTCTTACTCAACCACTGAAGCAGAGTACCGAGCAATAGCGATGGCAGCTCAAGAAAGCAGTTGGCTTATGCAACTGTTAAAGGAGTTCCATCAACAAGTGGTGTATCCAATTCCTCTGTATTGTGATAACTTATCAGTAATACGTTTGGCAGAGAATCCAGTTTTTCATGCTAGAACTAAGCTTGTGGAGGTGCATTACCATTTTATCCGAGAGAAAGTCTTGCAAGAGGAAATTGAGTTGAAGCACGTTAGAACGGAAGACCAAGCTGCAGATTTATTTACAAAAGGCTTGAGTGGCAATAAGTTTGAAAGATTTTATCACTAGGTTGGCGGGGTGAATAAAGAAGAAGCTGGTGTTGAGGAGGAGTATTGAAGATATCAACATCAGAATATGAAAGACGTGGTTATTTGTTTATCTTCATATTTTCTTTATGTTTTAGCTTATTAATAATTTGTTTAGATAAGCTTTGAAGTTGTTAGCTATTTTTTAGTATTTTTGATTCAGTCAAATTTCAGGTCTGTTCGTTAGGAGTAAGTTGAGCCCTAGTAGTAAGCAATGACTTGCTTATACGTTTGTAAGCCTATATATACAGGCTATTTGCATCAATAAATTATGAGTTCTCTGATTTTCCATCATTTTTTCTGGCAGTTTTTCTGTTTAATATTCAACAATTTATGCATACCTCAATTAATTTTATGGGATACATGTCATCTTTAACCACCACCACCAACAAAAACAAACTCAGTTTATTCCCACATAGTGAGGTCTGGGGAGGGTAAGATGTACGCAGTCCATACCTCTACATCTAAAAAAGTAGAAAGGTTGTTTCCGATAGACCCCCGGCTCGAGACACGAAATAATAAACAAATTCATAGTAAAGCATGGAACAAGATGTCATAACATAAATACGACACCCACGAGTAATAGTAAACAGAGAAAAGTAAATAGATTCGTAATAAAGCATGAAACAAGGTATCATAACAAGAATAATAGCCCCACCAAGTAATGCCCTACACTAGCGACCCAAACTGACCCTAGCCTTCTTCCCCAATTCGCATCCTCCAGATCTTCCTATCTAGGGTCATATCCTCAGTGAGCTGTAACTACTTCATGTCCCGCCTAATCACCTCTCCCCAGTACTTCTTCAGCCTACCCTACCCCGCCTAAAATCATCCAAAGCTAGTCTCTCACACCTACGAACCGGGGCATCCATGCTGTAGACACCTAATTTCTTCCCTCCCCAATATCATTTTTACTTATTTTTACCTTATCCTACCGTGCACCCTCATCCATGTTATTATGTCCCCACAAAATACAAAAATAACAATGCCTAACTAATATTATTCTATCCTAACAACCCTCCCTATTAAATGGGGATACCTCACCACTACCTAACAACCCCTACCCTATATGACCCCCCCCACGTTTTTTCTTCTGGGTCGATAACAAAAATGAGATAGACAAAGATATATATAGAGCATCTCATGTACACTAGGGGGGGAGGTTCATCTTCTTCACTGAGAATTACACGCATAAGGGGGTATCATCTTCATCTCTTCTTCTTTCCATTATCAATAGACAGAAAAACCTCATACAATCATCAAGACCATCACACACTAATCCACACACACACACACTCTCACTGAAGAAACCCCATCAACACTAGGTACGCACAGCTCGACCATGACAACTCACCATCACACACACTCATTACACGCCTCACAAAAAATTCACGCACACACTGAAATAACAAAGACTGAGAGAGGTGGAGAGAGATATTTGCGAGAGATTGAGAGTGAAGGGACAAATTGAGAGAGAAACACGGGAGAGGGAGAGAGAGGGAACCAAGAAAAAAGAGTAGACGGAGTTGAAGGAGAAAGGTCAGTTCTGTGTTTTGGTTACTGTTCCGGTGACAGTTTCGCTGAAAATGCGTCAAACTCACAGAATCTATCCAAAATTACCAGAAAAGGGGTCGTTGGTCGGCGTCTGACTTCGAATCCACTAGAGCCACCAAGATCTGCGTTAAATTTGTCTGTTAGCCAATTTTTTTCTTAACGCGTCTGGCCGGAAAAATATTTTTCTCGGTAGTCTTCTGTTCTGTTTCGTTGAAATACCGTTAATCGGGTGAAAAATTTTGTGGTTGGTGTCGTTCGTTCTCAATGGATCGTATCAATGTTATCTCCGTCTTTTTGTTTGATTTCGGCTAGATTCGGGTTTTGTTTTGCGATATCGAGTGGTATGAGACTGTTTGGGGTCGAGTTTGGTCGTCTTTGGGGTTCCCTTGTTCGAGGATTTCGGTCTCGGGTTTCTTTATTATCAACAAAAATCGGTTATCAGAAGGTCCATTTTTTTAACTCGTCTCCCTGTTCTTTATTTCGATTATTTGGATTGGTTGTGATTATATGTGTTGATCGTTTGGATTTTTGTTGGTGTTATGATGTTATAATTATGTGTTTGAATATTTGATTTCGTTGATATGTGGGATGAATTGGAGTAACATTGAAAGTTTGATCGATGGAAAATGAAATTAGTGGGAGGTGGAATTGAAATTGATAAAAGTGTAAGCGCTAATTTATTTTGATTCATTGAATATCGTTGATGTGATAGTATCATGATAGGTCGAATTGGATAGGCAAAGAGTAGGTTCGGGTAGGCAAAAGTAGGACTTGCAATCGTTGAATGATGAAAGTATTCTATTGAAATGTGTTGATTTATATTTTCGGATTGAAATGTATTCATTTGGCCGGGGAATGCCCCGAAGATTGATGTATTTATTCACCGGGGAATGCCCCGACGTATCATGTTGGCGAAGGCGAATTGTGATCAAGGCCCGAGGCATCGGGTAAAACATCGGAGCTTAGTCTAGGATTAGTTTAGAATAGGATTTACATTTTCGTATTTTTATATTTTTGGGACTATATAATTGAATTGGACATTATTGTTTTGGTTTTGGATTGTTGTTTGATGTTTGTTTATGTGCTTTGTGCGGTTTATACATTCATGGTGTCTAATTAGCCGATACGCTCTACCAAGCGACCGTGGTCGAACCACGGGATCGAGGGGTGCCTAACACCTTCCCCTCGGTCAACAGAATTCCTTAGCCGGAATCTCTGTTCGCGGATCAGTTTTTAGAGTCAAATTATTTTTGAAAAAGGATTTCAAAGGTGACTTGGCACACCCGATCTATGCCAAGTGGCGACTCTGAATTTAATTGTAAAAATCCTTTTCGAAACAAAATTTTCTTCATTTTGGTCACTTAATAATAAAAACCCTATCGAACTTAAAAGAATCTTTTGGAGTACGAAAAAGGAGTGTGACACATGCCCCTCCTCATAACGTGTCCGAACCATCTCAATCGGACTTCCCGCATCTTATTCTCACTGGAGTCACACCAACCTTCTCCCTGATAGTCTCATTCCGAACTCTATCCCCCCTAGTCAGCCCACACATCCAACGCAACATCCGCATTTCCGCCACCTTTATTTTTTGAATGTGGGAGTTCTTAACTGGCCAACACTCCGCTCCATACAACATGGTCGGACGGACTGCCACCCTGTAGAATTTGCCTTTAAGCTTGGGCGGCACCTTCTTATCATACAATACCCCCGAAGCGAGCTTCCACTTCATCCATCCCGCCCTAATACGGTGCGAGACATCCTCGTCAAACTCACCGTTACCCTGAATCACGGACCCGAGATACTTGAAACTATCTCTCTTACATACCACCTGTGATTCCAACTTCACTACCACCTCATTCTCCAGCCTCACATCATTAAACTTGCATTCCAAATATTTTGTCTTGCTCCTACTCAACCTGAACCCTTTAGACTCAAGAGTTTGTCTCCACACCTCTAATTAATCATTCACCCCCCCCCCCACCCCCCCGCCGTGTCTCATCAATCAAAACTACATCATCTGCAAAAAGCATACAATACGTCGCGTCAACACATCCATCACCAAAGCAAACAAAAAGGGACTAAGAGTAGATCCCTGATGCAATCCTGTCAAGACAGTGAAATGCTCTGAGTCTCCTCCCGCCGTCCTCACCTGGGTTTTAGCTACATCATACATATCCTTAATTGCTCTGATATATATTCCACCGGGACTCCACTCACCTCCAAGCATCTCCAAAGCACCTCCGGAGACTTTGTATTAAATGTTTTATTTACAATTTAATTCTGAACCATATTTTTCCTTGCATTGGATTTTGTTCATGTTATGATTATTTCTTACTCAAATTAAACTAAAAGACACCCTCATTTTGGGGGATATGTAAAGCATCAAATTGTTTCTATTACACTAATTCTTCCCAATTTTCAGTAGGATTAATAATAATATTTAACAATAATTCTTGAATAAGCACAACTAGTCACCTTAAATTCTGGATAATAATGTTATAGCCTTAAAATCATGAGATAATTAATCAAACATATATTGATCAAGGAGGGTACACTGTTGCTAATTCTATTTAATGATGAATTATCACAATTTTTTTTTTCTTTTTAGCTACGATCGAGCAAATTAACGACAAATTAATAACGAAGAATATTTTTTTTTTTGCCCCTCCCTAGGACTAGGAGCTCCCACCGTTTGTGATTCGAATTCACAACCATCAAAGTTGGAAATGAGGAGTGCTTACCGTCCGAACAATTCTCTTCTGTCACTCAACAAGAAATTTGTAGCTAATAATTAATGGAAAAATAACATAAAAATACACATAAACTTATCATATTTATACAAATTTTCACCCTTATAAAGTAATTATCAAAATTTCAACTAATTATGTATATTCGCTGGATGTATCGGAAACTAATTATGTATCTCAATAGATCCAAAATCGAAAAAAATGTATCGGACACTAATTATGTATATCTCGACAGACCAAAAATCAAAAAATTATATCGAAAGCTAATTGTGTGTCTTTACAAAGAAAAAAATATATCTTCGTTGGATGTATGCATTATGTGTCTCGACAAACTCAAAACAGAAAAAAATATATCGGAAGCTAATTATGTATCTTTACAGCGGAAAAATATATCTTCATTGGATGTATCAATAGCTAATTATGTATCTCAACAGACCCAAAATAGAAATTTTCAATACTTATGCAAAACATCAAAATTTTTGTAATTAACCTCCAAACTGTCGAGATTTATGTCGTTTGCACATAATTAATTCCATTTTTTTGCTGTGACAATTTTACAAATGGAGATTTAAGCAAATAACTAGTTGCTTTACATTATTATTGCTTCAATGATTGCCTCACGTTTACCATAATTGTGTTTAGAAGATTATCGTGTTGGATGACAGGATATTATCTCCTTAACAAATTGATTAGATGGTATTATTTGTGATGATTAATGTATGGATCCAACGGTTAGATTTTGTTTCAAAATGTTGTTTGTCTGTTTGTTATTATTCCTTCTACCTTATAGTAAAGTAATACATCTTTTAATTTGATTGGCCAAGCTTTTGAAAAATTGAAGTTTTTATTTTTAAATTAATTATCTTAAAGAATTGATGCGAGGCGTTTGACTAAGTTAATATGGAGAAAATAAGTGATTTCGAATTTTATCAGAAGTTGAAAAAAGTTATTTTTTTTTCTCAAAAATACTTTTGAAACTTTAACCAAAGACAAATTAGTGTTCTGATAATGGTAAAAATGTTTTTCAAATTATTTAACAAACGCAAAATGACACTCTTTAGATTTTTTTTTATTTTTTTTAAAAACGAATCCTTGCCAATTGAAAGAATCTTCTGATCAATTCAGAGATCATTTGATGTGTAACAAAAAAACACATTATAAAATAAACAGTTTTTAAAAGCTTAATCAAATAAGTTATAAATTAATTCCTCCACTTTCTTCTCTATTATTGTTTCTAATGAAAAGTTAAATGAAATTATTAAAAAAGATTAGGTGGTACATGCAACTTTAGTAACATCAACGTGACATGTGTGAAGTGGAATATATTGGCTATTGGGGCCTTCAATATATTATATACAATTTTAGTGATTGTACAATCAAAAAATTGCCAAAGAGAATAATGGAGAAGGGAAAAAGCACAACATATTTTCTTGAATGAAAGTTGATGTACTAGAATTATGGAAAAGTGTATAGCACTTAGAGGTCATGAGGCATCATAAAAAGGCTCTTTTAGGGGGGTCCTGTATATCAAGGGACATGATCTATCTTGATAGAAAATTATTGTAGGACAATTATAATTCATTGTCTCTAGAGTTATCTGACACATATGTTGGTGAAACGAAATGTAACTACTGCCTAACAACTCGTGATATTATTCGCTTTGTACGACTTTAAAATGCGTCATTACAGTGTAGTAAGACACACTTACTTATATATATATATATATATATATATATATATATATATATATATATATATATATATATATATATATATATATATATATATATATATTCAATACCTCTCCTGTGTTTTTACTGTTGTGAGACTTCTTATCTTAAGCTCAGGAGTCACATACATCCTCTCTTATATGAACTCAGTGTCCTCGCTGATATTTACCCTCAACGCATGGATTTACCTAAACTCAAGACTGCGAGGCTGCCCTATCTTGTCGGGATTTGCCTAAACTCAGTTGAAGTTTGGCCTATATCGACAAGGTTGACACATGAGTGGACATAAATGGATTTAATGAAGTGTATAACTTATTTGATAGATAAAGAAATAGAGAGAATTTTTTAAGACAAAGTGTGTGTGTGTGTGTGTGTGTGTGTGTGTGTAGGGATGTGGAAGTCCAGATAATAACTAAATGTTCTTCTATCTACTTTATTTGGTGGGAGTAGGAATTTAGATTGCAAAAGGAAGCACTAATAAAGGAGTGAGAACTAATGGTTTAGTTGGAAGCATCCCAAACTTTATTACAAGGCAATTTTATTTTATTTTTGTGAAAAAGATTCAAAGTAATGAGAATAAATACCAACTTTTATTCAAAGAAGCAATTCCATATGGCAAAAATTCTCCTCTAAATTAGATTCTTATTCTCACCAAGAAGGTTTTGGCTTTCACTTGGTTGAATTTTATTATATTATTTATGCGAGTTTTCTAAAGTATAGTGAGTTAAAAATTCAAATTGAGGAAAAGTAATTAATAAATGTAACAATAGTAGTACCCCAGAATTATGATCAAATTTGCTACTATACACTTCAACATCACGGGAGTCTTATTACCCTCCTGAACAAATTTTAGCATATTTTTGTCAACCTTTTAAGCTGACGTGACACATTTTTAGCTGATGTGGCCCCTTTGACATGTGCCCCATTTTATGTAATAAAGGTATCACGTCAGCACGAAAGGGTGACAAAAATAGGCTAAAATTGAGTTCAGGAGGTAATAGGACCCCTGTGAAATTGGAGTGCGTTGTAGCAACTTTGACCATAATTACGAGAGGGGCGAGGAAGGGAGGAGGTACTGAATGCTTATCTCATAGTTTAACTATGATGAATATATTTTAAGACTCTCTATCTATGATGGGTCTAAATAGAACAGAATGAATATCACTTATTTTTCGAGTTTCATATCTCAATTATCCCAATCTATCACATTGTTGCGAATTTTACCTCAACTATCACTCCATTTGTATTAAAACACACATCAATCGATGTTGAGTTGATCTACATGTGGGAAACTTTAGTAGCACAGTTAGTTCAAGTTGGCTACCGCTAATTTTTCACCTTGTTGATAAGAGTCCAGTTCTCTACGTTGTAATCGCTTCCCCTACTCCTAATTTTGAATTTTTTTTTAAACCTACATGCACTGTTGTCATTTGAGAACAAATATTTGTCTAACAAAACATTGGGGTGTGTTTCAATACAAAGAGCGTGATACTTTTAAGTAAAAGGAATAGTGGATAGTTGAGGAATAAAACGGACGAAAAAGTGAGAATTTAAATCCATTTTTGAGAATTAAATATTCATGAAAATTCACATTTTTTAAATAGCTACGGGTTCTCCTAGCTATCAGTGGCGGAGCCAGAATTTTCAACAAGAGAGTTCAAAATAAAAAAAACATAGACACAGTTCAACATCAATTATATATACATAAAAAAAAAAATCACTATATAAAAATAGTATAATTTTCTATCGAAGGAGATTCGTATGAACCCTTAATCACAAGGTGGCTCCGCCACTGCTAGCTACATTGTCAAGTAAATAGAAGTGATACATGTAGATCATGATAATTTGTCTAGATATATCAAAGTGCCTAAACAACCGACATGTGTTGTGGTGTAGTGGTGGGACTACTTCATTAGAGGTCTCGGGTTTGAGCTTTGGGTATGGATAAAATCCCATTGGGAGAGCCATCTCTAAAATAGGCCCTGCAGTGCGCGATTCAGATTAATCGGGACTCCAATACAGATACCGAATCCTAAACAATTTAAAGTTGGATAATTAATTGTAAAGTGAATGGGGGACAAATGTAGGGCTAAGGTTGTCAGCTATTTTGGATGCTTTTTACAATGTGTTACTTCTACTTTAATAGACAAGTCCAAAGCAAAGAATCATGTGAAATTGCCTATAAAGTACTAAAAATAACTTGCTCTATTCTCCTCTCATACAAAGAGCCAACTAGAAGAAAATAACAATTATTTCCTACTCATTAGGGTACCACCCACCACTAAGTGCAAATATTTAATAAGATTATGGTCAATTATATTAGCTCCACTTAAGTTTCTTTGACTGCCTTTCCCTTCAAGACCTTCCTACATACAAAGGAGAAAGAGAAAATAAATCATATTTTTCAATTTTCTCATATTTGATTGAACAATATTTGCGGAGGAAAATAATCTTCCTAGCGCGAATAAAAAAAATAAGTTTCATAAGAGATATATTTCAATTTCATTACCTCGTTTGCACTCTTTCAACGCCTCCAACCCCGACCCATACCCCATACCCCCCCACCCCCAACCACCACCACCACGCTCCACTTCATATCACTCCAATGTATTTTTCTATCTTACATGCAAGTGATTTTGAGAATACGTTTTGTACTTACTTATTGATCAGCATCAGAAAATATGTACTTACTTATTTTTCATATTTTTTTTTTGGGAATACTATACATTATCCTTCAAACCTAATTAAAACAACATGTATTTGGCTGGTCTATGCTGATGAAAGATAACCAATATTTCATATATAATCGAAGTACAAGTAAGCTCATCAAAAGAACATCATCATGAATTAAAATACAAAGAACTATATATTTGAAGAATGTACATGTGGGGTGGGGTGGGGTGGGGGGATTTGGAGTATATATGTTTGTAATTGATTGACTAGCTCGTGCTAATCTTAAGAAGAAAGAGAGAGAAAAAAGTGAATGCATGCATGAGTGGAGCTAAAGTTATCATAGAATTGACAAGAAAAAGAAACCAATGACTTGTCAGGTGTTTTCACAGATCAACTATATACTATTTCCTCCGTTTAAAAAATAACAACCTACTTTGATTTGAAACAAAATTTAAGAAAATAAAGAAGACTTTTGAATCCCGTAATCTTAAATTAAAGTAGTGTCAAATGTACCAAAATATCCTTTAATCTTGTGGTCCTAAATATGCCATGTGGAAAGTTTAAATTAAAGTATTGTCAAAAAAGAAAATGAGTCATTCTTTTTAAAACGGACTAAAAAGGAAAGTAAGTCATTTTTTTTTAAACGGAGTGAGTAGTATTATAAGTATACGAAGTGGAGTTGTACTTGCTTGATTTCTTGAAAATTAACTGAGAAGAAAGTGACAAAAACAGTGCATTTTTTATGTAGCCATTGATGATCCTATTGTTGGGGTTTCAATTTTATTATGGTTTTAATTTATCCAAAAACTATATACTAACTAATTAGCTGGTTATTATTGGTAACTTGAAATTCTCTGTTATGTTATGTGATATAACGGTCTAAGCTCAACTTGTATAAATTTTAACTAGTATTTGAAGATAATTTTTTTTTATCATATTAATATGAGAAGGATTACAACTTATAACATTTCTCCTATAGTTTTCGATCATCTAAATTCTAAATTTTAAATTTTAAATTATACATATTAAAATGTTGATCAAAGTTCATGCAGGTTGACCTCGAAAAGTAAAACAATAACAAATAAAAATGAACGGAGGGAGAGTGTGTCAATATCCAACTTAGTCAATGTACGTGCATGGATAACTTGCATATTTTTGAATCTATCATACTATATTTTGTATGGATAGTGATGAATATTCGTGTAACTGGCCCTAACTTGTTAAGGACTGAGACGTAATTATTATTATACATTGGAAATTAAAGACCCTGGTTCTAATTATGGAACTATACTACAAGGTGTAATTAGCTCTATGAGTGAGCTCACGGAATCCTACGAACTTGTTCGGGATTGAGGCGTAACATTTATTTTATAGCTATCGGTACGGTGGGTGGTGTGTATGCTAACCTCACTTGAAGAGCTATATTATAGTTTGGACTAAAGGAATATTAATGCTTGAAAAGTAATATACAACAGTCTTATCATCTGATAGACGACCCTCGGCTCAAGTAAAACATCTCAAAAATTAAGTTTGTTAAATAAATACAGTAATGATGAAACCATAGCAAAGTATGGACCAAATCTCTTAATATTCAACCAGGGACGGAGCTAGCATACAATGTGGGGTTCATCTGAATTTCTTTCGGCGAAAAATTACACTATTTATATATGGTTAACATTATTATTTATGTATATATAGTAGATGTTGAACCCATTTCGATTAACTCGTGTGTACACTTTTAAAGCCCTTAATAAAAATCTTGACTCTGCTACGATTTAACAAGGATAAAATTGGATACATGTAGTAACCATTGTTAAACTGAGGGAACATAATGGAAGAAGAGAGCTCTAATTGAGGGGCCATATAAAGATTTATGTAATCATCTTTAATTGATGTTTTTGACTAAGAAATGATTACTTATTGGTCCAAAGTCATTTTAAAATTTTACAATATGGTTCTATAATTATGATGGCTGGGAAACTAGAAGGTACCAAAGGAGAACTAGAAAGAATATGATTGAGGAACAACTAATGTATTGGATTCTACTTGTAATTATGCTTTAATCTTGATTAAACTAGGATGGCCTACTTTGTTCATTTTCAACCCCCAAAGAAAAAACTAATTTTGCTACGTACATAATCTATTAACATCAAAAAACATTTACTCCCTAGTTGATTTAAAATTGTTATTTGTTTTTATCTTTAGTAACTCCTAAGTTCCAACTTCCAAAATCCTACACATAATACATTTAAAATTACAAGATTTATTATACACATAGGTGTGTATTTGGTATGAAGGAAAATGTTTTCTTGGAAAATAAGTTGATTTCTCACTTGTTGTTTTCCTATGTTTTGGTTGGTGGATGGAAAATATTTTATAGTGTTTGATTGGTGAATGAAAAAATATTTTTCAAAACATACATTCTAGTGTTTAGCTAAAGCGTAAAAATACATTTTAGAAAAATAATTTTTGATATCAAAAAATACTTTTTTTTAGGGTGCGTTCGATATGAAGGAGGAAAAATATTTTCTAGAAAAATAAGTTATTTCTTACTTATATTCGTGTGATCATTATGCAAATTGGATAAGTATATGTTTTCTAAAAGTATTTGTATATATTTAACAAAAATAATGAGAACGAATAGGATAAAAAGGGTGGGAGAAGAAAAAAGTTTTGAATTTATTTTAAAAAATAAATTTAAAATATTAATTTTTTTGGAGAGGAGATTGGTAGTTGGGGGGTTGGGGTTGTCAAAATAGGTAATAAGGGTGAGGTAAGAAAATAATTTTGATTTTTTAAAAAATAAATTAATTTTTTTGGGGGGTGGGGGTAGGGATAGGGGAGAAAGAGTGGGGTAAGAAAAAAATTTGAAATATTTTTTTTGAATAGGGAGTATTAAGGGGTGGGGGTCGTGGTAGGGAAATGAGGGTGGGGTAAGAAAAAAATTGAAATTTTTCAAAAATTTAATTTTAAAAAAATAAATTTTTTTGAGGGGGGAGGAGGAGGAGGTTGGTAGGGGTCGGGTAAGGAAGGTAAGAAAAAAGTTTGGATTTTTAAAAAAAAATTAATTTTTTTTTTCTGGAAGGGGTCTGGGGGTTTGGGTTTTGTGTGAGGGTGAGGTAAGAAAAAAATTTAAAATATTTTTTTAATAGGGGTGGTAGGGGGTCGGGTGGGGGTGGGGGATTGAGGGTCGGAGTAGTGATGGATGATTTTGAGAGTTGTATGAATATTTCAACTTAAGAGTGAGGTTGAAAGAGAGTTTTGAAAAATGTTTTCCTTACTTTTTGAAGGGAAATTATTTTCCTTAGAATTAAGGAAAATAAAATAAGTTGATTTGGAAAAAACATTTTCCAAAACCTTTAAGCCAACCAAATATGAGAAAATTAGAAAATATTTTCTGAAAAATGTTTTCCTTCATACCAAACACACCCATAATGTGAAGATTACAAAATGCAAAAATCTCTTTTACTTTCTTAAACTTCGCTGACTCAATAAAAAATTAAAAGACATATAAAATGACTCATTTTAACTGTTGCTTTAGTTCTTTCATATCAGTAAAATAATACTAAAAACAAGGTTTAGTTTACAAAATCACTCTTATTTATTAGATGCTTTTTAAGCATTGGATAATATTTAAAAAATAATTTCTTTAATATCAAGATATAATAATAGAAATAATTGCTAATTCTAGTTTTAAAAATGACAAAATCTTTAATCTAAGGTAACTGTTAATTAAGGATGAAGAGAAATGAGTGTTTGAAAAATTGCCTACAAATATCACTTTTATTTTATTTAAGATCAAAATATCATTCAACTTTCTTTATTTTCTTAAAATATATTTAAGTATCTCAAATTTTTTCTCTCTCCTACTTGAAATATCATGTC
Source organism: Capsicum pubescens (assembly GCA_030864215.1). Classification (NCBI taxonomy): domain Eukaryota; kingdom Viridiplantae; phylum Streptophyta; class Magnoliopsida; order Solanales; family Solanaceae; genus Capsicum; species Capsicum pubescens. Next base: position 408,414,330 of record CM061548.1, on the reverse strand, counting down.
ATTAATTTTCTTTTTCTTTTTTGATAAATGTATAACTTATCAAACTTATTTAACTAAAGGTTTATCTTAATTCTTTAAAAAAAAATTACACATGACATATTAATTATTGAAGATTAATTTAATTACACAAAAAACTTGAATTATTGTATTTGATATGTACTCTTCAAAATTTATTTTATTTACTTATTTAATTCACCACGTAATAATAGTTTTAAAATACAAGTACTTGTACAAATTAGTATAATAATTTATTTTGTCCTTTATTTTATATACTAAAAATTCTTAAAACGTAAAAGAAATAAAACGATGGAATTCATATTTTAGACATTAAGTTTGTTATTTATATGAGAATAAAAGAATAATATCGTATTTTCTGAAGGAAAGAAAAATTATAAAGTCTTGAAACAAATAAATTTTTTAAGAAATATTAACAAAATGATGGCTTCTTCAGTACTATTACAAATAAATTTTTAAAATATTACTAAATCAATTAGTCTTTGCTTTTGATGGATTTAGAATGAAGTACGGGTATAAATTAACATTTAATTGTATAATAAAATAAAATATAAACATAATGATCACAAAATAAAAAGTAAAGAAATTAAATAAAAATTAATATTTTTTTTCTAAATTTGTATGTTTTATCTTACAGATTTACTTGATTTATTTATGGGCAATTACTTATAAAAAAATTGCAAAAAAGGAAAAATCATCTTTTCACTATATATTCATAAAAAATTATCTTGCATAAAAATTTTCAAGTAATCTATGTTCAAATTAAATTTTTCTGGTAATAATACATATTAAAATTTTCTTATTGAATTTTGTTTGGCAACAAAAAATACCATGGGTTTTCCATCAATATTTTTAAATAACAACCTATATTCTTTTATTCTCTTTTACTCTATATTTGAAGATAATATAATATTTTTGGATTATATTAATCCAAAAATTCTTTTGTATAATTCAAAAAAGTGAATTTTATTCTTTATTCTCATTTAAATAATAAATTTAATGTCTAAAATATATATATCTATAGTTTTTATTTCTTTTACATTTTAAGAATCTTTAATATATAAAAAATAAATAAAAATTAAATGAGTACCAATTTTTATAAGTACTTGAGTTTTAAATATTATTAAACGGTGAAATAAATAAGTAAATGAAAGAAACTTTAAAAAGTACATATCAAATAAAATAATTCAAGCTTTTATGTGATTAAATTAATCTTCATTGATTAATATATCATGTGTAAATTTTTTAAATAAAAAGAATTAGGATAAAACTTTAGTTAAATAAGTTTGATAAGTTAAATAGATTTGTTTATATAAAAAAAATGTAATGACCTGACATTTTAAGTAGGAGGGAGAAGGATTTTGAGAAAAATAAAAAAAATTACTCCCTGCTTTATTTAAAATGATCTACTTTTTATTTTATTCCGTTTAAAAAAGAATATTATTTTTTTTTGGCAATACTTTAATTTTAACTTTTTCCATGACATGTTTAGGACTACAAAATTAAAGTATATTTTGATATATTTGACATAACTTTAATTTAACGTCATAAAATTTATTTATTTATTTTAATTTTTTTTACGCCAAGTCAAAATAAATCATTCTTTTTGAAGCAGAGAAGTAAAGAATGTTTGACTAAGGTCAATGTGATGATGTTCATGTCCACATTGCACGTGTATTTAGGAGAGTACAATATCATTCTTCTAACCTTATCATAATTTTTTTATTTTTATCTTTAATATTGCTTAGCTGTATGTAGGGTAAAGCAACTTTAATTGAGTATTATATTTTTCGTCGTAAGATTATGTTGTGTATATATATCTTAAGCGTATAGATAAATCGATTTTAGAGTTATTATCGAAGTTTTAATTGCATTGCATTTTTTTAATCACTTCGTGATAAACTTCAAATATACAAGTATATGAATTTAATTTATTTGCTTGTGCTAATTAACTTCAAACATGTTATTTAACATTTGTTTGATCAATTTCAAACTTTAAATTGATAGTTGAAAATTTTAAAAATATTTTTATTTACGCATATTTAACTTGATTACTTTGATGATTTTTTTTTTTTCATTTCATCTCACTAGTGATACCTTCTCCATTCTTCAACATTGTGTGTATCAAATTAATTAATTAAATCCCATTATCCCACTCACATAATTATTATTATTATTAATTATAGTAATTGGCAAAAAAGCAAAAGCAAAAGCAAAAGTAGGTAAATAATTTGTCGAATAAAGATATCTCACGAGGAGCCATTACATCACTAATCTCGAGATTCTCACCTTTTTTTGGCATAATTGTGTCTTTCTCTAACTTGCAATATCAATAATTATTTTTTTTAATTTTTTTTTTTCATTTTATTTGTTCGTTTAAAAATAATAATGTCTTTTTTTTCTTAATTTTAACATCCACATAATCAGTGGCGGATCTACATAGGGTCCAGGGAGTTTATCTGAACCCCCTTCGTCGAAAAATTATACTATTTTTACCTGGTAAAATTTTTATTTATGTATAAATAGTAGAGGTTGAACCTCCTTCGATTAGTCCGTATATGTACTACTGAACCCCCTCACTGAAAATTCTGGATCCGCCCCTGCACATAACATATTCAAGAAACAAAATTCAATTCTTTTTATTTTTCTTACACTGTTTATTGATTCAAACTGAAGTCGTGGCCGGAAATAACCTCTTGTAAAGATGCAAGGTAAAGCAGCAACAACAACAATAACAAAAAATTTTGTATATTCTCACATAGTGGGGTCTGGGAAGGGTAAAATGTACGCACAGTCCATACCACTACTCCCGAAGAAGTAGAGAGGTTATTTCATGTGGTCAAGTCCTTTTTCGAACCCGCAATAACAAAAGTTTTAATATATCAGACAATTTTTTTTTGTCTATACATATCAACTCGAACTAAGACAACAAATTAAAACAAAGGGAGTAATTAACATAGGGATAATCTTATATGTTAGATGTAATTAATTTTCACTATGCCTCTACTTTGATGTGTTCATATTGTTGATGTTATTATTGCATTGATCAAAGAAGCATTGATAAATTTTTGTCACAACTATTTTTATTACGATAAAAATCGATAATAAATTTTCTAAGACTTTAATATATATGCTTCACGTATCTAGCGTGGTCGTGGGAAATAGGCTAATCACCAGACTGGTCCTAAATAGCTTTCATCAACACATTACACTAGCATAAATAATTTTTTTTCTTAAAAAAATAAAATTATTTGATAGCCTTCATGTAGCAACATTATTCTTCTCAAAAATTAAAGTAGAATATTGAGGAGCATAAGAACTTTAAAGATCTCCACTTGACTTTTAAAGTCAAACCCCCCACAAGGCCACAACTGTAAAGCTTTATGTGTAAATTAAATAGAATGCAGAAAATAATAATAGCATCAAGAGGGTGTTTGACTAAATGTTTATATTTTTTTGGTCCATCCATGCATTTTGTAAGTACTCCTTCCGTCTCAAATTATCCATTTTAAATTGAGATAACACAATTATATATTAAGAAAATAATGATTGGTAATATAATTTTATCATTTTGTCTCTATTAATTGTGTCATGTTGTTAGTTCCAATATTTATGGAGTTATTATATGGCTGATACCAAAACACTGTTGCATGAATAATTAGGATTAAAGGAATTCCTAAAGTCTTTGCAATATTTTTTAATATTTGATAATTTAATGTTAGTAACAAGGAGTAATCAATTACAAATGGTACAATGGGAAAAAAAATTGTCTTATCTTGATTAATGAAAAAAGACAAGTAAAATTAGGAAATTTGAGACGAGTAATTTGGGACGGAGGAAGTATTTGTCAATAAAAAATTAATAAAATATTTTTGTTAATACACAAATCTTTTAATTTAATCAAACCTTTTGCAGTTATATTCTTAATATCTTTTATAATAATCGAAGTAGCTATTCATTTAAAATATGTCATTTTTTTTCCGTATGTACATCATCTTCGATTGGAGTGTGTCTGAGACTTTACGACTTATTGAGATTAATTCTATAATTAAAGGAGGTGATATATCTGAGAATCTGCGAAATTTGTTTTAAAAAAAAGTTCGATAGAAAATTATATAATAACAATTGAAACAATTCACAATTGAGTATCTAAATGAAATCTAAAGCTATTGATGTGTTGAGTCTTTAACAAAAAATTGTATGCCAAAGACAATATATTTCTCTTTGGATTTACTGAAAAAGATAAAAGTTAGTATCACATAAATCAATGAATTCTTTCCCCTAAATAAACCAACTTGTTGAGGATGGCCAAAACTCATAGGGAACTTTATCTATTAATGAGTAGTAGTATTGGAATAAGATAAAATTAAATATTAGTCACAACACACAAATTTGAATTTTCTAATCTAAAATTCCATTGAGTTGAGGAGCTCAAATATGACCTTTTATGTGAATATATGTATCACAAAATTAGAATTTTACTATTATGAGTTACAACCAGGGGCGGATTCATATAGTGTCAAATGGGTTCAACTGAACTCACTTCGTGCGAAATTTTTTTAGTTAGCCAACGAAAATTATTTTTATTTAGAGTACAAATACTCATTTGAACCCACACTAGACAAAGTCTGACTGCAGCACAACGGTTGAATGGGTTTAAGTTTATGATCCGCACGTGGGTTAGATTCAGGGGCAGATCTACGGTATTCGGTGGAGGTTTTCGGGAACCCCCACCCACTACCGTAAAGCTTATAATTACATTAGAAAAATTCTCAATGAATTTAAATATTAATAAGTAGGAACCCATAATAAAATAATAGGATAACTTAGTGGTAGGAAGGGCATACTTGAGATGTATGTCATGCTGCTCTTGGTCATGAGTTTGAATCTCTGTGGAGTTTTTTTTTTTTGTTTTTTTTTTAAATTTTTCAGCTTTATTTATTTTATTGGGAACCCACAAGTTTGAAATCTTGGATTCGCCTCTGGTTAGATTCCCATCAGTAGGCTTTTGATAGTTACAATTTTACTCAATTTTGCTCAGTCTGAGTACCACATATGATAACGCCAAATTGGTTGAATATTATGCTCATATCACACATGGTAAGGCCAAATTAGCAATATTAACGAAAATATTAGATCATATTAAATATTCTATTTCAATTTATATATTTTGTTTTTTATACTCAAATTCAATAAAAATCTAAAATCTACTATACTTCAAATAAAATTTAAATTTTTATTAATTGAATTTTGGCACTTTTTTTTTTTTTTAATAATTTTTAGCCAAAACATGCAACTATACATATATATATATATATTGTTAGTCTACTTTGATTTTAGTTTTTAAAAATATATCTTAATTTTTCATATTTTTAATTTATTTCCATCTTTGTTAAATAAAAAGAAAAGTCGAGTGTTGTTTTATTTTTAAAAATAAATCATATTTTGATATTATATTATTAACAAAAAAAGAAGAAGAAGCAATAAAAGAGCAATGAAAAAATTATTTGTTGTGTTTAGCGCTATACTATCGATATCATTAATATTTACTTATTTGCTGATTGAACTCATTTATATAAAATTTTGGGTCCGTCACTGGTTACAACAACAACATATCCAGTGTAGTTTCACATAATGGGGTCTGGGAAGAATAGAGTACGCAGGGGCGGAGCCAACCTTTTGTTCGGGGGTTTGGCCGAACCCCCTTCGACGGAAAAATATACTATTTATACATGATTAAAATTATTTTTTATGTGGTTATAGTAGGTGTTGAACCCCCTTTGACTAAGTTTTCTTTAAATATGAAACCCCCTTAGTTGAAATCCTAAGTTTTCTTTGAATATGGAACCCCTTCGTTGAAATCCTGGCTCCGCCTCTGAGTGTACGCAGACCATACTACTACCTCAGGTGAAGTAGAGAGGTTGTTTTCGATAGACCTCCGGCTTAGGACCAATAGCAGTATAACAAACACAAAACATAAATGTATATAAACTAGTACATTATGCAAAATAAACTAACACCTTTAGCCACAAGATAATACTAAAACTATCTATCCGAAACCACAAACATCACTCAACACCACGGACAAGAAACTTCCGACACAAATAAAGAATGTTCCCCTACTATTACCGACGCACTCCCAACCCCTAACCCTCTGCCCTAATCCACATCCTCCACAACTTCCTATCAAGGGTCATGTCATCCGTAAGCTGTAATTACTCCATATCATGCCTAATCACCTCCCTCCAATATTTCTTCGGCCTACCTCTACCCCGCCTAAAACCATCCATAGCTAGTGCCTTACACCTCCGCACTGGAGCACCAGAGCCCCTCCTCATCATGTGCCCGAACTAACGAAACCTCACTTCCCGCATCTTGTCCTTCACCGAAGCCACTCCCACCTTCTCCCGAATAATCTCATTCCTCACCCTATCTTTCCTGGTATGGCCACACATCCATCGCAACATCCTCATCTCTGTCACCTTCAATTTTTGGATGTGGGAGTTCTTAACTGGCCAAACTCCGCTCCATACAACATAGCCAGTCGGACTGCCACTCTGTAGAACTTACCTTTAAGCTTCGGGGACACCTTCCTATCACATATAACTCCCGAAGCGAGTCCCCATTTCAACCACCTTGCCCCAATACGATGCGTGATATTTTCATCAATCTCACCATTGCCCTGAATCATACACCCCATATACTTGAAACTCTCCCTCTTCTGAATGGCCTGAGAGTCCAGTTTCACCACCACGTCAGCCTCCTGTGACACAATACTAAACTTACACTCCAAGTACTCCGTCTTGATCCTGCTCCTATTTGAATTTTATCAAATCCGTAAATAATTTTAATTCTGCCCCTATTTTTGTTTTAAAGGTATAAACACAATATAGTAAAACTAAGTCATTTACAAAGTAATTATTGGTAAGTTTTTATGTAGTCGATAAACATATATAAATGGTAGCTAACATAATGTTATAGAATAATTTACTCCGCTAACATATGTAATAATAGTAATAAATTCAATTTATTCTACAAATATGGTCTGAAAAAAATAATACGCCTATATCAATCTTATGAACATAGAGAAGTTGTTTCTTGTTACTCTCACGTTACACCAATAATATACAATTATTTAAATTATTTTCACATTTGTATTCTTGGCAAATACTATCTTTGGATTTTGAGACAAATTCAGTTTTAGTATATGTCTGCACATAAATTTATGAAATTTTTCTCCTAAAATAACAATTTATTTCCCAGATTACAAAAATTTCAGAGGGAATATAAGATTCCCTGTTTGTTTAATTAAAGCAATCCCAATAAGCATGTCCTACTTACCCCCCATGACCCACACAAAAAGAATTTTGCAGAATAAAAATATTTAATAATTATAATCATTTAGTGCTTAACAGTCAGATTCTCAAGTACCTTTTAAGTAAATTTTATTTTTATATTCTTGGAAAAAGAAATAATGAAAAAAGTAATATTCTAAACCAGTGTAAGATTGAAGGAATTTTTCTTTTTTCATCACTTTTTAATTTATCTAGATAGGTTTAATTAAAGGGATAACGATAAAAAAACATACATGAACTATTCTTTTTTTCTACATCCAATTATTAATTGTATCCCTTTTTTACTGAAACTATCAACAACATTTATGTATTAAAATATAGTATATTTAATTGAGTTGGATGGTGATAGTACACGTAAAAAAATAGAACTAATAATGGGTCTAAGTATTTCATTCATTATTTACTTGTTCACTTCTTATTGACATAGCCACATAGAGATTAAGTAGTAAATGATGGGAGTAATTTTATCATATTATCAGTTGAATATAATAAATTTAATATTTTAATAAATATAATAAATAATAAATTATATTTAATCGTTAAGGATAAAATAGGCAGAGATAGATAAATTATTTATTCATTTTATAAACTGGACAAATATTGTTGGACATTCAAAAATAGAAAAGCGGAGAAATAAAGATGACCGAAGGAAGTAGCTTCGAGATGTATTTTAATAGGTAGCAAATGAAAAGAACGGAAGAGAACACTTAGAGTAACTGATAAATTTGTCTTCATGTGACTAGAAGAAGGTCATATGTTCAAGTCGTGGAAATAACCTATGACAGAAATGCAAGTTCAAGTGCGTACAATAAACCCTTGAGGTCTGACCTTTTTCCGAATCTCATGTTTAGCAAGAGCTTTAGTGCATCGAACAACCCTCTTGGTAAAAGGAAATGACAAATAGTTGGATATGAAACTCGTGAAAAAAGTGATAGTTCAGCTATATTTTTAAAGGAAAAATAACATAAATATACACCTTAACTTATCATATTTATAGAAATCTCCATTCTTACAAAGTAAACACAAAAATTTCAACTAATTATGTATCTTCTTTGTATGTATTGGGGAATTAATTATGTACCTCGATAGACCCAAAATTGGAAAAAATATATTGAGAGCTAATTATGTATGTTTACAAAGGAAAAAATATATCTTGTATTATGTATCTCGACAGACCCAAAATTGAAAAAAAATATATCGGAAGCTAATTATGTATTTTTACAAAGAAGCCTTAATCGACAAAATTACCTGATACTTGTTGCTGGTGGGAGATAGCAGGCATCGCGTAAAATTAATCGAGGTGTGCGCAAGTTGCTTCGGACACTATGGTTATCACAAAAGAATGTATCTCTATAAAGAAAAAAATATATTTTCATTGAATGTATCATAAGTTAATTATGTATTTCGATAGATTTAAAATTAAAATTTTCAGTAATTATATGGACTATTGAGATTTTCTATAATTAAGTTTCAAACTATGGAGATTTATGTTTTTGGTATTTTTTTAAACAATAATTTCTAAATTAAATAACATCCCACTTTTTCATTTTTGTTCTGGTTACAAAAAATGTATATATTTATACTTTGCTTTACTGAACTAAAGTGGCTGGCATGTTGTTTTTTGCTCTCACTTTTTTACCACCCAAAAAACCTGTGTTTTTCCTTTTTCTTTTTCTTGTTTTTTGAAAGACTCTGACATAAAGCTGTTTGAAACTTTGAGTGAGTGAGTGTAAGTTTCTGTAAAATGAAGCAGCAAAGCATGAAGAGTTGTACCACTTTCCAATGATTCAAATAAATTTGTGTTCTTTTGTGTTGTAAAAACAAAGAAGTATTTCATTTTTCCACTTTGGTTAGTTGTTTCTTGAAGTTTTTGTGAGCAATGGAAACAAGAAGAATAATGAATGGTGTTTTTGGTTTTGTGTTGTTGTTGTTGTTGAGTTTCTTGGTTTGTTCAACTGCTATGCTTACCCCTGGTGGTGTTAATTATGAAGGTTAGTAACATAGTACTACTTGTTATTTCTTATAAAGATTGAAACTTTGTGACAATACATACTCCACGAGTCGGGTCTGGGGAGGGTAGAGTGTACGTAGACCTTATTACTACCTCGTGGAGACTTTGAGATATTTTTTTAAATTTGTTTTGAACTTATATGTGTTTGGAATGAGATTGATCAAATTAGAAAATATCAAGAATTTTGAAATATGTTTTTTTTTACAACTGCTGGTGTTAATTATGAAAGTTACTTCTTGTGATTTCTCATAAAGATTGAAACTTTGGGATTTTTGGTTGATAAATTTATATGGGGTGTCTTAAAATTTTGAAAGGAATGAGATTTTGATCAAATTTTAAAAGTATCAAGAATTGTAAACTATGCTTACCCCTGTTGGAGTTAAGTATGAAGGTTAGTTCTTGTTGTTTCTAATAAAGATTGAAACTTTGTGACAATAATATAATCAGTGAAATTTCACAAGTGGGGTATGGGGAGCGTAGAGTGTACGCAGACCTTACCACTGCCTCACCACCTCCTCGTGGAGGTAGAGAGGTTGTTTTTGAAAACTTTGACACTTTTTTTTTAATAAAAAATTTGAACTTATATGTGTTAGAGATGAGATTGATCAAATTAATTGTGAAAGTAGTTCTTGTGATTTCTCATTTCTCATAAAGATAGAAACTTTGAGAGTTTTTGTTTGAAGAGCTTATATGGGGTTTCTGAAAGGGGAGGCGTGGAGTAACCGGTAAAGTTGCTGCCATATGACACAGAGGTTATATGTTCAAGTCGAAGAAACAGCCTCTTGCAGAAATGTAGGGTAAGACTGCGTATAGAAAACTCTTGTAGTTTGGCCCTTTCCTGACCCCACGCACAGCGGGAGCTTTAGTGCATCGGGCCGTCCTTTACATAGGATGTCTGAAAATTTTGTAAGGAATGAGATTTGAACACATTATATAAAAAAATTTCATGTCTCTAACTTTCTTTTTATGTTGATTTTGGACAGTGCTAGCTTTAATGGAGATTAAGAACTCATTACATGATCCACATGGTGTTTTGAATTGGGATGAAAGTTCTGTTGATCCATGTAGCTGGAATATGATCACTTGTTCAAGTGATAAATATGTCACTGGCTTGTAAGTATACAAGTTCTTTTTATTTTTTTTGGTTTTCCACCTGATGTTCGGTATCTGTACTGGAGCCAGACAAATCCGAATTCGCACTGCATAAGGTCCATTTAAGGGGGAAGCGCTCCCTAACAAAAAAATTTCTATACCGAAACCTCTGGTTGAGAGCGAACGGATTACAAGTTTTCTTGAATACAATAATAGCAAAAAAATATGCTAAAAATAGTTAGGATTCTTTCATGAATTCTGCAGGGGTAGTCCAAGCCAAAGTTTGTCTGGGAAAATATCATCATACATTCACAACTTGACTCATTTGGAGCAGCTGTGAGTATTTTACAAGATTTTTAATTTTGTTTTTGTTGAAATTTGAAATGATTTGGTCAAAAAGATGGAAAATATTACTAATATTGTTGTATTTTCTTGTTTTTTGTACAGGCTTCTACAGAGCAATAATATAACAGGACCAATTCCAACTGAACTTGGAATGCTTCAGAAACTTAAAACAATTGATCTTTCTGATAATCATCTCACCGGGAACATCCCTCCGTCTTTAGTTCAATTGAAAAACCTCGAGTTCTTGTAAGCGAAGAAAATTTTCAAGATTTTGTATAAAAGTGAGTTCTTGAATTAAAAAAGCTAATGAATATGTTTTTCTTTTTGAACTTATATAGGAAACTAAACAACAACAGTCTTAGTGGAGCTGTTCCTTTGGAATTGTCTAATATGACTCAACTAACTAATTTGTAAGTCCCTTAGCCTCATTTATCTCTAAGTTTTCTCATACTTGAAGGGGCTGCCGGCCGGAGTCTTGGAGCAACGGTAAAATTGTCTCCTTGTGTCCTATAGATCACACGGTTGAGTAGTGGAAATGCTTGTGTCAGGGTAGCCTGCCTACATGACCCTACGTGAACGTGGGATGCTTCGTGCACCGGGTTGTTTTTCATACTTGCTTGCTGTTTTCTTGAGTATATTTTGATGGGGTTCTTGTTTTTTTTTTCTAGAGACTTGTCTTTTAACAATCTGAGTGGTCCTGTGCCGAGGCTTATGGCTAAAACATTCAAGTAAGTTCTTGAAAATTTTTGAATTCCATCCTTTATTCTGTTGCTAAAGATTAGAGAAAAGATATCATTTTTTATATTTGTTGTTTTTTCCTCGCTTTGATGCAGCCTTTTGGGAAATCCTATTATATGTGCAACTGGGAAAGAACCAGAATGCAACGGGACAACAACATCTATGCCTCTGCCCTTCACTTTGAACAACTCACAAAGTAAGAATCTTGAATCCATCCTCCTAATTATTTACCGAGCCACCTTGTGCACACCTTGACTATTCCATAAATCTCGGTTGTTGTTAAGTCTCATTTTGGACCATTATGTATCTTCTTTCTTTTCTACTCCTGCTTTCAACGTTGTTATGATTAACATCAACTGTATTATGGGGATTCATCATGAATGGACAAGCTTTATGTTGGCTGTCAGCTTATCACAATCCTTCTCCTTTGTCTCCGATTAAGACAGGCAATGCGAGCAAACTCACATAGGCAGATTTTTTTCTTATGATTACATTTTACCGTTTTACTATCCATTTAGATTCATGTTGTAAATTTGTTTTTGTGATAATTTTCAGCTGATGAAAGCATATGTATAGTTTGTGTTATCCTATTCAAAACTGAAAAATCTCTTGGTGTATCTCAGATGCTCAGCCTTTTGGAAGATCTAAAACTCACAAAATTGCCTTAGCCTTTGGTACAAGTCTTGGATGTATCTGCCTACTAATTGTTGGCTTTGGCTTCTTTCTGTGGTGGAGACAGAAGCACAACAAGCAAATTTTCTTCGACATCAACGGTAAGTATATATGATATATAGCTAAAACCTATGTTGCTCGAAATCCTTCAAAAATCCTCCAATAATGCAAGCCTAATTGAGGAGTAACTAGTAAACCATGAAAACTTTAATTGTCAAAAAATCAATTCTTAGTCATGCAACAATCATTAGTACAAGATATAATGTGTTGCTTTAACCAAGAGGAACATTTTTGTTGACATGCTTGTCGATCATTTCAGAACAACATCACGAACAAGTGTGCTTGGGAAACTTGAGGAGGTTCCAATTTAGGGAACTTCAAGCTGCCACAAACAACTTCAGCAACAAGAACATACTGGGAAAAGGGGGTTTTGGGAACGTCTACAAAGGTTGTCTTAGTGATGGCACAATTGTTGCAGTGAAAAGGCTTAAGGACGGGAATGCAATCGGAGGAGACAAGCAATTCCAAACAGAAGTTGAAATGATCAGCTTGGCAGTTCATCGCAATCTCCTCCGCCTGTATGGGTTCTCCATGACACCAACTGAAAGGCTTCTGGTTTACCCTTACATGTCTAATGGGAGCGTTGCTTCTCGTCTCAAAGGTAAAACAACCTAAAAGAAACTAATGATTATGCAATTGTCATAAACAAATATGGTGGGATGGTTAAGATCCCGTCACCCTTAAACCAGATTAGGATTATGCGTGTGAATCAGATTAGTGAACTAGTGGACTTCAGATACCTGATGGTAGATTTCTCTATTTTGTTGTTTCTTGCAGCCAAGCCACCATTGGACTGGAGTACAAGAAAAAGTATTGCGTTAGGAGCTGCAAGAGGTTTACTATATCTACATGAACAGTGTGATCCCAAGATTATCCACAGGGATGTGAAGGCTGCAAACATATTGCTCGACGATGACTGTGAGGCTGTTGTGGGAGATTTTGGATTGGCAAAGCTTTTGGATCATCGCGATTCACATGTCACAACTGCAGTTAGGGGAACTGTAGGACATATAGCTCCTGAGTATCTCTCTACAGGACAGTCCTCTGATAAAACAGATGTTTTCGGGTTTGGCATTCTCCTGCTAGAGTTGATATCTGGCCAAAGAGCTCTTGAATTTGGTAAAGCAGCAAATCAGAAAGGCGCTATGCTTGATTGGGTAAGTATTACGCATTCCAAGATGTGATAAAACTCAATTTGTTTCACTTTTTTCTTTAGTATGCTTAGAAAAAAATATGCCTCCGACCTAGGTAAGTTCTTAATTTTATCATTCTCAGTTTAACTTTATCGACATTGCCTTTAGGAATGACTTAACATGTTTAAGACCTTTGATTCAAAGGGTATTTCTCTGTCTATTATACACACCTTCAGTTCAAGATCACAAGATTCAAAAGTCGTATTTACATACTGAAACTTTGTGCTCGGTCAAACTAAGACGGAAAGAGTATCTTGATTTTTGGGGCAGTGACCAATATTAATGTGCATATTTGATGCAGGTAAAGAAGATTCACCAGGAGAAAAAGCTTGACATGCTGGTGAGCAAGGACTTAAAGGACAAATATGATCGGATCGAGCTCGAGGAAATGGTACAAGTAGCTCTAATATGCACTCAGTATCACCCTAGTCATAGACCAAAGATGTCGGAAGTGGTAAGAATGCTCGAAGGAGACGGACTCGCAGAGAAATGGGAAGCTTCTCAAAGAGCGGAATCTACCCGATGCAGAGCCAATGAATTCTCCTCTTCGGAAAGATATTCTGATCTTACTGATGATTCTTCATTGCTTGTCCAAGCAATGGAACTATCAGGGCCAAGGTGATATAGAAAACAAGACGGTCGATTAGATGAAGCAAAAAAGGGCATCTGAGATACAGAACGCTCGAGTAATATCGGTATGTTGTTGAGCTTGTTTTTTCCTTTTGGTAACTGAGAAATCCTCGAGGGTCAGTCGCACACGGTTATAACTCGATGGATGATAGACCACCCTTACCCCTACCCTTCTCCACTTAAATACCAGACTTTTGTCTGCTGTAGGATAGGATTTGGTTGAGTCTGTATATATGATCTCATATGGAAGCTGCATAAAGGAATGTGATATTTACTGACTGTATAGGAAAAAGATTTATGAGCAACTGACCTTTAGGCTCCCCCCCACCCCACCCCCCTTTCTGGTTTTGAGTGATGTAACCTTGAGCTTGTAAGAATAATATATGTTGAAATTAAATTTCTGCTTACAAAATATTTCTCATTGAATAACATTGTTCAATGAGATTAACATAACTTTGAAATAAACCACCAAAGTTTCACTCCATTTAAGAACAGGCATGAAATGTAAGAACCATTTTCACTCAGCATATTGAAACATATTAGTCAAAAACATCCATCCAAATTCACTTATGTTCCCAAACTGATGGAGTCTTCACAGTGGTAAATGCAACACAGACTTACTGCTACATCAATGTTCATTTCTATTTACGCTTTCAACTTCGAAAACATATTAACAACAGATGAAACAAGATTGTGACAACTGATACAGATACTAATCTAATGTATACACAACTTTTGCTTTAGATGACGCCCGCTTCAAGAGATTTTTTAACTTCCATTCCGCGGGGCTCGATTACCATTTTGACCAGTACTGGAGACTTTGCCTGTAAAACCTTGATAAGTTGGATTTCAGCTGGTGCTCCTGCTAAATTGTTAATCTTTATCAGCCTAAATTTAGTATTGAAGATCTAATGAACAAGCAAAATAAGAAAATAATTGAATACAAAAGAAACACATAAAAGAGAAAGAAATGTCCTTGGGGATGACTCAGTTGGTTAGTTGGTTTGGAGGGTGGTTATCCGCACAGATGACCCGGATTCGCTCCCCCCTCAACGCCTAATGAGTCAGTCTGTCGCACAGGGCTTGCCTAGTGCGGTTTACATCCCTTATGTGGTTTACAGGCTATTACACAATTGGGAGGTGGGGGTAGGGGGGTTACCTAGTGCGCACAAAGTGCTCACGCGAAGGACAGAGACTGTGACAGAGGTTGCAGTGGTTGCGGGTTATTCTGGGGTTCCAAAAACAAAAACAAAAAAAAGAGAAAGAAAAATAAACATTATCAACAAACCTCAAATTCTATTTCTTCTAAACATGGGGAGCTTCGTATCAAGCAAAGAGCAAATGAAAGCTCAAAGAATTCGCGGATAGTAATCCAAGATAGGTGAATGCGTTTAAGAGAGTTAAGATCATAAGGAAGCCTTGCTGGTATAGCTTCAACTGGTGCACCATCCAAAACCTAATAAGAAAGATGTCAAGAATCAGGACGACCCATAACCCAAAAGATTGGTACATCTGTGAAAATGCATTACGATACAGTCATGAAGCAACATTACCATCAATTGATTCCAGCAGAGATTCGCGAGAGCAGGAGTAGAACAAAACATCTTGGCAAGATCCATGTTTCGTTTCTGCAGAAAATTCTGTAGGCTCATACGAAACATAGGAAAGAAGAGGGACATTTTTCATATGTATGAAATGTATATTGCCTAAGAAGACAAATGACTTCAGCTTGGGAGCACTAATCTCTACGCGATTTGAATTACCCGGGTCTTTCAGCACCAGATTCTGAAGTAACGGGGAATTATAGATCAAACATCCAAGAAATTCAGAAGAAATTGTGACATGACATAGTTGTAGATGTATCAGACATCTCTGGAGAGTCAAATGCCTCAAACGCGAACTTGTAAAAAAAGGAAGAAGGCAGTTTGTATCTGTCCCCTAACAGAGGTTTAAGAACAAAATGTGGAACGCCATTCCTTGTGAGGAAATGTATCAAGTTGTCGATATTAGGACATGCTTCTAGATCAGGAATGTCGAGGGTAAACTTTGTAATGTGTCCTGTATGAAGGGCCAAGAAGGGATAGACAATGCTGGTAAATCCAATTATAGGGCACATTATGTCCTCTGTCGTTTTCCCAAAGCGTTTCAGCTGTGGAAGGCTGCACCAGTACTTGTATCTCCATCTCTTCGATAAGATGCTTGTCCTCACAACATCTCGTAATGGCAATCTCATTAGAATTACATTATCATGAAGGTTGCTTAGTACATGCGGAGGCCTCATATTAAATGATTGTCAACAAGAATCTGCAGAAAACAAACAAGAATTCAATCGATAAGGAATCTCCAAAATGTTCGGTTTGGCACGATTTGACATCAAACTGTAATATAGCTTTACTAACTTCCTGTTCTAATTTTTGCTTTTACTATTAGAATATGCATAGTTTAGTCACTCTTGTAGCTTTATCTCAGCAATGTACATAATTTTGAGTTGTTTTGGTATGTGTAAAGACTCTAAACACAACCAAAACTAAATAATAATTATTGAGAGGGAAAAGACTCAAATATGGCACAGAACTATCAGAAATGACTCATTTATGTCATCCCTTAAAAGTTGGGCTCATTCATGCCATCGCCGTTACAAAACTGACTCATCCATGCCATTACTTTTAACAGCCGGTTTTTAGAAAACTGCTTTGCCACGTGGTGGCATATTAGAGGTCCACGCCATTTTTTAATTTTTTTAATTTTTTTAATTTTTTTTTTATCCATTAAAAAGAATCCACCCAATTTTCTGATCCATTAAAAATTAGTTTGATCTATGACGATTAGATTAATATTAGAGTCAAAATTTTCATTAAAAGATTTTAAAATAACATAAAAATATATATGAAGAAATCAATGAACATATATATATATATATATACTCCCATGTTATCTAACTTATCAAAAATATATTAGATTTACTTTTGTTTTTATATATGCCAACTGGCCTTAGACTATATTATACAAATTCCATGTCATCTTCATTTTATTCTTTCTTCTTAGATGTTTTATTTCATTAAAGAGAAAAGAACAATAAAATTTTGGAATTAATCAATTCATTGAATTAAGTATATAATGAAATGATAAAGACTATACATACATAATACTTGTGAGTTGTAACTTGCATGCATGACTTATATATTGTTTTTATTCAATTTTTAATTAGGATTGGACCACTTAAAATTAATTATATAAGGATATAAAACTATGACGTCTCACCAATTTTTATGTAACTATATCATTAAATCAAATTGTAATTTAAGAAAAACATAATTGTAATTTAGACAAATTTTGTACCTCCAATGATTAATGTTGATTGTCAAATAATTATGTTAATATATGATTGTGTGAAAGCATTAAACGACATATTAAAAAAGATGAAAGAGAGCAGTATAATGAGTGTTTGAGAGAACAATGTCCCACGTGAAAAGTAAAAAAGAAATGAAATTATTTATAAAATGTCGGATATTTAAGGTCTCTTGAAAAAAAAATGTCAATTTGGTTCAAAGCGAATGATATCATACAATATTAAAAGTATTTTATGGTAATTAATTAGCACAATAATTGATATCAACGCCACTGTACTGAAATTTTTGCAAGATGGGTATGAGGATGATAGAGTGACAGCATGAGACGTATTGTCTTATTGTCTTTGCTTGTCTATGGATCAATTTACTATATTTGACCACAATTTTAAGCCGCATACAAACAAGAAAAAAGTCGATGAGCTTGGTAACTATAAATACTCGGATGATATGAGGCGATACACAAATAACCTCAAAATTAACTCATTAATAGTAATTAATCAAGTAAAACTTAGTTTAAAGGGAGATGATCATATTATTGATCCGTATTCTGAACAGAGTCACACGTGAAAGCAAGAAAAGGAAAAAAACTATTGATATGGGGCAATATACGAATAATCTCAAATTTTAAAAGCATAGATCAAACTAATTTTTATTGAATCAAAAAGTTGGGTGGATTCTTTTTAATGCATCAAAAAAAAAATTTAATTTTTTTTTTAATTTTAATTTTTTCTTTTTTTTTTTAAATAAAAAAAATAAAAAAAATGACGTGGACCTCTAATATGCCGCCATGTGACAAAACTGTTTTCTAAAAACCAGCTGTTAAAAGTAATGGCATGGATGAGACAGTTTTGTAACGGCGATGGCATGAATGAGCTTAGCTTTTAGCGGATGACATAAATGAGTCATTTCTGATAGTTCAGTGGCATATTTGAGCCTTTTCCCTTATTGAAATATTGTTGTATCTATTCATCGGACTGGGTTGATTCATCTGTTTCAATCTCACCGTATATTCTTCTGCCGCAGTACATAGTTTGGGCCGACCTTGGATTAAGCCGCCTCAACATATTGATTTAGAATTAAATTCAGAATTCTTATATATTATGTTATTCTTTTGTACACCTAGGCAAAACTTTAGTATATATGTCTAATATGCTGTGAGTGTATCACTTTATTATTTTGTATATTATTTAGACTTCTACCTTACTTAAATAATTAATAACTTGTATAAATCGTACATTGTACTTCTGTTTTATTTCAATGGAGTACATTCAATTCAATTATCATTAATCCATTCAAGTATTCAATTCAAAATATTCAATTTTCATTCAATTCAACTTATTCATGTTATTCAATCATTTACTTTATTCAAATTAATTTAATTCATTCAATTTTTCCACAATCTCCTTCAAACTTCTTTTCAATTTCTAACAATAATGGTGTTTCGTGTCATACTAGCTTTATAGAGTTCCTTTTACCGTAATTATAGAACCTCTTGTTGCTACATGCGTAGCGGAAGCAAGCAATATGGATCAATCTAACTTACATGGATAACTAGGATCGATTCTGTTAGGGGTGTGCATTGATCGGTTCGGTTCGATTTTATATATTATCAGTTCGGTTTATTGATTTTCGATTTTTAAATATGCTAAACCAATAACCAAATCAATAGAATATTTTTTATCGCTTTCGATTTATCGATTTTTAGTCCTTAACGGTTCGATTTTCGGTTTAACCAATATAAAAGTACTCATAAAATAGAAATAGAACTAACATGAAAAAAAGAATCCAATCTTAGCTGCAACCAAAAGTTTTACATGATGTGTTTTAATTTAAAAGAATCTTCAAGTTTGAATTAAATGTTGTCAGGAGAAATTAAGAGTTTGTATCATTGAAATAATAGGTTTGTTAATTTGTAGAAACTAAAGAGAAATTAAGAGAAATATCTAATAAGTCATATATATATATATATATATATATATATATATATATATTCTTATTGAGTTATCGGTTTACCCAATAACCCAATAAAAAAAATCGAACCGAACCAATAACTCAATAATTTTTTTTATAAAACCATAAAAAAAACGTTAACCCAATAACTCAATAACATTTTATCAGTTCGGTTCGATTTTTGCATCCCTGGATTCTGCTGCTTCTAGAAAATTGATTTCTTCCTTCCCAAAGGGACCACAATCTTTTTAGGCTTCTAATTATGGTATTAGTTCGCTAAATGAACAAATTAACCTAGCATAATTAATTAGAGATCATTCCACCAAAAATTCCTAACAGCATTCTTCGGCGTAATTTTAAAATCGTTCATTAAATCTTATTTAACTTCACTTGTATGTGACGGATACAAAATCTAGGGTTTTCACATGAAAACTTATAAAAAACATAAATGGTTATCATCAATCGCAAGGACGAGACACAGATTCCATCAACTAATTGTTACTTCACAAATGTCATTTGTCACTATTATCCAACCTATCAGGAACATATTAACTCACAAAAAAGTTTCATCCTTTTAATAGATTAAGATAACGAACAGATTACATTTATCATAATAATTACATCAATATTAAGAGTATAAGTACATCTAATGATCCAGAGTTTCACAAAATTCAGAGGACAAACAATCATCTATCTTTGGTTCGTTTAATACACACAAAGTGTACTGGTACAAGAAGTTGGAATACGACCATTCTCATAATCAAGAATAAATTATAGGAAAAAGGCTCAAATATGCCACTGAACTATCAGAAATGATTCATTTATGCCATCCGTTAAAAGTTGGGCTCATTCATGCCATCGCCGTTACAAAACCGGCCCATCCATGCCATTACTTTTTAAGAAATGGTTTTTAAAAACAGCCTTGCCACGTGGTAGCTTATTAGAGGGCCACGTCATTTTTAATTTTTTTTTTTTTTAAAAATAATTTTTCTTTTTTGATCCATTAATAAGAATCCACGCAACTTTTTGATCCATTGAAAATTAATTTGATCTATGCTTTTAAAATTTGAATAATTTTTCATGAATATATTCTTAAAACATTCTCGTTCGATTCGTTTTTTTATCATTTTTGACATATTAAGATTGTTTTCATATTTTACCTTTAATATTAATTATTTTTTTCTTCAAATTAATTTCAAATACAATAGTAAACATCATTTAATAAATATATTAAATAAAATAACTATATTAATTGACGGGTGAGTAACTAAAAGGGAACGGAGAGAGTATACACTCCATGCTTTTTATCACTTTTTTTTCTTTTTAAAGATTCACGTTAACTAAAGCTTTTGTCATTTTTCAGTTGAAACTGAAGGGATATATAAACATCAAATATTATTATTATATTATTAATAGTTAGCTTCTCATTTTGCCAACTCTATGTATACTATATATGTCGGCATGCTGTCGCCTTCCTATTTTTGCAATGATAAATGATGATGCATAAAGTGTTACGTACAAATGTTGAATGCTGATTAGGGGCGGCTCAACCCTTTAGGAGAAAAGGCGTCCGCCTAAGACCCCAAAATTTGAGGGGCCTATTTTTCTTTAGTAATAATAAATTACAAATTTTAAGAAATATATTAAATAATATTTATAGAAAAAAGAAAAATTTTATATAAAAAAATAAAACGCAAGGCCTCCGTTTGATTTTTGCCGTAGGCCATAAATTTGCTTGAGCCGCCCCTGATGTTGATGAGCCATTCTACGCTTAATAAAAAAATAAAAAAATAAAAAGTTACTTACATTCGGCTGACAAAATATTTCATGTATGCTAAGACATACTATATGCTTAATTAGAATAGCGTTTGGTTATAAATTTTAGTAGTAGATTTTAAAAAAAAAAAACTTTAAATATTTGTTTGATCATGAAAAATTAATCAAATTTTAAAAGTATAGATCAAATTAATTTTTAATGGATAAAAAAATTGGGTGGATTCTTTTTAATGGATCAAAAAAACATTTAAAAAGAAAATTAATTAATTTTTTTTTAAAAATAAAAAATAAAATAAAAAATGACGTGACCCTCTAATAAGCTGCCACGTGGCAAGACTGTTTTTTAAAACCGGTTGTTAAAAAGTAATGGCATGGATGAGCCATTTTTGTAATGACGATGACATAAATGAGCCCAACTTTTAACGGATGACATAAATGAACCATTACTGATAGTTCAGTGGCATATTTGAGTCTTTTCCCTAAATTATATTTAATCATGTGCTACAATCATCAATATGTTTGTCCAACCTCATCTTTAATTGTGAACATAATTTTATATGAACCGACTATTTATTCTTCCGCACATGAGCCATACCTAATCGCGAGTTTCATACACACATATATCGTTCTTTACCTACCTAAATTATCACTCTTTTTATATCAGAACACACCTCGATTTGGGTCGGCGTAATATTTGTTCCCAATTGATAGCAAGAGCATATAAGCCAACTCAACATCGAGGTATGTGATAATATAAAGGGAGTGATGATTAAGATATGCAACACCTGGAAAATTGATAATTTAAGTAAGTAAATGGAACGATAAATAGTTGAAACTTTCATTAGTTCCCTGAGACATTTAAAAGACAATTTCATCTGATTGGAAACAAGCAAAGGTGACCCATACACACTGCATTTGCAAATGTAGTTACTCTGCAATTGTCCAATCACACTGCATTGAATGGGATAGTTTTAAAGAAAAGGTGGCAGCTCGGTGCACATAAGTGTAGACACCTAATTTTGTCCCTCCCGAAGTCTAATTTTATTCATTTTTAGTTCACCTTACCATATGTCCAACCCCATGTAATTATATCCCACCAAAATACAAAAATAAACAAAAAATACCTCTAACTAATTTATCTTATCCTAACAACCTATCCAATCAAAAGCTTTCACCTACCCTAACTACCCATGTGATTTGCCCCCCCTCCTTTTTCTTGTCCACAAAGAAAGAATATATGGGGGACTCACCAAAATTCCCACATGATAACAAATCCATGCCCATTATAAAAGAAAAATTCTAAGAGGAAAAAGGGAATTCTTTGGATCATCATCTTCTCCACAATAACAACAATCACAAAATAATCTTCCTCACACAAAAAAAAAAGCAACCGGTGAACAGTACCCGGTGAACAGTACCGGTGAACAGTACCGGTGAACAGTACCGGTGAACAGTACCTAAGCGTGAAAAGTGACGGTGAACGGGTCATTATTTGTCGAGTTGGATTGTTGGTGTTAAGGTTCGGCTCGAGGTTTCCGGGTGAGGACTCTCTTTATTCGAATAACATTGAGTTTGAAAGCTTCAAATTTAAGGTCCAACTCTATCTCTTCTAATTTTACTTTACTATACGTGTTTGATTTGCCTGATGTGTGGTTGAATTTTGGTGACATTAATTCGGTGTTCGATTTCATTGAATAGATGGTTGTGGATTGTTGAGATGACTGTCTTGAATCGTTGGAATTTGGTATAAAAAATGGAATGTGGGGTTGGATGGTAGGAATTGATAAAGAATGAATATTGTTTTGATTTATTGTCGTTGGTTATTTTGAAGCAAATACGAGTGTTTGATTGGGTAGTATCATGATGCGCCGATTGGTTTAGGCAAACGTAGTTTGGGTAGGCAAAATTTAGGATTCGTGGCTTCGGTTGAATGTTGGAAATTCTGTGGAGTGTTTGAAATTTTGTTGAATAGTTTTATTTTTTTCCGCACTAAGAAATGTATTCATTTGACCGGGGAATGCCCCGAAGCACTTGTATTATTTTATCCGGGGAATGCCCCGAGGTATCTTGTACTCGGAGGACGCTCGTTATCAAGGCCCGAGGCATCGGGTAAAGCTTTGGAGCATAGTTTAGGATTAATATAGGTTAGTGTAGGTTTATATTTTTGCATTTTTCTATTTCGGGATTGTATAATTGGACTGGACACTAATTTTGGATTTGTTTTGTTTCATGTGTTTGGATGGATTGTTTTATGTGTTTTTGTGTGGTTTATACATTTGTAATGCCAAATTAGTCGATACCCTCCACCAGGCGACTGTGGTCAAACCACGGGATCGAGGGGTGCCTAACACCTTCCCCTTGGTCAACAGAATTCCTTAACCGGAATCTTTGTTCGCAAAACCAGTTTAAGAGTCAAACGGTTTCGAAAAGGATTTTCTAAAGGTGACTTGGCACACCGGATTATGCCAAGTGGCGACTCTGAATAAAAAATGCAAATAATCCTTTTTCCGAAACAAATTTTCATTTCTCGTCACTTAAATAATAAAACCCTTTCGAACTTTAAAAATGTATTCCAATGTTTTGGAGTACGCGTTGAAAAAAACGGGTGTGACAGCTCTGGCGACTCTGCTGGGGAAATTTCAGAATTCGAGCTTATTTTTTGAGTCGTATCGGCTTTGTTTGGCATTACGAGTGTATAAGCATTGTTTGTGATTATTGTTTTGTTATTGTTTTCACTTTTGTGCGTTTTCGTGCTCTTTGTTTATAGTATTTATCCTATGTGTTACCGCTTTATATCTGTCATCATGAGTCCATCCCCCCGGCCTTCTTTCTGCAACAAGTCTGTAGTACACGTGTTGTACACAACCTCTAGTTGAGTCACCCTTATTTTAGGGGGGGAGCCGTCGGTGTTATGGAGTAGGTGGAAAGCAAAGCAGCCACTATCGACCATACGCTCCCCCGAACAGCCTTGTTAGTAAACCACAACGTAGGTCAGCCTTTAGGTCATGCTTATGTGCATCATGTGGAGACCTAGCGGGACCCACATGGCCCTTTGTAGGAGACTCACCTTTAAAGCATCCATACATGCTAATTGTTGCATTATTAAGGGTAACATGGTCATTTGACGGACTGATTTTCAAAAAAATAAATAATATATATATATATATATATATAGAATAGTGAGTCGAAAAGAATGAATCAAAAGGAGTGTCGAAGTTTATTTTAGAGTTCTTTATGGCTTTTGTTCTTCACGATCCCAAAACTCAAAAAGATTTTCTTTTACGTTTTTGCATTTATCTTCTCAAAGTACCGTAAGTTCAAAAAAAAAATTGAATGAAAAAAAAAAGAGGGTTTTATTTGCTTTGTCTACTTATCTGTCAAAAACAAAATACCAAAAAGATTTTTTTAATTGGTGGTGTCAGTCTTAGTTGAAATGTCTAGTTGAAAATCCAAAATGTTTTCACTCGTTTGTTTTTGGTTGTCTCTTAAGTTAGGGTCAATTTATTAGTTAATCGTTAAATGTCCAATCTGGACGAACTACGCACCCCTGATTCTCCTCTCTCGGGAGTGAGATACGTAGGCAACCTATTTTAGGTTCGGGGATCTTATTTCAAAAATTCAAAAAAAGATTTTCTTCACTCTTCATTTAGAGTAGGTGTCTCATGTACATTTTTAAAAGAAAGCAAAAAAATATATTTTCCTTTAATAGGTTCAAGTTTCATTTTCGTATGAAATTTAAAATCGAAAATCAAAAAATATTTTCTTCGGTAACCATAGATTTCATGTTGTATAGGAATCTGAAAAATCCAAAAAAATATTTCTTCACTCTTCATTTAGAGTAGGTGTTTCATATACATCTCTAAAAAAACCCTACAAAAAGATTTTTCTTTAATAGTTTCAAGTTTCATTTTCCTATGAAATTCTAAATCGAAAACCCAAAAAGATTCTTCTTTGGTAATCATAGATTCCATTTTTGTATAGGGAGTTTAAACCTAAAAAAATACAAAAAAGATTTTCATCAATTCTTTTGACACTTTGTTTCAAGAAACAAAAAAGAGTTTAATTGGCCATTTTGGCAAAAACTGCACGAACAACGCAAGATCTGATTCATGTACAATATGATACGTAAGCAACCTACTTTTGGGTTCGATCTAATCATTTTGTTTCGTTGTTTTTCATTTTCCTCTTTTAAAGAAAAACAAAAGCCATAAAGAATGATAAAATAAAGATAGATAACGTGAGGAAAAGAACAGATTTGATACGGAAAAAAGAAGAAGAGAAGAATAAAAAATAGTAATAGGTGTAGATAAAAATAAGTGTAGAT
Source organism: Capsicum pubescens (assembly GCA_030864215.1). Taxonomy (NCBI): domain Eukaryota; kingdom Viridiplantae; phylum Streptophyta; class Magnoliopsida; order Solanales; family Solanaceae; genus Capsicum; species Capsicum pubescens. The sequence continues at coordinate 408,388,819 of CM061548.1, read as the reverse complement.
AAAAATCGGGATGATGTTGAAATGACCTCGCTACCCTCAAAAGCTGGTAGAAATGAACATGAATTTAGGACAATTTTACCAATGTGACTCTCATGCTTGTTGTGTGCCCTAATCCTAACGGATGTCGTCTTTGATGAGCATGTTCTTTCAGATAACAGTGGTAGGTTTGCAGCATTCTGGCTAGTTACCCATACTTCACTAGATCCAAAGCAAAGCTCGCCATGGCTAACAGGGAGATTGAGAATTCGCTCATTGACTCGGATCAGGATCACAGGGTAGAAAGTTCTGAACACAATGATGAGGTAGTAAGGCTCAGGCAACAATTGATAGATTTACACCAGGCATGGGCCAGCGGAATGCCTTATCCTCCTCTCCCTGAAGGTCTTGAGAATATCTCTAATTGCCCACCGCTCTCTCAGGCACAATTCTCTGCTCCTACTGAGTCACCTGAGCACGCTCCAGGATTCACTCCGCGACATTATTATCCTGGCAATTCTGGTGTGCCCTTGGCAGTTCCCCAATCAAGACCAGCTGCTCAGCCAGCGCCACCGATCACACCGGTATTCGTGGCCCCGCCACCACATGAAACTCCCATATATGTTGTGCGTCCCACAATGAGGCTTCCTCGGTCTTCCAGTGAGCCAGTACTGAAGGTTTCAGATGGTCAGTATTATGCTACGGAACCTACTTTGCAATTGAATGAACCATATGGGTACACTCAGCTGCCTGTATTTCAATTTGATACGGAGAAACCTATCGCAATAGAGGAACAGGAAGTCATAGCGCGGAAGTTGAAAAGTTTAGAACAAGCTATGAGGAATTTGCAAGGAATCGGAGATTATAGAAGTGTTTCCTATAAAGATCTGTGCATGTTCCCAGACATCAACCTGCCCCCCGGTTTTAAGATGCCTAAGTTTGAGAAATATGCAGGGCACGGTGATCCTGTAGCACACTTGAGACGTTACTGCAACCAGTTGAGGGCTGCAGGAGGAAAGGAAGAACTACTCATGGCCTTATTTGGCGAGAGTCTTTCAGATCTGGCTTCAGAATGGTTCATCGATCGGGATATCGATAAATGGAACAGTTGGGATGATTTGGCTTCTGAATTTGTTCAACATTTTCAGTACAACATTGACTTGATTCCGGATGAAAAATCTTTGGTCAACATGAAGAAAAAGAGCACTGAAACTTTCAGAGAGTATGCGATTAGATGGCGTGAACAAGCTGCTAGGGTGAAACCGCCAATGAAAGAAAGTAAGATAGTGTAGGCGTTTATTCAAGTGCAGGATGAAACATATTATCAACACTTGTTACCTGCATTAGGCAAGCCATTTATTGAGGTCCTCAAAATGGGGGAGATAATAGATGATGGAATTAAGACTGGTCGCATTATGAGTTTTGCAACATTAAAAGCGACTACTCAAGAAATTCATAAAGGTTTGGGAAGTATGGGAGGAAGGAAGCATGTGGAAGATGCATCTGCCATTGCAGTTGAACAACAGGCATGGGCAAGAGGACCACACCATCGGGCTCAAACCCAAGATTATGCCCAAGCTCCACGGAATCTTTACCAAAATCCATTATATTCTATTCCCCCACCTCCATATCAAGTGTATAATGTGCAACCTTATGTTCAACCTCCATCTTACCCACACTGGCGTGCGCCAACTCTGCCAAGTCATCCTCCAACTTCACATACATACCGAAGCCCTTCTAGGCCTGGTTTTCAATTTAAGCCAAATAATGAAATGAGACAGAAGTCAAGAGATAACTTCACACCCATTGGAGAGTCGTATACAAGTTTATTCCAGAGATTGGTACAACAGGACATGATCACCCCTCTCCTTGGGTATACTCCCGACCCACATTCAAGAAGTTTTGATCCTAATGTACGATGTGCATATCATTCTGATGTTCAGGGTCACAGTATTGAAGATTGTCGTGCTTTGAAAAGAGAAATTGAAAAGATGATTCAAGATAAATCAATCATGGTGCAGAACATTGACAGTGAGGAAAGCTCTAGTCATGCTGATATGCAAACCAGTGGCTAAGATGTCAGGCTGATCAATTGAGAAGTCACCCCTCTCCCTACTAGGAAGAGGTCTGGTAGCTTGTTTTGTTTTATTTTCTGCTATCCGAACTATTTCAGGGTTGTAGTTCTGGATCTATCTTGTTTTGTCCTTTTGTTGTTTATGTTCAAACCCTTCTATCTTTTGTTTCAACTAAATGAAGTGTCCCATTTTTCTTCGTGTTTTAAATATGTGTTGTTTGTTTGTTTTCCTTACATAGTACATTTTGGGTTAACTCTAGTGATATGACATGCAGTGAAATGTTCAGCCAGATCTTAAAATCCAATTTAAGCATGAACTTTGAATCAGAGGGTTAAAGTTAGAAAAAGAGAGCATATGAGAAAATAGATAGAGTGCTGAGACATTTGGTGACAAGTTAAGGCAATTATTTTGAGAATCACAAGAACAACTTGGTCATCGATCGAAAGGCAAGTCCCAATTAGGTCAAATAAGTGGACGTGTGATCGCTATATCAAGAGAAACAAGAAGATAAGCAGCTCCACGAAAGCATGAGTCATTTGATGTGAGGAATGCACAACAAAGGTGGAGTTTACAGAAGAAGTAGTGACACAAAGACTCAATCTGCTTAAAAAGATATCGCAAATGATCTTCATCTCTCACTTTCAATTGCATGTTATGTACTTGCATTCTCAAGGATTGATATGATGAAGGCATTTCATTCTGCTATCCAAACATTGTGTTATCCTTTGTTTACCCCATTTGAACCTTAGTGTTATTTTCTTTCATACCCCTCTTTTGGAATCAAGATAAGAGTCAACAAAATTCAAAAAAAATATGTCGAAAAAGAAAGAAAAGATGAGTGTCAAGAAAAATAAAGTCAGAAAAGTCCCAAAGACAAAAGAGTCAACAAAAGAAAAAAATAGAATCAAGTGAAAGAACAAGCTGCCAGAACTACGCATGACCTGATTCTCCTCTCTCGGGGGTGAGATACGTAGGCTGCTCTACTAAGGGCTCGGTCCAACCAAATAAATAATTTAGAATCACCCAGTCAAAAGAAACTGGGGCATGAGTTAGTCCTCATTGTTTGAGTCGATTCCAAAAGTTGTAAGTCCTAACCCACTTCAAGTGTCGTTTGGGCCTCACGCCATCCTTTCTTTCTAACCCTATCCAAAAGCCAAGTTACAACCAAAGAAAAGACCTTCAGATCAATCTTTGGGGATGTTAAGGCAAAGCATGCAAGGGATATGCTGATGTATTTGGGAACTACCTGTCTTCCTCAGACCAAGGAGTCAAGAGATAAATAAAAATGAGAGAGTCTTATTGGTGAAAACCCTCACGGGCACCGTAAGGCGATAGTAAGTTGAGAGAGATAAAAAGGAGAGAGTCTTACTGGTGAAAACCCTCACGGGCACCGTGAGACGATTGTAAGTTGGGAGAAATGAGAATAATAGAGTCTCATTAGTAAAAAACTTCACAGACACCTTAAGACAAGGGTGAGCTGAGGGAAAGACCCTTCAAAACGTCACTAGCCGATGAGGCCTGAATGCAATTGGTCTAAGGAAACAACTCAGTTTCAAGGCCATTAACTCAACAATAATTGGTAGAGAGGTTGGATGGAAAGATCAGGTAGCTTAATCTAAAAGGCATGGCATAATCATTAGAGTTGATTGTCATTTTTAGAAAATTTGCCATTTCTTTGTTTCAAATGGGGACACTCATTGTCTTTTCTTTTTTTCCCTTTATTTTATTTTGTTTTCTTGATTCAGTAGTCCAAATAAAAGTCATTGTCATTTTTTCTGTCTCTTGGTTTTGAGTCAAGTCCATATCAAAACAAGTGAGAAAAGAATTCAAAGCTGGCCACCAACTTCTTCAATTGCACAATGCAAGACAAAGTCAGCATATGAAAGTGACATAATTGTGAACTTATGAAACACCAAGGTTTGAAGGATTTATATGAGAAGTATGACAAACTAGAGATACTGTGGTTATTTTGGAGTCACTCTTAATGATCTGAGTTTGGGTAAATGACACGATAAAACAGGGGCAAATGTCAGCAATCTGAAACAAAATGAAGGGAATGAACACTAGAGCAAATGCCTGGAAAGCCAAATGCTGCAAACTACCACTAAGTTTTTTAACTGACAAATTTTCTTGATTGAAACAGGGACAAATTTGTTTCACTTGATTCAGTTACCATTGGAAATGCATATCCAGGGATTTTACTTTCTGTTCAGGACCCTCCTGAAAAATGGGATTTTACTTTCAGTTCAGGACCCTCCTGAAAAATGAGACTTTACTTTCTGTTCAGGACCCTCCTGAAAAATGGGATTTTACTTTATGTTCAGGACCCTCCTGAAAAATGGGACTTTACTTTCTGTTCAGGACCCTCCTGAAAAATAGGATTTTACTTTCTGTTCCGGACCCTCCAGGAAAATAGGATTTTACTTTCTGTTCAGGACCCTCCTGGAAAATGGGATTTTACTTTCTGTTCAGGACCCTCCTGGAAAATGGGATTTTACTTTATGTTCAGGACCCTCCTGGAAAATGGGATTTTACTTTATGCTCAGGACCCTCCTGAAAAATGGGACTTTACTTTCTGTTCAGGACCCTCCTGAAAAATGGGATTTTACTTTCTGTTCAGGACCCTCCTGAAAAATGGGATTTTACTTTCTGTTCTGGACCCTCCTGAAAAATGGGATTTTACTTTATGTTCAGGACCCTCCTGAAAAATGAAATTTTACTTTCTATTCGGGTCATCCCAGCAACATTTGTAAGGAGACACACTTCCTTGTTTGGGTAATCCCAGCAACATTTGTAAGGAGACGCACTTCCTTGTTCGGGTAATTCCAGCAACATTTGTAAGGAGACGCATTTCCTTATTCGGGTAATCCCAGCAACATTTTTAAGGAGACGCACTTCCTTGTTCGGGTAATTCCAGCAACATTTGTAAGGAGACGCACTTCCTTATTCGGGTAATCCCAGCAACATTTTTAAGGAGACGCACTTCCTCGTTTGGGTAATTCCAGCAACATTTGTAAGGAGACGCACTTCCTCGTTTGGGTAATTCCAGCAACATTTGTAAGGAGACACACTTCCTTGTTCAGGTAATCCCAACAACATTTGTAAGGAGACGCACTTCCTTGTTCGGGTAATTCCAGCAACATTGGTAAGGAGATACACTTCCCTGTTTGGGCAAATCAAAAAACATTTGTAAGGAGACGCACTTCCTTGTTTGAGAAATTCAAGAGACATTTGTAAGGAGACGCACTTCCTTGTTTGAGCAATTCAAGAAATATTTTGTGAAGAGACGCACTTCTTTGTTTGAACAATTCAAGAGACATTTGTGAGGAGACGCACTTCCTTGTTTGAGTAATTCAAGAGACATTTGTGAGGAGATGCACTTCCTTATTTGAGTAATTCAAGCGGCATTGGTAAGGAGACGCATTTCCTTGTTTTGGTAATTCAAGTAGCATTGGTAAGGAAACGCACTTCCTTGTTTTGTTAATTCAAGCGGCATTGGTAAGGAGACGCATTTCCTTATTTTGGTAATTCAAGTAGCATTGGTAAGGAAACGCACTTCTTTGTTTTGGTAATTCAAGCGGCATTGGTAAGGAAACACACTTCTTTGTTTTGATAATTCAAGCAACTTTGGCAAGGAGATGCACTTCCTTGATTGGGTAATTCGAATTTTGCTTTTTAGGTGATGCACTTTCTAACTTAAGTCTTGATTCCTAGAAGATGCACTTTCTAGTCGAGTTATTGCACTTAATCCTTAGGAGACGCATTTCCTTGCTAGTTTTCATTTTTAGGTGACACACTTTTAACTTAAACTTGTATCTCTAGAAGACGCACTTTCTAGTTAGAATCCCTCACTTTAATTCTTAGGAGATGCACTTCCTAGTCTTGGTTATTTAGTTTTACTCTTAAGAGATGCATTTCTTAGTCAGAGTCTTGATTCACCATTGCAACATGCAAATAGGTATGATGTGACTTTTCCAAAAAGTCTTCGGAGGATAAAATAAAAAATAAAAAAAAAATGACATTTCTCTTTATAGTAATATTCGTTTGGGGATAATTTTCTTTTTTTTTTTAGTTTTGATGTGATTTCAGGAGCCCGCCTGCAGAACAGGGTGAAGAAGTTGAAAGCATAGCAACAAAGTTATGAAATAGCAAGTCAGGAGCCCGCCTGAAGAACAGGGTGATGAAATAGCAAGTCAGGAGCCCGCCTGGAGAATAGGGTGAAGAAACAAAAGAGTCAAGCAATAAAGTGAAGCAATTGAAAGCCAAGCAACAAGTGGAAAGAAATTGCAAATCAGGAGCCCGCCTGAAGAATAGGGTGATGAAAATCGAGTCAAGAACCAATAGAAGCTATATAGATAGGATTTTTGTAATTTCATTTATGTTTTAACTTGTAATTTTATTTTATTTTTATGTAATGACGGAGCCGCGGACCGGAACCTCGATGGAACCTCACTCGACTCTCCAACTCGGTATAGTCCATCTCCCTCCAAAAGTTGAGATACTTGTCACTCGATCCTCTCATAATGTGAGTAGGTGGGATGTCTTAAGTCAAGATCCGGTTTTCCTTCTTCCTTCTGTTTCTTTCTTTGAATAATGGTCGGGTCAAAATTTGGTCTCGCTGTCTACTTCTTTGTCTGAAAACACTTTGTGTTTACATTCAAAGGGGGCATGATGTAGACACCTAATTTTATCCCTCCCGAAGTCTAATTTTATTCATTTTTAGTTCACCTTACCATATGTCCAACCCCATGTAATTATATCCCACCAAAATACAAAAATAAATAAAAAATACCTCTAACTAATTTATCTTATCCTAACAACCTATCCAATCAAAAGCTTTCACCTACCCTAACTACCCATGTGATTCCCCTCCTCCTTTTTCTTGTCCACAAAGAAAGAATATATGGGGGACTCACCAAAATTCCCACATGATAACAAATCCATGCCCATTATAAAAGAAAAATTCTAAGAGGAAAAGGGGAATTCTTTGGATCATCATCTTCTCCACAATAACAACAATCACAAAATAATCTTCCTCACACAAAAAAAAAAAGCAACCGGTGAACAGTACCCGGTGAACAGTACCGGTGAACAGTACCGGTGAACAGTACCTAAGCGTGAAAAGTGACGGTGAACGGGTCATTATTTGTCGAGTTGGATTGTTGGTGTTAAGGTTCGGCTCGAGGTTTCCGGGTGAGGACTCTCTTTATTCGAATAACATTGAGTTTGAAAGCTTCAAATTTAAGGTCCAACTCTATCTCTTCTAATTTTACTTTACTATACGTGTTTGATTTGCCTGATGTGTGGTTGAATTTTGGTGACATTAATTCGGTGTTCGATTTCATTGAATAGATGGTTGTGGATTGTTGAGATGGCTGTCTTGAATCGTTGGAATTTGGTATAAAAAATGGAATGTGGGGTTGGATGGTAGGAATTGATAAAGAATGAATATTGTTTTGATTTATTGTCGTTGGTTATTTTGAAGCAAATACGAGTGTTTGATTGGGTAGTATCATGATGCGCCGATTGGTTTAGGCAAACGTAGTTTGGGTAGGCAAAATTTAGGATTCGTGGCTTCGGTTGAATGTTGGAAATTCTGTGGAGTGTTTGAAATTTTGTTGAATAGTTTTATTTTTTTCCGCACTAAGAAATGTATTCATTTGACCGGGGAATGCCCCGAAGCACTTGTATTATTTTATCCGGGGAATGCCCCGAGGTATCTTGTACTCGGAGGACGCTCGTTATCAAGGCCCGAGGCATCGGGTAAAGCTTTGGAGCATAGTTTAGGATTAATATAGGTTAGTGTAGGTTTATATTTTTGCATTTTTCTATTTCGGGATTGTATAATTGGACTGGACACTAATTTTGGATTTGTTTTGTTTCATGTGTTTGGATGGATTGTTTTATGTGTTTTTGTGTGGTTTATACATTTGTAATGCCAAATTAGTCGATACCCTCCACCAGGCGACTGTGGTCAAACCACGGGATCGAGGGGTGCCTAACACCTTCCCCTTGGTCAACAGAATTCCTTAACCGGAATCTTTGTTCGCAAAACCAGTTTAAGAGTCAAACGGTTTCGAAAAGGATTTTCTAAAGGTGACTTGGCACACCGGATTATGCCAAGTGGCGACTCTGAATAAAAAATGCAAATAATCCTTTTTCCGAAATAAATTTTCATTTCTCGTCACTTAAATAATAAAACCCTTTCGAACTTTAAAAATGTATTCCAATGTTTTGGAGTACGCGTTGAAAAAAACGGGTGTGACAATAAGCTCTCGCTATGCGAAGGATCCGACCACTAGAGTCTACTATAGTACGCACCCTTACCTTGCTTTTCTGTCAGAGGCTGTTTCCAAGGCTCGAGTGATGCGTTGCAGCAAACTACTGTAGCTTTATTAACTTTCTATTTTATGATTTAATTTTTGCACTAATAGGTTTACTATTAGAATTTGCATACATAGCCTAGTTAATCTTATTAGACATAATATAAACACTTATACTTAATAATCAAAACTCAAAATACAATAGCTTTGTAAAGTTGCACAATATTCATGACGAAATTAAGTTAATAGAGGAGGTACTCTAAGGGTTAGCAATATATCTAGCATCAGCGGAGTCAGATTTTTCATTGAAGAAATTCAAACTATAAAAAAGTATACATGCAAGAATCCAAGCAAATTCAACATATACTTAGATATGTACATATAAAGATTACCTTGAACATACAATGTAATTTTTCAGCGAAGGGGTTATTTTAGATGAAAACGTTGCACCCATGTGACTCCGCCCCCTAAGAAAGACATGCAAAACAAGAAAATTTAGAGAATTAAGTTAGAAAAATGGCCTGAATTTGTTCCTGAATGGCGTGACTATTAATTTTGGTTAGATTAATCCATCCAAAAAACTATATCAATATTCGTATTATAAACTTCAGCTGAATTTGGGATTATTTATAATTTAGGGTAGTTAATTAAGTTTGACAAGTCTTCACAAAGACGAGCTAAATCGTAGGTTTTGTCTTAAAACTGGAAAAATTGTCATGGTGGAACATATTGCCATCAAAATAACAAAATTTTAAAAATTACAGAAATATTGTATATAAAATTAATGTATTTAGCTCTAACATTATAATTTAAAAAGAAATTTTAAAAAATATTCCAACAAACAAAATCAAGGTTACCTTTTATGCCAATCTTTGTCGAGTTTTATTATCTTCTTTCTATAATAATAACTAATAAAGAACAATGGATTCTTTTATAGAGGTATTTAGCTTATTTGTTTTCTATACAAATACTCTTTAGCCTTCTTTTTTTTTCTTCTTTTTTTGGTGTAGATGAATTATTTTTGGCTAATTATTTTTCTTGGTTTGCCAAATATATTTTGAATTCGGACAATGGAGTGGAGGCCAAGTAAAATTAAAAGAGATTAGGTCACGTTTGCCCTTTTTTTTCTTCTTAGTTATCAATATTAACATCCCTCTTAGAAATTCAACATATTCGACACATAGTATTTCTATAAGTGGATGAGATTATATACTTGTTCAATTTTATACAATTTTAAATGTCTACTTGTGCGCATTCAAAGATGAAAAAACATAGATTCCAACCGACACCAAATTAAAAAGCATGTTTATGGATTATGTCTTTTACTTAACCTTTTAACGATCAAAAGACATTACCTCCTCTGCCTTTTGAATAGGAATAATAACCCTCTTAAGCAACATTTTTCGACGAGCTCTACAAAATTAGATCAATCTGAAAGAAAGACAGCAACTCGTATGTGACATCAAAAACAGAACAAAAAAGGGACAAATGTACCTCCGAATTATGATAAATGATACGTATATACCCTCTCTCATATTTTGTGTACAGATACACCCCTACCATTAGTGTGAGGAGCATATACGTACCACTTCATTTACGGTAAATTCATATGTATACCCAAAAGATGACAGAAGGTATATACGCATCATTTATCATAGTTCGGGGTATATTGGTCACTTTCCCGAAAACTGAATAACTCCATAAGAAACAGAAGAAAAACAATACAACAACAACAACAAACCCAGTATATTCCCACACAGTGGAGTCTGGGAAGGATAGAGTGTACGTAGTCCATACCACTACATCTAAAGAAGTAGAGAGGAAACAGAAGAAAAATAATATTGAATTAAATTGATAAGAGTTGTATAGCAGTGCTACTAGTGAAGTACTAATACATTCATACTGCAAAACCTCCTGGCAACTGTTTGAAGATTAAGCAAAAGTTGTTGAAAAATGTATCATGATTGCTACAGAAATCTCATCAAGCAGAGAATTAATCCACAACACACTACACGTTCATCCAAGTTCACTTGTGTTCCCAAAGATCACGATCTGATTGAGGACACGTGAAGATCAAGCTGGGATATGCATACTAATCTACATTATACACAACTTGGGCTTTAGATGATGCCCGCTGAAAATTTGTTATCTCCGCGAGTACTTTGAGAGATTTTTTATCTTTCATTCTGCGGGGTTCGATTACCATTTTGACCAGTGCTGGAGACACGGCCAATAAAACCTTGATAAGTTGCAGTTCAGCCTCTTCTCCCGATACACATTTAATCTTCGCTGTCTTCAGGTGATTAAATGTCATATCCGAGAAGCTTGCAGGAATCTCATCAATAGCATCCCGGGGCACAGGTTCATTATACTCCTCATCACTAATAAAATACATCTAATAAAAGATCAAGAAAAACCCATGAGCATGCAGAATAAGGAAGTCATTACATATCAAAAACACATTAAAAGAGAAAAATAAACATCATTAACAACCTTAATTTCAAGTTCTTCTAAATTTGGGGAGCTTCTTATCAAGCAAAGAGCAAACGAAAGATCAAAGAACTCTCCCAAAGTAATCTTATATATGTCAAGGCGTTTAAGACAGTTAAGAGCGAAGGGGAGCCTTGTTGGGATAACTTCAGCTGGTCCAACATAGTCTTCCTGGGAAGAAAATGTCAAAAATCAGGATGGTTCAAAGCCCAAACGATGGTACATCTATGAACATGCACTAGAATTAAGCCACGAAACAACATTACCTGAAGACACTCGTGATTCCAGCGAAGATTCTCAAGAGCAGGAATAGACTCAAAAATCTTGGCAAGATCATGTTCTGCGTCTATAGAAAATTCTACAGGCTCATAAGAAACTTTGGAGAGAAGAGGGACGTTTTTTAGATGTAAAAAGTTTATATCGCCCGAGAAGAAAAATGACCTCAGCTTGGGAGCACTAATTTCAATGTGGTGTGAAACTTCGTTGCAATCCAACACCAAATGGTCAAGTAACGGGCTATGGGAGATTAAACTTCCAAGCAATTCAGAAGAAATTGTGACTTCAATTAGTTCTAGGCTAATTAATCTATCAAATCCCTTAAAGAGTGGTGGCGGACGTATTAGACATTGCTGGAGAAACAGATGCTTCAATTGGGAGCATGTGAATAATGATGAAGGCAGTTTGTATTGGTTAGCGAGCAACAGATTATGTTGGTTATCCATAGGAAGTTTAAGGACAAGATGTTGAATGCCATTCCTAGAGAGGAAATATATCAAGTGATCAATATTAGGACATATTGTTAGAAGAGGAATGTCGAGAGTAAACTTGGTAATTGGTCGTGTATGAAGGGTCAAGAGATGACAGAGAATGTTAGCAAACCCAATTTTAGCAGATGTCAAGTCCTCTTTTGTTTTCCAAAGTGTTTGATCAAGTTCGATTTGTGGAATTCCGCACCAGTTATATCTCCATTTCTTCGATAAGATGCTTGTCCTCACAGCATCTCGTAAAGGCAACCTCGTTAAGATGTCGTTGATTAAATTATCGGGAAGGTTGCTAAGTACATTGGGGGGAGATAAAAGTTGATTGTTCCCATTTGGAGGCATCATTTTAGATGATTGGCAAAAATAACCTGCAGCCAATTAAACATGAATACAATAAGCAATGAATCTCCAAACTGTCCGGTCTGAGTAAACACTAAACGGACCGCATGCAACCGCTTTGCACATAGTTAAATTAACACGGAACAACTCTTAAGAACAAAAGAAGAATCTATCTATAGATTGGTACCACTTGATATTTAAGTTATGCTATAGCTATCATAACTTAAAACCTGTTATCAAACAGTGGCTTACACCGGATTTGTGTAAGACGTGCCAAGCTATTGTCGCAATTCGATTTATATATATATATTCCATATTTGATGATTCGTTTTCATTATTTTAAACCCGTATCAACTTGGTTAACTATTCCTCTATCAATCTCTAGTATAATGAGGCTAAGGGAGACAACTTGTTGAAGGTGGCGTCATCCGACACCACTTCTAAAAAAATTCATCGAAGACATTGCTTGGAAAATAAAGCCTTGGAAGTAGATGCCGAGCGAACATTTTTAGTACAACGCAGCTTGGAACCCCACCCCTAACCAGTCTGACCACTGTTTGTATAGAATCTACGCCACTCGCAAGGGCGGCTCAAGCAAATCCGTGGCTTAAGGCAAAAATCAAATGGAGGCCTTACGCTTTTAACAAAAAATAATTACTTTTATAAAGTCTATTTTTAAAATTATATAATCATATTTAGTAATTCTTTTTTAATTAATAATATAGTCAATGCATTAAAAAGTTTGCCGCCATTTCTCCAAAAGGGTTGAGCCGCCCCTGGCCACTCGCTTCCTTTACCTACTAGCTAAGTTGTGCGGACTCTTTACTTTCGATGCCGCAGCCGTGTTGGATTCTTCAAATCCAACACCCCCCATCAAGTTTAAAGCAAAACCCAGTTCGATTTCAGCGGATTTAATAATACCCACAAAATTAAAAATACAATACTCATTTAAAAATTCAGCAGAAGCAAATGAGTTGAATTAAGTAAGCAGTAAGTAAAAAGAGAGGAAGAGGAACCTGAGTTGTTGCCGATAATACAAAGGAAATGAGGCGTCAAACTCTGAGATGTGTAATAGTAATGTTTTTTTTGGGCCTTAAGTAATAGAGCCCAAAGTTGTTCCATCCATACCAAGTGTCCCTAAAGTGTTCGGTCTAGAATTTTTGTCCTTTAAATATCGGGTCTTCAATATTTGTCCTCAAAGACAAAGAGTATGGTCTTGATTAAGTTCTAATAAGGAAAAACTTATCATCAAGTGAACATGTTTATTGTCTTAAAATTTCATGAATGTGTATGGGCAAGAGTTAGAACGCGTGCCTTATGTGCAACATATCTATGTTCGAATGTTCTGATCAGTGTGTGCAGATTTATTATATTAAATTGTCATAAATGTTTGCCTTATGGGAAAGAGTTAGAACGTATACGCCTTATACGCAAGAGTTATTAAGAGGGGTCAAAAAAATAAAAATATTCCCTTATGGAGGTTATTTTTATAAGATTTTTCTTATGTGGAATAAAATATCAAGACCAATCTATTTTAGGTTTATTTCTAAATTTTACCACTGCCCAGACACAAGCAAAAGCCCAATTCAGAATTGCCACCGCTCAGATTTTGTAACATGAAACATCTAGGGTGAGTTCGATACGAAGGAAAATAATTTTCATGAAAAATTTTGACATCTTATGTATTTTCTAGTATTTGGTGAGTGAGAAAAAAATATTTATTTCAAAAGTATTTATACGTAAAATAGTAAAAAATAATGGAGGTAGGAGGGAGTAGGTTGTGGGGCCTGGGGGTGGCAGGGATGGGATGGTCAAAGTGACAGGAGTTGGGGGCGGGTGGGATGATGCAAAAAAACATAGGTCACTTATAGGACTTGTTTTCGTAGAGAACATCGGAAAATAAGAAAGACATCTCCATACCAAACACACCCCTAGAGGAAATTCCTTGGGCTATTTACGATGCATAATTGGTGTTTTGACTGATTATAATTTATAGTGATGTTGTTCAATTGTTACCTGTCTGTCTGTATCACTTGTATTCATTAGTTCTATTCGAATCCGTACATGCTCGATGAGTAAGGACAAGATATTCCCTTTTTTCTTCGTAGTTATCAATATTAACATCCCTCTTAGAAATTCAACATATTCGACATATAGTATTTCTATAAGTGGATGAGGGTATATACTTGTTCAGCTTTATACAATTTTAAATATCAACTTGTGCACGTTCAAAGTCGAAAAACATAGATTCCAATCGAGACCAAATTAAAAAAAACGCTTATGAATTATGTCTTTTACTTAACCATCAGGAGACATTACCTCCTACACCTTTTGAATAGGAATAATAACCCCCTTCAGCAACATTTTTCGATAAGCTTTACAAAATTAGATCAAACTGAAAGAAAGACATCAACTTGTATAAAAAAAGGTCAGTCCGGTGCACTAAAGCTCCTGCCATACATAGGGTCCGGGGAAGAACCCCACCATAAAAATGTATTTACGCAGCCTTACGTTGCATTTCTGCTAGAGGCTGTTTCAATGAAAGACATCAACTTGTATGTGGCATCAAAAACAGAATAACTCCATAAGAAACAATGAGAAAAACATGAGTTGTAAAGCAATGCTGCTAGTGAAGTACTAATACAATCATACTACAAAACCTCCTGGCAACTGTTTGAAGAATAAGCAAAAACTGTGGAGAAAATGTATCAGGATTGCTACAGAACTCGGCATGCAGAGAAATAATCCACAACATACTACACGTTCGTCCAAGTTCACTTGTGTTCCCAAACATTTTAGCCAAAGATCACGATCTGATTGAGGACACGTGAAGATCAAGCTGGGATATGCATATTAATCTACATTATACACAACTTGGGCTTTAGATGATGCCCGCTGAAAATTTGTTATCTCCGCGAGTACTTTGAGAGATTTTTTATCTTCCATTCTGCGGGGCTCGATTACCATTTTGACCAGTGCTGGAGACACGGCCAATAAAACCTTGATAAGTTGCAGTTCAGCCTCTTCTCCCGATACACATTTAATCTTCGCTGTCTTCAGGTGATTAAATGTCATATCTGAGAAGCTTGCAGGAATCTCATCAATAGAATCCCGGGGCACAGGTTCATTATACTCCTCATCACTAATAAAATACATCTAATAAAAGATCAAGAAAATCCCATGAGCATGCAGAATAAGGAAGTCATTACATATCAAAAACACATTAAAAGAGAAAAATAAACATCATTAACAACCTTAATTTCAAGTTCTTCTAAATTTGGGGAGCTTCTTATCAAGCAAAGAGCAAACGAAAGATCAAAGAACTCTCCCAAAGTAATCTTATATATGTCAAGGCGTTTAAGACAGTTAAGAGCGAAGGGGAGCCTTGTTGGTATAACTTCAGCTGGTCCAACATAGTCTTCCTGGGAAGAAAATGTCAAAAATCAGGATGGTTCAAAGCCCAAACGAGGGTAAATCTATGAACATGCACTAGAATTAAGCCACGAAACAACATTACCTGAAGACACTCGTGATTCCAGCGAAGATTCTCGAGAGCAGGAATAGACTCAAAAATCTTGGCAAGATCATGTTCTGCATCTATAGAAAATTCTACAGGCTCATAAGAAACTTTGGAGAGAAGAGGGACGTTTTTTAGATGTAAAAAGTTTATATTGCCCGAGAAGAAAAATGACCTCAGCTTGGGAGCACTAATTTCAATGTGGTGTGAAACTTCGTTGCAATCCAACACCAAATGGTCAAGTAACGGACTATGGGAGATCAAACTTCCAAGCAATTCAGAAGAAATTGTGACTTCAATTAGTTCTAGGCTAATTAATTTATCAAATCCCTTAAAGAGTGGTAGCGAATGTATTAGACATTGCTGGAGAAACAAATGCTTCAATTGCGAGCATGTGAATAATGATGAAGGCAGTTTGTATTGGTTAGCGAGCAACAGATTGCGTCGCTTATCCCTAGGAAGTTTAAGGACAAGATGTTGAATGCCATTCCTAGAGAGGAAATATATCAAGTGATCAATATTAGGACATATTGTTAGATGAGGAATGTCGAGAGTAAACTTGGTAATTGGTCGTGTATGAAGGGCCAAGAGGTGACAGAGAATGTTAGCAAATCCAATTTTAGTAGATGTCAAGTCCTCTTTTGTTTTCCAAAGTGTTTGATCAAGTTCGATTTGTGGAATTCCGCACCAGTTATATCTCCATTTCTTCGATAAGATGCTTGTCCTCACAGCATCTCGTAAAGGCAACCTCGTTAGAATGTCGTTGATTAAACTATCGGGAAGGTTGCTAAGTACATCGGGGGGAGATAAGCGTTGTTTTCTTCCATTTGGAGGCATTATAATAAATGATTGGCAAAAAGAACCTGCAAAAAATAAACAAGAATACAATAGGTAAGGAATCTCCAAACTGTCCGGCCTGAGTAAACACTAAACGGACAGCACACAACCGCTTTGCACATAGTTAAATTAACACGGAACAACTCTTAAGAACAAAAGAAAAATCTCTCTATAGATTGGTACCACTTGATATTTAAGTTATGCTATAGCTATCATAACTTAAAACCTGTTATCAAACAGTGGCTTACACCAGATTTGTGTAAGACGCGCCAAGCTATTGTCGCAATTCGATTTATATATATTCCATATTTGATGATTCGTTTTCATTATTTTAAACCCGTATCAACTTGGTTAACTATTCCTCTATCAATCTCTAGTATAATGAGGCTAAGGGAGACAACTTGTTGAAGGTGGCGTCATCCGACACCACTTCTAAAAAAATTCATCGAAGACATTGTTTGGAAAATAAAGCCTTGGAAGTAGATGCCGAGCGAACATTTTTAGTACAACGCAGCTTGGAACCCCACCCCTAACCAGTCTGACCATTGTTTGTATAGAATCTACGCCACTCGCTTCCTTTACCTACGGGCTAAATTGCGCGGAATCTTCACTTTCTATGCCGCACTCATGTCAGATTCTCCAAAAATACACTAGTTTTGGCGAATCCCAGGGGCGGAGCTACCTTTGGACAAGTCTGTGGTAAATTATACTATTTATGCATGGGTAAAATTATTTTTTATGTATCTACCGTAGATGTTGAACTCTCTTCGGCCAGTTCGTATGTTCACTTTTGAATCCCCTTATTGAAAAACCTAACTCCGCCATTGGTGAATCCGATACGCACCCGTTGACATTTTTGAAGAGTCCGAACAACATAGCTTACTGGCACTACATATATGAAACTCTTACTCGGGGGCAAACCTAGGGGGGTCGGGAGGTTGTTCACCCAAAACCCCTCAACAAAAAATTACACTCTGTTATAATATATAAGGTAATATTTTTTCATTTAATTTTTTATGTATATATTGGCTTAGTGGTTTAAAATTTAACTTTTGAAATGAAAATCCTAGATCCGCTACTGCTCCTATCAACACCCCCATCAAGTTAAAAGCAAAACCGACTTCAATTTCAGCAGCATACCCACAAAATAAAAATACAATATTCATTTCAAAATTCAACAGAAGCAAATGAGTTGAATTAAGTAAGCAGTAAGTAAAAAGAGATGAAGAGGAACCTGAGTTGCCGATAATACAAGGAAATGAGGCGCCAAACTCTTTGATGTGTAATAGTAATGTTTTTTTGGGCCTTAAGTAATAGAGCCCAAAGTTGTACTATCCATACCAATTAGTGGAAATTTCATCAGTGCCTCTCAAGGTGTTCGATCTTGAATTTTTATTTTTCAAATATCTGGTCTTAAATATTTGTCCTCAAAGAGTGTGGTCTTGAATAAGTTTTATTGTGCGGCTACAAGGAAAAACTTGTCGTCAATTGAACAGATTCACAGTCTTAAAGTATCTTGAATGTGTGTTTTATGGGCAAAAGTTAAAACGTTTGCTTTACGTGCAACATATCTGTGTTCTAATGTTCTGTTCGATTTGTGCAGCTTCATTATATTCAAATGTCATATATAAAAGTTTGTCTTGTGGGCAAGAGTTAGAATGTGTGTCCCTTATAGACAAGAGTTATTAAGAGGGGTCAAAAAATCAAGATCACCACTTATGGAGGTCATTTTTATAAGATTTTTATATGAAAATA
This sequence comes from Capsicum pubescens, assembly GCA_030864215.1. Lineage (NCBI taxonomy): Eukaryota > Viridiplantae > Streptophyta > Magnoliopsida > Solanales > Solanaceae > Capsicum > Capsicum pubescens. The sequence goes on along the minus strand of CM061548.1, from coordinate 408,370,746 downwards.
AAATAGGAAAAAAGATAAAAATAGCACTTCACTCTAAAATAATTCTATTGTAATAACCACCCAAAATTAATTGCCTGCAAGTAGCCACTAAATTAATTCCTACTTTTAGCTATTTCTATTTAGGCTTCGTCTTCTTTTTCATTTTTTTTTTTTAAATTTTGTTGTTTCATTTTAAAAAAACATTGGTCCATTTTTCTTATTAAAAAAGAATTCGACTTTTCTATTTTTTTCATTTCACTACTACATTTTTTAAAAATAAAAATATATCAAAGTGGTATAAGCGTTGTATCAGTTTGGTATAGGGATTGTATATGCATGCGTAGGTTCTCTCTCTTGAAAAAGTATATCAATATGGTATAAGCGTCGTATCAATTTGATATAGGGATTATATATGCATGCATAGGTTCCGTCTCTTTTGAAAAAGCGTATCAATAGTGTATAAGCGTTGTATCAATTTGGTCTACAAACTAATTATGCAAGAAATGGTCAAAGTAGCCTAATGGCTATTAATTTGTCCGACTGGCCATAATGTGATAAATTCACCAAATGTTGTCCATTTATTTTAAAATGGCCAGTGAGTGTCAATATTAAGATCAATCCATTTTAGGGTCATTTCTAACCTTACCACAGCCCAGACACAACCAAAAGCCCAATTCAAAATTACCACCTATCTTAAATTTATTTTCTAGTGTTTGATTATATGTTTTTTTTTTTTTGGGTAAACTGTACATGCTTGATGAGTAAAAACAAGATAAGGTATATGCATTCACTCAATTTCGTTCTGTCAATGCATACAATCACGATAGATTATATTTGACTCCACAACAGAGAAGAGAAGACAGACATTTTCTAGATGTATACAATGTATATTTTCACTAAAGACAAATCTCTTTTTAATATGAATGACTTGCATTATTTACAGCAAAAATCTCATTAATACCTCATGCATTTAGAACAATCCTAAGATTAATTATTCCAAAGGGGCAAATATGGTCCAAAGTATAAAAATAGGAATTTACATATTCAAAAAGTGAAACAAAGGGTAGATATGATCAATTCTTCATAGTATAAAGGTAAATATAATATTTTCTTGTATAGAATTGGAAAAGAGTTATTTCTAGCTGGTATTTGCACTAATTGCTCTAGGAATGTGTACGGTTCCAATATTCTAGTTTGGCCACTAATTTGATGACTAACAATATATAAACGTTAATATTGGGATTCTATTGGAAATAACCTCTCTACTTCATCTGAGATAGCGGCATGGACTGCGTACACTTTATCCTCCCCACACTCCGTGGGAATACACTGATATACTGCTATTGTTGTTATCTATAATCTATATCTATAATATATTAAAAGTGTGAAGACCCTTGGAAAAGTGATTTAAACATTTTGTCCTTTATTAAAAGTCTTCTCTTTAGATAAAGTTGTCTTTGTACTATTTTTTAAATAAATAAAACAAAAAATTTATTAAAATTTAGTTATCAAACCTTTTCTTATTTGAATTACACACCTTAAATATAGGTTTTTAAATCAATTAAAATTTTATTTGAAAGTTTGGGACATTTGTACTTTTTTTTTTGGTGAAATAGAAGTGCATTAAGTAAATGAAGATAGTTGGTTACAATCCAGAGCTAGTCTGGTACAAAAATATGAGAGGTATGATCAAAGCTTACACTACTAGGTACAAGGCGTGAGAGAGTTTTTTTCTTGTAATCTTCCCAAAAAGTTAGTCCTATACTAGGTGGAGGAGTAGCAGAAATATGCATCCTTTCGAACAAGCCTTTGTTGGAGCCTAGCTTCGGCAAAGAGTCTGCAACTCTATTTTGTTCCCTGTATGTGTGATGCACCGGAGGATTCCCCATCTTCTCTAGTAAAGATCTGCATTCCACAATAATTGAGTTATAAAGTAAGTTCCCATTATTCAATATGTTGATCACCTGAAGAGAGTCTATGTAGATATCCAAAGGAATTAGATTATGGTCTATTGCCAGGTGAAGACCATGCTTGAGGGAGAGGAGTTCCATGAGGTTGTTGGTAGCATGGGTGAAGCCTCTGCTAAAACCCACAACCCAGTCCCCTCTACTATTCCCTATCCCTTTTTTACCTGGGTTCCCAAGGTAGGACCCATCAGTGTTAAGCTTGTAAGGGTTGGGGCGGGGGGTTGCCATTTGATGGAGATGCTGACTCTAGGCTGCTGGATGGTGTAATTACCCAGGTGGTGGTACTCCACAACTTCAGCATGAGGAGTGCTGAAATTAGGGGTGGAGTTTTTATTTTTAAAGTTTTTGCTATTTTTGATTTTCCAGAGGTGCCAGAGACAAAAAGGGAGTAAAGTGTCCCAGGGGGTGTTTTGATTAAAATAATCTTCACTCAGATTTTTTCAAGTGGATTGCCAATTAGTGGTGTCAAAAAGGGTGGGGTTCAGATACAAGGGACCTTTGTAATTGCGGATGAGTTGGTTCCAGAAGGCTCTGGCAACTCTACACCCAAAAAAGATGTGGTGCTGGTCTTCCTGACTATTATCACATCTTTAACAGTTGGGAGTGATATTTAAACCTCTTTTGGCAAGAGTGTGGTTGGTGGGGAGTCTATTATGCTGCAAGAGCCAGATGAAGGTCTTAATTTTGTTGGGAACCCTAAGTTTCCAGATCCAACGGTAGGATTTATGATTGGTCCTGGGATGATGATTAAGGCTGTTGATGTGGTCATAGACACACTTAGAGAAAAAGGTGCCATCCCTAGTGATGTTCCAAACTGGGTGTCATGTTTTAAGTTAGGGGACTGGTGGAAGACACTAGTCATGTTGTGAACAATGTTAGGAGGAATGTTAAAAGAAAGGGAGGTGAAGTCCCATATCCCCTCCTTTCAGATAACTTTGAATTTAATTAGAGAAGGAAGGAGAGGTATAGACCCCTGGATAATGGAAGAGAAAGGAGGGGCATGCTTGGGATCCATCTATCTTCCCAAGCATTTACCCTTGAGCCATCCTTAATGGCCTAGAAGAGGGCATCTTTGCAGAGTTTCAAGCTGTTGGTGATAGCTCTCCAGGTTGTAGATCCTCCATTACTTTTTCTTTTGGAGTTGTACTTGGATAGGAGGGTATTAGCCCAATGGGCATTGAGGTTGGAGTACATTCTCCACCCCAAGCCACAAAGAAGTGCATGATTTTTGGGGCTGGCTCTCTGCATCCCAAATCCCCTATCTCTTTTAGAAAGAGTGATACTATTCCACTTTAGGAGGTGCATTTTCCGCATCTGTGGTTCCCCAAATAAAATTTCTTTGGGATTTGTCAATAATCTTATGAACCGAAGTGGGAAGATCTATGTACTGCATCACATGGTTAGGAATGCTAGCCAAGGAGGATTTGGCTAGGGTCACCCTACCAGTCATATTAAGGAACTTGGTTTTCCAGTCAGCAAGCTTGTTGTTGAGGTTGTCAATGAAGAATTGGAAGTCCCCTTTCTCAGGCTTTTTATGGAAGATGGGGAAGTCCAGGTAATTACCAAAATTAGTGGCAGGTTGGATGCGAAGAGTGGAGCTGAGGATCTCCTAATCTTCTATTGGGCAGTTAGCAGAGAAGATAACCTTAGACTTGGAAAGGTTAATTCTTTGGCCAGAGTGAGCACTGAACAACTGAAGGGTTCTATTGATTGTAAGACAGTTTTTAGAGTTAGCTCGAGCAAAAATGGTGAGGTCATCCGCAAAGAAGAGGTGGGAAATTGGGTGACCTCTTGTTGAGAAAGAGAAAGGAGTCTAATTGAGAATATCAACCTCATGGTTGATTCTTCTAGATAGCATTTCCATGCAAAGAATGAAAAGGTAGGGGGACATGGGGTCACCTTGTCTGATGCCCCTAGAAGGGGTGAAGCTAGTAGTTTTTCCACCATTGATAAGAACGGAGATGGAAGAAGAAGAGATGCAGGAGAGAATAAGCTTGAGGAGTTTAGGAGGGAAATTAAAGAAAAAGATGGCCTGTCTAATGAAAGATCATTCAAGGCTTTCTCAAGATCAATTTTGAGGATCATGTTAGTCTTTTTACCTTTCATCTTAGAGAAGTGATTGATATACTCTTGGACAATGATGGCTTATCAGAGGCCCTCCTATTGACCATGAAGCTTGCCTGGCCAGGGCCGATGATATTTTCCAAGAAAAGTTTCAGTTTGTTGGTTATAATCTTAGTAATGATCTTATACTGAGTATTACAAAGACCAATAGGTCTGAAGTTCTTAATGGTGGTGACATACCTACTTTTAGGGATGAGGCAAATATAGGTAGAGTTGACAAGGGGGTCCATGGAGTAGGAAGTGAAAGTTTCCTGGCAAAATTTAACAATGAGAGGGCCTATTATTTCCCAAAACTTCTGGTACATGAAGGGGTGAAACCCATCTGGCCCAGAGGCTTTATTGGGTTTAAAGGAGAAAATAACTTTCTTCACCTCTACCTTGGAGGGAATAGCCCGAAGGGCTTCATGGTGGAGGGTGTCAATATTCCCAGAGGTTGAGGGGTTGGCCTGAGTGGCATGGTAGCCCAGGGAGTGCTCAAAGGTGAAAAGGTTAGCATAGTAAGAGGACACCAGTTTCTCAATGTCAGCATGGTTGTAATGCCAGGTGCCCCCCTTCATCCATGAGGGAGTTGATTCTATTACTTCTCCTTCTATTGAGGGTGGAAGTATGAAAGAATCTAGAGTTGGAGTCCCCCTCCATAAGCCATGATATTCTGGCCTTGAGCTTCCAGAATTTAGTCTCCTGGTCCAGAACCTGGTTGTATTCTCTTAGAAGGTTTTGCTCCAACCCCTGGAGAAAGGGGCTGGTAGGGTGATTGAGGATCTTTGAATGCTAGCTAACCTTGCAAGAAAGTACTTTTTCTTGGCAAAGATATTTCCAACGATGAGCTTATTCCAATCCCTAGGAGGTCATTTTTATAAGATTTTTCTTATGTGGAATAAAATATCAAGACCAATCTATTTTAGGTTTATTTCTAAATTTTGCCACTGCCCAGACACAAGCAAAAGCCCAATTCACAATTGCCACCGCTCAGATTTTGTAACATGAAACATCTAGGGTGAGTTTGATACGATTTTCCATGAAAAATTTTGACATCTTATTTATTTTTTAGTATTTGGTAAGTGAGAAAAAAGTGTTTATTTCAAAAGTATTTATATGTAAAATAGCAAAAAATAATGGAGGTAGGAGGGAGTAGGTTGTGGGGCCTGGGGGTGGCAGGGATGGGATGGTCAAAGGGACAGGAGTTGGGGGCGGGTGGGATGATGCAAAAAAACATAGGTCACTTATAGGACTTGTTTTCGTAGAGAACATCGGAAAATAAGAAAGACATCTCCATACCAAACACGCCCCTAGAGGAAATTCCTTGGGCTATTTACGGTGCATAATTGGTGTTTTGACTGATTATAATTTGTGGTGATGTTGTTCAATTGTTACCTGTCTGTATCACTTGTATTCATTAGTTCTATTCGAATCCGTACATGCTCGATGCGTAAGGACAAGATAGGGTATATCTGTTCGCTTAATTTCGTTCCGTCAATGCATACAATCACGGTATTTGACTCCACAGCAGAGAAGAGAAGAGGGATATTTTCTAGATGTATACAATTTATATTTCCACTGAAGATAAATCTCTTTTTATTATGCATGACTTGCATTATTTAGAACAAAAATCTCATTAATACCTCATTCATCTAGAATAACGCTGAGATTAATTATTTCAAAGGGGAAAATATGGTTCAAAGTATAACAATAGGAATTTACAAATTCAACAAGTGAAACAAAGGGTAGATATGATCAATTCTTCCTAGTGTAAGGGTAAATATAACATTTTCTCTTATTATAAAATTGAAAAAAAGTTATTTGTAGCTGATATTTGCACTAATTGCTCTATGAATGTGTGTGGTTCCAATATTCTAGTTAGGCAACTAATTTGATGACTAACAAGATATAAACATTAATATTGACATTCTATATATGTGCATAACTTAATCATTCTAGTTGGTCCACTTTGCTGACAAGCAAACTATATAATACCCGAAGTTTTCTAACTAATTTCATCCCAAGAATGTCTAGTATTATCTTCTAAATTGAATGATGTTTATTTCATGAGAATTTTGTAAGATTTTCACTTTTTGTCATGTGGGAAATTCAATAAGCTTTCCATCGATATAAGATTTGCCTAATCCGATAACCGGGTAAGAAGTTATGATTATTTCAAGTTTTCATCATAAAACAACGCCAAATTGGTCAGTGGCGTGCCGCACCACAAACTAAAATGACAATTGTCCTTTTCCAGTGTCTCAGCGTGATTTTTCCCGCGTCGCGCCAAAGTTCTAGGTTACAAATGAAGTAGCAACGCGATGGCTCTGCATCGCGCCATTTTCTTTTTTTCCAATTGTCAAATTCCAGTGACACGGCGCGATAGCGCCGCGTCACGCCAGGGGTCCAATTCGAAAAATTTTCACTGAAATTAAAAGACACGTCCAGGGTTAAAAGGATCAATTTTCCACCCATATTTAAACCCTTTAACACGTGATTCAACCATTCTTCAACCAAAATACACTAGTTTCTCTCAACTTTTTCTCAAGAACAAGCTAGGGTTTCAATTGGGGATTCAATTTCAAGAAAGTCTCTCCATCAATCTTCGCTAAATCAAGAACTAAGGTATGTCATGTGTTGATTCATGGGTCTCTTTCACCCATGAAGCTCAAGAATCTCTTTTCAAAATCCAAGATTTATATATTATGAATGTTCATGATTTAGTTGAATTGAAAATTCATATTCATATTGTGGTTGAGTTTTGATTCATGTTTTAAAGTACATGTTCCAATGATTGATCCTAGTATGTGATGTTTTGCATAATATTCATGATAAACCCCTCAATTTACAAGTTGATTTATGTATCCATGATTATTACATGTGTGGATGATTGTATAACCAAAGCATGCTCCCCATATATTTGATTAAATGTCTATGTGAAGGAGAAGTGTAATACTAGTATGATAATATGAAATCTCCATCCATGTACAAGTTATGTATGTCAAGTGTTTGATGAAATGTCTTAGCCAATGGATAATGTATTGTTGATGTTGGTCCTGTACTCAAGAAAGTCATGCTTTGTCATTTTTCTTCTATCGAGTCCTGGGGGTACTTGTACCCAAAAAAAAATATAACTGTGTGCCTAGAATCAGTGTCATGTTTCAAGATACTCTCAGTCAAGCCATGTTCAGTAGAATTCAATCAGTCTCATGACTCAGGAAAACTCAGTAATCTCAGTCAGTTATCAGATCTCAGTAATATTCCTTCAGTCAACGAAATTCAGTTAATTCAGTTCAGTTCAATCCAGTAATCCATGTTCAATGTCTATTCAGATGGGAGTAGAAATTAACACCGAGTGAACCCAAGAATGGGAACACACACTGTCAGATGAGGGTGTGATTCTTAGAAGTCATCCTTGCATTCCAGAACTATGTAGCCAGCATAGGTTGAGACATCAACACTGTCAGGTGAGGGTTTGATACAATGCTAAGTGTGTATCAAGAGATTCCAACCTACACAAGAACAACAAGATGAACAACAAAGTGCTAGTGAATCGAAAATGGCCACACACGGCTTCACTAGGCTTGCAAAACTTGTTTGAACTAGAAAAATGAGTTTAACAACAAGAACAACAAAGACAATATTGCTAGTGAATCGAAAGGGCCCCACACGGCTTCACTAGACTTTATATTCAACAATCACAATGTTAACAAGATTTACAAAGAAAGAGATAAAAACTTGACACACAATATTCATTAATCTAAGAACCCTAACAAGAGAAAGGACCCTAAGACTAATAAATATCAATACCAAGTTCTTACTTGGACCAAAAGGAACTCAAAGAACCCCAAGAACCTAGTTTCTAGCCAAGATACAACACTAGTATCACTCTACTAGTGAGAATTCGGTTTTGGCCTCTCCAAATGAGAAAGAGAAGTCAAAAATTTACAAGTCTTTTATTTCTTGAATATTAGGAATGAACTAAAGCAAGACTAGCCCTATTACATGGCTTATATAGTCATTTAGAAAGGAGGGACAAAGACTAAAATACCCTTGACATTTAAGTGGGTGGGTTTGGGGTGTCTTGGAGGGAATCTTCATATTTTATTAAATATAGGCCCTTAGATGGGCTCACAAGGGCCTCACACATGGCCAATAATGTGAACAAGGCTTGGAGTCATTTCAACTCACGTGCTTGGCTTCGTGTGAAAGGTCTCGAGCTAGGAATTCCTGTATCATCCTCTCCATCTTGAAGGGAATTTGTCCTCAAATTCAAATCATTACCATCCTCTACCGTTTACACCCGAGAGAGATCACACACGTTGAAAGTGTTGTGCACTTGATATTCCGGGGATAGATCAATCTTGTAGGCATTGTCGTTGATCCTTTCTAATGTCCTCACAACCCACAATAGAATGGAGTTGTGGAGAGAAAACACAGACAGATACTAAACATGGCTAGAGCCCTGAAACTCCAATCTCATTTGCCAATCAAATATTTAGGATTGTGTGTGAAGGCTGTAGTATACATCATGAATAGGCTACTATCCTCAGTTCTAAGTGGTAAAAGCCCATTCCATATGTTATTCTCCAAGGATCCCAATCTATCTCACTTAAGGGTGATTGGATGTTAATGCTATGTCACAGTTGTTCCCAGAAGTGACAAGTTTTTTGAAAGAGCAAAACCTATTGTGTTAGTAGGATATTCAGAGTCTCAAAAAGGATACGTGCTTCTGGATTCACACTCCAAAAAGTTGATGGCTAGTAGAGATGTTGTGTTCCAAGAAGACACATTTTCATTTGCTCCATTACAGAAAGATCACAACCTGCAACAACTTCCAAAGATGGTGAAGATATCAATGAGTGTCTAAACTCCACAGATGATGATATTACTGATGAGGTTCCAGATGACCATTATTCCATTGAAAATAATGTTCTGGATGATACTGCATCACCTGATCTAGATGTACATGACATAAGTGATAGAGAAGCTAGTACACTTGATCTCCCTTTGACTCAAGTTTCTACCAACAGGCCTAACAGAACTGTGAGACCACCTGTGTGGATGCATGACTATGTTGATACCTCTACGTGCCAAAGGTGTAAGCATCATTTAGCCAATAACTTTTCTAACAGAAAATAAGTTTAACTTATCAATGCTACTTATCTAAGTTCTCCAATTTGACTGAACCCGAGTACTTTAAGCAAGTTGTAAAGGATGACAGATGGGTGGAAGCCATGAAGTTGGAAATTCAAGCATTAGAGGCTAACAATACATGGATTATTGTTGACTTGCCCAAGGGTAAGAACACTGTGGTTTCCAAATGGATATACAAAATCAAATACATTGCTAATAGAGAGGTAGAAAGGGTCAAAGCAAGATTAGTATCCAAGGGGTATAGCCATCAAGAAGGGCTAGACTATCATGAAACATACTCTCCAATTGCTAAAATGGTCACAGTTAGGTGTGTAATTATTGTGGCGGTATCTAGAGGATGGACTCTCCATCAGATGGATGTCTATAACTCTTTCTTGCAAGGTGATCTTGAAGAAGAAGTGTATATGGAACTACCAGAGGGTTTCAGAACACAGGGGGAGAATAGAGTTTACCAGTTACTTAAGTCACTATATGGTCTCAAGCAAGCTTCCAGACAATAGAATCTCAAACTCACTAATGCTTTACTTGAGGTTGGTTTCATATAGAGTGCTCATGATTATTCTCTATTCACTTTACATAAAGGTTCTGATACAGTGATAGTTTTGATGTATGTTAATGACCTCCTCATGTAATACCCCGCATGTTTCTAAGCTAGGAAGTGAATAAGTTTTCCTACGTATGAAACCTCCTATCCTGTGAGTAGAATTTTAGTGCATGACTTACAATGAATATCCTAGTGATAGGATAGCTTGCGATGTCTTAAGCATGCTCATATGAGTCGCTTAGAGTGATGCAAGCTAAGAGTTTTTGAATCCATCAAGTCTTAGTGTTCGATTTTGCAAGGGTCATCTTTGAATAAGAATAACATGATTGATATGTGAAATTTTGGAAGATTTATACCCACTAAATTGTATAGAATCTAATTAGCTTTTCAACGATACCAATTTCATCAAAATCCAACACCCGAGCAAGGAGTTATGGCCTTTCAAAGTAGAATGCGTCGCCTAACCAATCGCACATGGCCACTGGAAAGCATAGACAATATCATATGCGGAGCCTATGAAAATATAGGCGATATAATATGCGGCGCCTATGTAAATATAGGCGATATCATATGTGGCGCCTATGTATGATTTCAGCCACGAGAACACTTAGTTTTTGAGTTATTTTGAGGGTAGTTAAGTCTTTTAACACTCCTTAGATGTCCCTAAACTTAACCTCACAAAATTTATAGATTTTAAAAACATTACAACCCTATTAACATCTCAAAGTTAATTATACAAGAGCACCATAGTAGAAAAACAACTAGGCTTGCACAATCAAGCTTGAAGATCAAATTTCAAGGAAATTCCTCCGTTAATCATCAAGAACCTCCCTTCCAAGGTATGCGTAGTGTTCATCCACGGATTCCTTTCATCCGTGGAGTTCAAGAATCAATCTTTAAAATATAAAAGATTGGTTGGTTGTGGTGATATTATCATACCCATGTTGATGCTTGTTTGTTTTGCTATATAATAGTATCGTGACTGTACATCTCATGAAAGTTATGTTTTTAGTTGAAAAACATGATCTTTAGGTGGATTGATAGAATGCAAGTATGAAATTCACCTATTCCTTAAAGAATGCATACAAGGTGTTTGATAAAATGCCTAGTATGTTAGAACTTCATAGTTACAAGATTTCATGATATCTAAATAACAAGTTCATGTTAGTCATACACTCCAATATGAATTTCCATGCAAATTATGTGTTGTTATTGTTGTGGTATAAAGCATGTATGATAATGGAGATATAAATTATATACACAAAATATATCCATGCTTTTCCTATCATGTTTGAAATGTTGAATAAATACATGAAGTATACTATCCCCTGCTTATGATATTGTGAATTGTGGACTTATATCTTGAGATCAAGTCATGTCATGTGTGTCAGTATCCTCCTATCGAGTCCTGGGGGTATTCGTACCCGAAAACTATAGTTGTGTGCCTAGAGCCATGTCATGTTTCACGATATCCGAACTCAAGCTATGATTCCATAGACTTCAGTCAGTCATGTGACTCAGGAAAACCTCATGATCTCAGTCAGTTGTCAGATATCAGTAACATTCCACTAGTCAACGAAATTCAGTAAGATTAAGTCATGTATAGTCAGTTATTCATGTCCAGTCCCTTCAGATGGGAGTAGAGGTTAGCACCAAGTGAACCCAATGATGGGAACTCACCCGGCAGTTCAGGGTGTGATTCTTAGTAGTCATCCTTGTGTTCCAGAACTACGTAGCCAGCGTAGGTTGAGACATCTTAACATGTTAGATTAGGGTTGATAAGTTGGTTTAACCTGTCAGTTTAGGGTTCCCACCGTTCTCATTGAGTACCTTCCAGATAAGGGTCACTCACAAGATATCCTTACCCGTGGCAGGGTATTGGCACCCCTCCAGTAAGGGCAGAGATTAGACCCCAGCTTAGCCATAACGGCATACATGGGGCATGTCGGTTAAAAATTACCTCCCACAGTTTCAGTATCAGTCTCAGTAAAAGAACTCAGGGCATTCTTCAGATTTCAGTATATACAAGACTGTCAGATATAGTCGTTATGTTCTTTAGATTTCAGTATATACAGGATTGTCAGATACAGTAGTCCATGTAATCAGCTTGTAGTATCAGTCATGAAAGTTATTAGTAAACCATGTATTAGCTTACAGGTCTTGCTATCACGCATTCACGGTCCCAGTTTCTATATATGCATATTTGCACACCCACGTTTATATTAGTCAGTCAGTGTTGTTCATGCATGAAACCCTTTATGTTCAGCCTACCTTCCTTGTATACTCAGTACTCCAGTTGTACTGATGCATTTGCGCTATGGTGCTTTCTTTTCATGTTACACCATAGGTTCCGAGACATGAGCTCCAGCCCAACAGTAGCGGTAGCATTCCAGTCGCAGATACACATGAGTCCTCATTGATTCGAGGACAATATGATTTGATACATTTATTTATTTCTTCAGTTCAATGTTATGGAGTTAGTTGGAGACATGTTCCTTCAAATCCTTATTCAGATAGTTTGGAGGCTTTCAGATTTATGTTCAGATTTACGTTCAGACTTAGCTTTCAGATTGAGTTGTTTTTGGTATTTTACCCACATGGACGTTATGATTTTCAGACATGGTTTTATTCAGTTGAACCTTATGGACTTACAGTTTTACGTATTTGTAATTCCCCAATTTTTTGAACCGAAATGCTACACGGTGCTCATGACCCCGAGGGACCACAAGCTAACCCATGACTGATATCTGTACCTGTATACTGCAAATCATGACATAATAATGCAGAATACATAAAACTGTAAGGCCATAAGGTTCAACCGAATAAAACCATGTCTGAAAATCATAACGTCCACGTGGGTGAAAATACCCAAAAAAACTCAATCTGAAACCTAAGTCTGAACGTAAATCTGAGCATAAATCTGAAAGCCTCTAAACTATATGAATAAGGAGTTGAAGGAACATGTCTCTAACTAACTCCGTAATACTGAACTGAAGAAATAAATAAATGTATCAAATCATATTGTCCTCGAATCAATGAGAACTCACTGTGTCTCTACGACTGGAGTGCTACCGCTACTGCTGGGGTGTAGCTCGTGTCTCGAAAGCTATGGTGTAACATGAAAAGAAAGCACCATAGCACAAATGCATCAGTACAACTGGAGTACTGAGTATACGAGGAAGGTAGGCTGAACATAAAGGGTTTCATGCATGAACAACACTGATTGACTAATATGAACGTGGGAGTGCAAACATACATTTATAGAAACTGGGACCGTGAATGCGTGATAGCAAGACCTGCAAGCTAATACATGGTTTGATGATAACTGTCATGACTGATACTGCAAGTTGATGACATGGACGACTGTATCTGACAGTCCTGTATATACTGAAATCTGAAGAACGCCCTAAGTTCTTTTACTGAGACTGATACTAAAACTATGGGAGGTAGTGTTTAACCGACATTCCTCATGTATGCCGTTATGTCTAAGCTGGGGTCCAATCTCTGCCCCGACTGGAGGGGTGTCAATACCGTGTCACCGGTAAGGACAGTTTGTGAGTGACCCTTATCTGGAAGGTACTCAATGAGAACGGTGGGAACCCTAAATTGACAGGTTAAACCACCTCATCAACCCTAATCTGACAGGCTAAGATGTCTCAACCTACGCTGTCTACGTAGTTCTGGAACACAATAACTGCTTCTAAGAAACACACCCTGAACTGGCGGGTGATTTTCCATCCTTAGGTTCATTCGGTGCTAACCTCTACTCCCATATGGAGGGACTGGACATGAATAACTAACTATACATGACTTAATCTTACTGAATTCCATTGACTGGCGGAATGTTACTGATATCTGACAACTGACTGAGATCATGAGGTTTTTCTGAGTCACATGACTGACTGAAGTCTATGGAATCATATCTTGAGTTTGAATATCATGAAACATGACATGGCTCTAGGCACACAACTATAGTTTTTGGGTACGAATACCCCTAGGACTCGATAGGAGGAAACTGACACACATGATATGACTTGATCATAAGATTTGAGTCCACAATTCACAATATCATAAGCAGGGGATAATATACTTCATGTATTTATTCAACATTTCAAACATGATAGGAAAAACATGGATATATTTTGTGTACATAATTTATATCTCCATTATTATACATGCTTTATACCACAACAATAACAACACATAATTTGCATGGAAATTCATATTGGAGTGTATGACTAACATGAACTTGTTATTTAGATATCATGAAATCATGTAAATATGAAGTTCTAACATACTAGGCATTTTATCGAACACCTTGCATGCATTCTTTAAGGAATAGGTGGATTTCATACTTGCATTCTATCAATCCATCTAAAGATCATGTTTTCAACTAAAAACATAACTTTCATGAGATATACAGTCACGATACTATTATATAGCGAAACAAACAAGCATCAACATGGGTATGATCGTATCACCACAACCAACCAAGTTTTTGTATTTTAAAGATTGTTTCTTGAACTCTACGGATAAAAGGAATCCGTGGATGAACACTATGCATACCTTGGAAGGGAGGTTCTTGATGATTGACGGAGGAATTTCCTTGAAATTTGATCTTCAAGCATGATTGTGCAACCCTAGTTGTTTTTATCCTATGGTGCTCTTGGATAATGAACTTTGAGATGTTAATAGGGTTGTAATGTGTTTAGAAGCTATAAATTTCGTGAGGTTAGGTTTAGGGACGTGTAAGGAGTGTTAAAAGACTTAATTACCCTCAAAATAACTCAAAACGGAGTGTTCTTGGCACTTGGAACTGACTTAGGCGGCGCCCAAGTAATCGGACAAGCCAGGTTGGGCGGCACCTAACCAATCACCTAAGTTTGGTTGGGCGGCACCTAACCAATCACATACCCTTACTGTCTCTCACGAAAATGGGCATAACTTTTCGCTCGGGTATTGGATTAAGGCGAAATTGGTATCGTTGGAAAGATAATTCGATTCTATATAATTTGGTGGGTAGAAATATGCAGAAATACCACATTAACATCAAGTTATACTCGTTCAAATATGACCCTTATGAAATCGAACACTAAAACTTGATGGATTCAAAACTCTTAGCTTGTATTACCTTAAGTGACTCATATGAACATGCTTAACGCATCATAAGCTATCTTATCGCTGGGATACTCATTGTAAGTCATGTACTCAAGTATGAATCACAGGATAGGGGATTTTATATGTAGGAAAAATTGTTCTTCTCCTAGCTTAGAAACATGCGGGGTATTACAATATCTCCCCCTTGGGAACATTCATCCTAGAATGAGAATTTACTGAGAGGGTATACAAGACAACAAAACCTGAACTGAACATGAAATAATGAAAGTTGATCTCATGACTGACATGCTAAACATACTGAACTTGTGTATATCTGATGCATGGACAACTGATACATGAATGCATGACTGAGTATGCAACGGTTAATAGATACCAAGTTTATACTGGAAACATGAACATGAAACTAAATAAGCTTAAGGAGAACTATTACCTTGAGCTTGATCTGAATTGACGGGGAAGAGGTGAGGATACTTGGTATGCATATTTTTTTCTGCTTCCCAAGTAGCTCCCTCATGAGACTGATTTCGTCAAAGAACCTTGACTAGAGGGACTTCTTTGTTCCTCAATCTACGAGTCTGATAATCTAAGATTTTGACTGGAATCTCTTCATAAGAGAGGTTGTTCTGAATGTCAATGCTCTGAATAGGGATAACAACTGCTGGGTCACCTATGCACTTCTTTAGAAAAGAGACCTAGAAGACTGGATGGACTAAGGCTAGATCTAAAGTCAACTCAAGATCATAAGCTACTTTGCCGAAGCGATAGAGAATTCTGAAGGGACCCACATATCGGGGACTGAGTTTTCCTTTCTTGCCGAACCTCTTCACTCCCTTCATGGGAGAGATCTTAAGATAGGCATAGTCATTGACCTCGAACTCGAGATCCTTTGTACGAACATCTGCATAGGACTTCTATTGGCTCTGAGCAGCCTGGAGTCTCTCTCTGATCAACTGAACTTTCTCTAAGGTGTCGAATACTAAGTCAGGACCTATGACTGAGGCCTCACTAACTTCGAACCAACCAATCAGAGATCTACATCTCCTACCATAGAGAGCTTCGAATGAAGCCATCTAAATACTAGAATGATAGCAATTGTTGTATGCAAACTCAATCAAAGGCAAGTGGTTATCCCAACTTCCCTTGAAGTCAATTGCACACGCCCTTAGCATATCTTTAAGAGTCTGAATGGTCCTCTATGCTTGACCATCTGTATGAGGATGAAATGCTTTGCTGAGATGGACTTGGGTACCGAGACCCTTTTGGAATGCTTTCCTAAAGTGAGAGGTGAACTGGGTACCTCTATCTAAGATGATAGATAGTGGAACACCGTGTAACCTGACTAACTCCCTGACATAGAGTTTGACATAATCCTCGGCGGAATAAGAAGTACGAACAGGAAAAAAATGAGCTGACTTGGTCATTCTATCTATAATGACCCAGACTAAATCATGCTGATGACGAGTTCTAGGCAAACCCGTCACGATGTCCATGTTCACTTCTTCCAACTTCCAAGTAGGCATGGTGCACTCTTGCATGGAACCACTAGGTTTCTGATGCTCTATCTTAACCTGCTGATATATAGAGCACTTAGCCACAAACTCTGCAATATCTCTCTTTATCCTACTCCACCAATAGATCTCCCGCATATTGCGGTACATCTTAGTGGCCCCTGGATGAATAGAGTATTACACACCATGCGCTTCTGTAAGAATTCCCTGCCTCAATTCATCTACACCTGGAACACATAGACGACCCTGACAACGAAGAACACCATCTCCCCCTTGGGAGAAAACCTCGACTTTCTAATTTTGAACTGACTCTTTGAGCTTGACAAGGATAGGATCCCTGTATTGCTTCTCTTTCACCTCGGAAACTAGAGATGACTCTGAACTACTGTGAACACATACACCACCCTCTGAAGAATCGACTAAGCTAACGCCTAGTCTGGCAAGCTGATGGATATCCTGAGTCATCTTTGTCTTACTACCCTCAACATGAGAAATACTACCCATGGAGAGTCTACTGAGAGCGTCACCCACAACATTGGCCTTGCTCGAATGATAAAGAACACTCATGTAGTAATCCTTCAAGAGCTCTAACCACCTTCTCTGACGAATATTGAGATCTTTCTGGGAAAAGACATACTGGAGGCTTTTATGGTCTGTGAAGACATATACATGAACTCCATAGAGATAATGCCTCCAAATCTTCAAGGCAAAAACTACCGCTGCTAACTCAAGATCATGTGTAGGATAATTCTTCTCATGTGGCTTTAACTGTCTAGAGGCGTAGGCTATGACCTTACCATGCTGCATGAGGACACAACCTAAACCCACTCTGGATGCATCATAATAGACTATAAAACCATATGAACCATCTGGAAGACCTAGAACTGGAGCTGAGGTGAGTCGAGTCTTCAACTCTTGAAAGCTCTTCTCACATGAATTTGACCACTGAAACTTAATCTTCTTCTGAGTCAATCTGGACATGGGAGATGCAATAGAAGAAAATCCCTTGAAAAACCATCTGTAATAGCCATCCAAACCCAAGAAACTCCTGATATCTGATGGAGATACGGGTCTGGTCTAGTTTCTTACTGCCTCAGTTTTCTAAGGATCTACTCTAATGCCATCACCGGAAATAATATAGCCAAGGAATGCTACTGATCTTAGCCAAAATTCGAACTTGTTGAACTTAGCGAATAACTAGTGATCCCTGAGAGTCTGAAGAACAATCCTGAGATAGTCTGCATGATCACGCTCTGTGCGAGAATAAACCAGAATATCATCTATAAAGACTATGACAAATATGTCCAAGTACTGCTTGAACACACGGTTCATCAAATCCATGAAAGCAGTAGGGGCATTGGTAAGACCAAATGACATGACTAAAAATTCAAAGTGACCATGCCGAGTACGGAAAGCTATCTTCGGAATGTCACATTCTCTAACTCTGAGCTGATGATAGCCTGATCTGAGGTCTATCTTGGAGAAGTAACTGGCACCCTGAAGTTGGTCGAATAGATCATCAATCCTGGGAAGAGGATATCTATTCTTGATCGTGACCTTGTTGAGTTGACAGTAATTAATACACATCCTAAGAGAACCGTCTTTCTTGCACATGAATAATACTGGCGCACCCCATGAGGAAACACTGGGTCTGATGAATCCCTTATCTAAGAGATCCTTCAACTGATCTTTCAGTTCCTTGAGTTTTGCTGGTGCCATTCTTTATGGCGTAATAGAAATAGGTTAAGTATCCAGAAGAAGGTCTATACCAAAGTCTATTTCCCTTTTGGGAGAAATGCCTGAAAGATCTTCGGGAAAGACATCTGAGTATTCATTAACAACAGGGACTGTTTCGAGACTGGCTGATTCAGAACTGGAATCTTTAACATGCACGAGATGATACACACACCCCTTAGAAATCATTTTCCTTGCCCGAAGGTAGGAAGCAAGTTGACCCCTGAACGCTAAAATGCTACCCTTCCACTCTAGGATGGGCTAATTCGGGAACTGAAATTGAACTATCCTATTTTTGTAGTCGACTGTGGCATAGCAGGAATGAAGCCAATCCATGCCGAGAATGACATCAAAATTAGTCATCTCTAACTCAACTAAATCTGCTGACGTGGATTTCTGAAATATCATAATCGGGCAGTTCCTATATACCCGTTGGGCTATGATGGTTTTACCCACTGGGGTAGAGACTGAAAAGGGCTCTACTAGAATTTTGGGATTGATTCCAAAATCGCTTGCTATGTATGGAGTAACAAAAGACAAGGATATACCTGGGTCTAGCAAAGCATAAACATGAACATGGAAAATCTCTAACATACCAGTAACGACATCAGGAGAATTTTCCTGATCCTTCCAGGACTGAAGAGCATAGAGTCTGTTTGGGCGTTGCCCACTGGTAGCACTGAAAATGGCACCCTGCTGGTTCGGGAGACCGGACTGAGCTGCAGAATAATTTTGCTGACCCTGAAGACTTGACTGCAGACACTCCCTAATCCTGTGGCCTGGCTTGCCATAACCAAAATAGACATCACTACCGGCTCTGCAGATGCCCTTGTGGTTCTTACCATAAGTCTGAAAAAAGGGATTCGTTCGGGCACTGCTAACACTGCCCTGAGATTTAGAGCCTGGCGCTTTGTCTTTGTTGCCGTCTCTGAACTTTGGCACTGGAGCGCTGGTAGAGGAAGGGGCTGGAATGGCTGACTTGGAGCGAAACTATAAATGGTTTCCTCCATCTGACTTGGGGTGAGCAAAGTTGAAGTTACCTGACCTTGCTCTCTTGTTTTTCCTCTCCTTAGTCTTATCCTTCTGCTCTTCTACTTGCTGGGCATGGGTCATGAGTCTAGCTAAGGTCATATCACCGATCAGCATCGCAGACCTACACTCATTTACCATACTATCGTTGACCCCTGACATGAACTTGCTCATCTTAGCCCTATTGTTTACAACCACATGAGGAGCATACCTGGCTAGCTGAGTAAATCTGAGAGAATACTCCCTAACCTTCATATTTCCCTGCCTGAGGTAGATGAACTCAAGAATTTTGGCTTCCTTCAGCTCTTGGGGAAAGAATCCATCTAAGAAGGCCGTGACAAATTCCTTCCACTCGATAGGGCCTGCATCATCTAACCTCTCAGACTTCAACTGTTTGTACCAATCATGAGCAACATCTTGTAACTGGTAAGTGGCTAACTCGACACTCTCAGTATAAGTAACACCCATGATGTCAATGACCTTCTGGACTTGGTCAATGAACTCCTGAGGGTCCTCTTCAGACTTAGACCCATGGAAAGATAGAGGGTTCATCCAGGTGAAGTCCCGAACCCTAGCTGCTATGGGATTGGCCACTGGATTGGCTGGAATGACTGGTGGCCATTCATTCTGTGCATCCACGAACTGAGCACGTGTGGTAAATACGGCTCTAAACTCCGCATGGGAAGCATGTTCGCCTAAAGGATCTTCGGGTTGAGGAGTTGGCTGGTTTCTTCTCTTTGGGGCCATGGTCTGAGATGAGAGAAGAATGGATTAAAGGGGTTTGTTCATAAAACATATTATAGACTCCTGTACATAAATATGGCGCGTAACACACCCATGTACAAGACTCTACTAGATGCGGCTTTCAGACTTCCTAGGACTCTATTGAACCTTAGGCTCTTATACCAAGTTTGTAACGCCCCGATTTGCTGAACCAGAATGCTACACGGTACTCATGACCCCGAGGGACCACAAGCTAACTCATGAATAATATCTGTACTTGTATACTGCAAATCATGACATAATAATGCGGAATACTGTAATACCCCGCATGTTTCTAAGCTAGGAGACGAACCATTTTTCCCACATATGAAATCCTGTATCTTGTGATTCATACTTGATTACATGACTTAAAATCAGTATCCTAGCGATAATATAGCTTATTATGCATTAAGCATGTTCATATGAGTCACTTAAGGTAATACAAGCTAAGAGTTTTTGAATCCATCAAGTTTTAGTGTTCGATTTCATAAGGGTCATATTTGAACGAGTATAACTCGATGTTAATATGGTATTTCTGCATATTTCTACCCACAAAATTATAGAGAATCTAATTATCTTTCCAACGATACCAATTTCTCCTTAATCCAATACCCGAACGAAAGGTTATGCCCATTTTTGTGAGAGACAGTAAGGGTATGCGATTGGTTAGGCGCCGCCCAACCAAACTCAGGTGATTGGTTAGGCGCCGCCCAACCTGGCTTGTGAGATTACTTGGGCACCGCCTAAGTCAGTTCCAAGTGCCAAGAACACTCCGTTTTGAGTTATTTTAAGGGTAATTAAGTCTTTTAACACTCCTTACACGTCCCTAAACCTAACCTCACAAAATTTATAGCTTCTAAACACATTACAACCCTATTAACATCTCAAAGTTCATTATCCAAGAGAACCATAGGATAAAAATAACTAGAGTTGCATAATCAAGCTTGAAGATCAAATTTCAAGAAAATTCCTCCGTCAATCATCAAGAACCTCCATTCCAAGGTATGCGTAGTGTTCATCCACGGATTCCTTTCATCCGTGGAGTTCAAGAATCAATATTTAAAATACAAAATCTTGGTTGGTTGTGGTGATATGATCATACCCATGTTGATTCTTGTTTGTTTTGCTATATAATAGTATCGTGACTGTACATCTCATGAAAGTTATGTTGTTAGTTGAAAAACATGATCTTTAGGTGGATTGATAGAATGCAAGTATGAAATCCACCTATTCCTTAAATAATGCATGCAAGGTGTTCGATAAAATGCCTAGTATGTTAGAACTTCATATTTACATGATTTCATGATATCTAAATAACAAGTTCATGTTAGCCATACACTCCAATATGAATTTCCATGCAAATTATGTGTTGTTATTGTTGTGGTATAAAGCATGTATGATAATGGAGATATAAATTATGTACACAAAATATATCCATGTTTTTCCTATTATGTTTGAAATGTTGAATAAATACATGAAGTATACTATCCCCTGCTTATGATATTATGAATTGTGGACTCAAATCTTGTGATCAAGTCATGTCATGTGTGGCAGTTTCCTCCTATCGAGTCCTGGGGGTATTCGTACCCTAAAACTATAGCTGTGTGCCTAGAGCCATGTCATGTTTCACGATATCCGAACTCAAGCTATGATTCCATAGACTTCAGTCAGTCATGTGACTCAGGAAAACCTCATGATCTCAGTTAGTTGTCAGATATCAGTAACATTCCGCCAGTCAACGGAATTCAGTAAAATTAAGTCATGTATAGTCAGTTATTCATGTTCAGTCCCTCCAGATGGGAGTAGAGGTTTGCACCGAGTGAACCCAAGGATGGGAACTCTCTCGCCAGTTCAGGGTGTGATTAATAGAAGCAGTCCTTGTGTTTCAGAACTACGTAGCCAGCGTAGGTTGAGACATCTTAACCTATCAAATTAGGGTTGATGAGGTGGTTTAACCTGTCAGTTTAGGGTTCCCACCGTTCTCATTGAGTACCTTCCAGATAAGGGTCACTCACAAGCTGTCCTTACCCGTGGCATGGTATTGACACCCCTCCAGTCGGGGAAGATATAGTCCCAGCTTAGCCATAACGGCATACATGGGGCATGCCGGTTAAACACTACCTCCCACAGTTTCTGTATCAGTCTTAGTAAAAGAACTCAGGGCGTTCTTCAGATTTCAGTATATACAGGACTACCAGATATAGTCGTCCATATCATCAGCTTGCAGTATCAGTCATGACAGTTATCAGTAAACTATGTATTAGCTTACAGGTCTTGCTATCACGCATTCATGGTCCCAGTTTCTATATATGTATGTTTGCACTCCCACGTTCATATTAGTCAGTCAGTGTTGTTCATGCATAAAACCCTTTATGTTCATCCTACCTTCCTCGTATACTCAGTACTCCAATTGTACTGATGCATTTACGCTATGGTGCTTTCTTTTCATATTACACCATAGGTTCCGAGACACTAGCTCCAGCCCAGCAGTAGCGGTAGCACTCCAGTCACAGAGACACAGTGAGTCATCATTGATTTAGGGATAATATGATTGGATACATTTATTTATTTCTTCAGTTCATTTTTACAGATTTAGTTGGAGACATATTCCTTCAACTCCTTATTCAGATAGTTTAGAGGCTTTCAGATTTATCCTTAGATTTACGTTCAGACTTAGCTTTCAGATTGAGTTGTTTTGGGTATTTTCACCCACATGGACATTATGATTTTCAGACATGGTTTTATTCAGTTGAACCTTATGGCCTTACAGTTTTATGTATTCCGCATTATTATGTCATGATTTGCAGTATACAGGTACAAATATCAGTCATGGGTTAGTTTGTGGTCCCTTAGGGTCATAAGCACTGTGTAGCATTCCGGTTCAGTAAATCGGGGCGTTATAAACTTGGTATCAGAGCCTATGGTTCAATAGAGTCCTAGGAAGTCTGAAAGCCGCATCTAGTAGAGTCTTGTACATGGGTGTGTTGCGCGCCACATTTATGTACATGAGTCTATAAGATGTTTTAGGAACAGTCCCCTTTCTTCAGTATTCATGTCATGCTAGTGAGAATAATCACAAGTTAAACTCTCAGTCAAATCCATTCTTTTCTTATTTTAGACCATGGCCCCAAAGAGAAGAAACCAGCCAGCTCCTTAGCCCGAAGATCCTTTGGGCGAACATGTTTCCCATGTGGAGTTTAGAGCCGCATTTACCACACTTGCTCAGTGTGTGGCTGCATAGAATGAACGGTCACCAGTCATTCCGGCCAATCCAACAGCCAATCCCATAGCATCTAGGGTTTGGTACTTCACCCGGATGAACCCTCCGTCTTTCCATGGGTCTAAGTCTGATGAGGACCCTCAGGAGTTCATTGACCAAGTCCAGAAGGTCATTGACATCATGGGTGTTACTTCTATTGAAAGTGCCGAGTTAGCCGCCTACCAGTTACAGGATGTTTCTCATGATTGGTACAAACAGTGGAAGTATGAGAGGTTAGATGATGCAGGCCCTATCGAGTGGGAGGAATTTGTAACAGCCTTCTTAGACAGATTCTTTCCCCAAGAGCTGAGGGAAGACAAAGTTCTTAAGTTCATCAACCTCAGGCAGGGGAATATGATGGTTAGGGAGTATTCTCTCAGATTTACTCAGCTAGCCAGGTATGCTCCTCATGTGGTTACAGACAATAAGTCTAAGATGAGCAAGTTCGTGTTAGGGGTCAATGATAGCGTGGTATATGAGTGTAGGTCTGTGATGCTGATCGGTGATATGACCTTAGCCAGACTCATGACCCATGCCCAAAAAGTAGAAGAGCAGAAGGTTAAGACTAGGGAGAGGCAGAACAAGAGATCAAGGTCAGGTAACTTCAACTTTGCTCACCCCAAGTCAGATGGAAGAAACCGTTCACAGTTTCGCTCCAAGTCAGCCGTTCCAGCCCCTTCCTCTGCCAGCGCTCCAGTGCTGAAGTTCAGATATGGCAACAAAGACAAAGCGCTAGGCTCTAAATCTCAGGGCAGTGTTAGCAGTGCCCGAACGAATCCCCTTTGTCAGACTTGTGGTAAGAACCACAAGGGCATTTGCAGAGACAGTAGTGATGTCTGTTTTGGTTGTGGCAAGCCAGTCTACAGGATTAGGGAGTGTCCACAGTCAAGTCTTCAGGGTCAGTAAAATCATTCTGCAACTCAGTCTGGTCGCTCGAACCAGCAGGGTGCCATTTGCAGTGCTACCAGTGGGAAACGCCCAAACAGACTCTATGCTCTTCAGTCCTGGCAGGATAAGGAAAATTCTCCTGATGTCATTACTGGTACGTTACAAATTTTCCATGTTCATGTTTATACTTTGCTAGACCCAGGTGAATCCTTGTTTTTTGTTACTCCATATATAGCAGGCGATTTCGGAATCAGTCCCAAAATTCTAGCAGAACTCTTTTCAGTATCTACCCAGTGGGTAAAACCATCATAGCCCGGTGGGTATACAAGGACTGCCCGATTATGATATCTCAGAAATCCACGTCAGCAGATTTAGTTGATTTAGAGATGACTGATTTTGATGTCATTCTCGACATGGATTGGCTTCATTCCTGCTATGCCACAGTCGACTGCAGAAATAGGATAGTTCTATTTCAGTTCTCGAATGAGCCCGTCCTAGAGTGGAAGGGTAGTATTTCAGCGTTCAGGGGTCAACTTGTTTCCTACCTTCGGGCAAGGAAAATGATTTCTAAGGGGTGTGTGTATCATCTCGTGCATGTTAAAAATTCCAGTTCTGAATCTCCCAGTCTCGAAACTGTCCCAGTTGTTAATGAATACTTAGATATCTTTCCTGAAGATCTTCCAGGCATTCCTCCCAAAAGGGAAATAGACTTCGGCATAGACCTTCTTCCGGATACTCAACCTATTTATATTCCGCTATACAAAATGGCACCAGCAGAACTCAAGGAACTGAAAGATCAGTTGAAGGATCTCATAGATAAGGGATTCATCAGACCCAACATTTCCCTATGGAGTGCGCCAGTATTATTCGTGCTCAAGAAAGATGGTTCTCTCAGGATGTGTATTGATTACCATCAACTCAACAAGGTCACGGTCAAGAACAGATATCCTCTTCCCAGGATTGATGATCTATTCGACCAACTTTCGGGTGCCAGTTACTTCTCTAAGATAGACCTCAGATCAGGCTATCATCAACTCAGAGTTAGAGAATGTGACATTTCGAAGACAACTTTTCGTACTCGGTATGGTCACTTTGAATTTTTAGTCATGTCATTTGGTCTTACCAATGCCCCTGCAACTTTCATGGATTTGATGAACCGTGTGTTCAAGAAGTACTTGGACATGTTTGTCATAGTATTTATAGATGATATTCTGGTCTATTCTTGCACAGAGCGTAGAGCGTGATCATGCAGACCATCTCAGGATTGTTCCTCAGACTCTCAGGGATCACCAGTTATTCGCTAAGTTCAGCAAGTGCAAATTTTGCCTAAGATTAGTAGCATTCCTTGGACATATTGTTTCCGGTGATGGCATTAGAGTAGATCCTCAAAATACCGAGGCAGTAAGAAACTGGCCCAGACCCGTATCTCCATCAGATATCAGGAGTTTCTTGGGTTTGGCTGGCTATTACAGACGGTTTGTCGAGGGATTTTCTTCTATTTTATCTCCCATGTACAGATTAACTTAGAAGAAGATTAAGTTTCAGTGGTCAGATTCATGCGAGAAGAGCTTTCAAGAGTTAAAGACTCGACTCACCTCAACTCCAGTTCTAGCTCTTCCAGATGGTTCAGATGGTTTTGTAGTCTATTGTGATGCGTCCAGAGTGAGTTTAGGTTGTGTCCTCATGCAGCATGGTAAGGTCATAGACTACGCCTCCAGGCAGTTAAAGCCACATGAGAAGAATTATCCTACTCATGATCTTGAGTTAGCAGCGGTAGTTTTTGCCTTGAAGATTTGGAGGCATTATCTCTATGGAGTTCATGTAGATGTCTTCATAGACCATAAAATCCTCTAGTATGTCTTTTCCCAGAATGATCTCAATCTTCGTCAGAGTAGGTGGTTAGATCTCTTGAAGGATTACAATATGAGTGTTCTTTATCATTCGGGAAAGGCCAATGTTGTGGCCGACGCTCTCAGTAGACTCTCTATGGATAGTATTTCTCATGTTGAGGGTAGTAAGAAAAGGATGGCTCAGGAGATCCATCATTTTGCCAGACTAGGTGTTCGCTTAGTCAATTCTTCAGAGAGTGGTGTATGTGTTCACAGTAGTTCAGAGTCATCTCTAGTTTCTGAGGTGAAAGAGAAGCAAGGCAGGGATCCTAGCCTTGTCAAGCTCAAAAAGTTAGTTCAAAATCAAAAAGTCGAGGTTTTCTCACAAGGGGAAGATGGTGTTCTTCGTTGTCAGGGTCGTCTATGTGTTCCAGGTGTAGATGAATTGAGGCAGCAAATTCTTGCAGAAGCACATGGTGCGCAATACTCTATTCATCCAGGGTCCACTAAGATGTACCGCGACATGCGGGAGATCTATTGGTGGAGTGGGATGAAGAGAGATGTTGCAGAGTTTGTGGCTACGTTCTCTACATGTTAGCAGGTTAAGATAGAGCATCAGAAACCTAGTGGTTCCATGCAAGAGTTCACCATGCCTACTTGGAAGTAGGAAGAAGTGAACATGGACTTCGTGATGGGTTTGCCTAGAACTCGTCATCAACATGATTCAGTATGGGTCATTATAGATAGAATGACCAAGTCAGCTCATTTCCTTCCTGTTCGTACTTCTTATTCTGCCGAGGATTATGCCAAACTCTATGTCAGGGAGTTAGTCAGGTTACACGGTGTTCCACTATCTATCATCTCAGATAGAGGTACCCAGTTCACCTCTTACTTTTGGAAAGCGTTCAAAAAGGGTCTCGGTACCCAAGTCCATCTCAGCACAGCATTTCATCCTCATATAGATGGTCAAGCAGAGAGGACCATTCAGACTCTTAAAGATATGCTAAGGGCGTGTGCAATTGACTTCAAGGGAAGTTGGGATGACCACTTGCCTTTGATTGAGTTCGCATACAATAATAGCTATCATTCTAGTATTTAGATGGCTCCATTCGAAGCTTTATATGGTAGGAGATATAGATCTCCAATTAGTTGGTTCGAAGTTAGTGAGGCCTCAGTCATAGGTACCGACTTAGTATTTGACGCCTTAGTAAAAGTTCAGTTGATCAGAAAGAGACTCCGGGCTGCTTAGAGCTGAGAGAAGTCCTATGCAGATGTTCGTAGAAAGGATCTCAAGTTCGAGGTCAATGACTATGTCTATCTTAAGATCTCTCCTATGAAGGGAGTGAAGAGGTTCAGCAAGAAAGGGAAACTCAGTCCCCGGTATGTCAGTCCCTTCAGAATTCTCTGTCGCTTCGGTAAGGTAGCTTATGAGCTTGAGTTGCCTTCAGATCTAGCCTCAGTCCATCCAGTCTTCCAAGTCTCTTTGCTAAAGAAGTGCATAGGTGATGTTTTGCAGAGAAATTTTGAATTTTGAGAAGAGTCGCCACTTAATTTTGAAAAGGAATTAAGAAACCTTTATAAAATACTTAAAACGATCCAAAATAGGAAAATCGTTTAAGTTTAGAGAATTCTAGGTAAGTGGTTCTTATTAACGTTTTAGGAAGGTGTTAGGCACCTAAAACGTCCTCTAACTTGCGGTTATCCGGACTGTTTGAATATCGTCTTTGACTTACTTTGAAAGAAATTTTAGTGATATTTTAGTGTTTATGCAAAACCAGTTTTTAGGCGACTTAGTTAGGGATTTTAACTAAGTTCACAAAGAAACACGTAAACAAGTAAACGAAAGGCAAATGGGAGAAAAGCGGGGAAGTAGTGATTTAGGCTTTCAAGCCCAAACCATTGGCCCTGTCCTAATCTAGTTGGGTTTTCAACCCATTTCATCTGTCCTAGTCTAGTTTTCGAGCCTTTGGCTCGAGTCTCACTCCACCTGCATTAAATTTACAACTTTGGCTTTGAGGCCCAAATGAAATAAAGGAATAAATAAATAAACAAATAAATAAAAGACGAAAAAATAAATAAACAAATAAAAGAAAAGAAACTTTCTAATCCCTTGGCCGCTTCAAAGATGGGATTTTAATCCATTATTCCTCTTTCAACTTCTCGTATTCATATGCCACGTGCTCAACTTTGGGCTTTCATTCGGGATCGACTTAAAAATAGGCCTTATTGGCCCATTATGGAATGAAAAGGGAAAGAGTCCGTTTGGACTCCAACGTATTTCCATGCAAAACAAGAAAAATAAAAAAAAACATTAATGCATGACCAACGAAAGGAAGAAGAGAAAGAGAAATAACATTAACACATAGCCAGCCAATAGAAAGGAAAATTAAAATTAGTTGACACATGACCAACAAAAGAAGGAAAGAAAAATATATAGATGGCGCATAAACATTCGGAAAACCTACTTGAAAGGTTTCATGATCAAAATATTAAAGACAACCCACAAACTCATCCAAAATTATATCAAGATAGGGAACAGAACCAAAGTACTATCAAGATTTGTAATTCCATTCGGGGAAACCAAAAGAAAAGAAATATAAGGCTATATATCATACAATTTATTATCTAAACAAACGTCTTAAAATCAAACTTCAGTAAAGTAGTAATGAAGGCAACAATCAAACTTTCAGCAAGTGGAAGATCTAAACATTTTGATAAAAGAAAACAACAAACTTTTCACAAAAGATAATAATGTTCTTAACTTTATTAGGGGTATTTAACCTACAAGCATGCGTGGACGAAAAGAATGTAAATATGAAGAACGAGAATGGTACCCTCTTTAGTATAAACGATTCGCATTATCGCTTGCAAGTCGTAAAAATATATATTTAATCGTATTAAAATCAAACTCATATTGGTAAATACTCTCTTAGCCATACCCACAATAGTAAACACAAGTTTGACGTGGAAGAGGATGATTGCAAGACAAGGATAAAATACAACCAAAGCACTGTGAACTAGAGAAGGAAAACAAACTAAGAATTTGTTCCTAAATGAATAGAATGTTTAGAGAAGAATACTTCACCTAGTGAGAAAATTCCCATTATTAATGATACAAAATTAATCAAAGAAAACACATTTTGAGGTAAGTAAAAGAGAATTTTTGACATCATTTAGGGATGAAACATAGTCTTGCTCACGTTCTTCGTTATGCACACTTAAAGAAAGCTATAACAACGTAGGAATAAATATCATAGATTAAGATTATCAACATCCATCATAGGTAGAGCACATCAAACATGTAACTAATTCACAAGACATACAGAATGACTCCAAAAAAATAATCTAAATCACCCGAGTGTGTTAAAAAAATGCTCAAAAGACCCCAATCATAGCTTGAAGCAACTCGACCGGACTAACCACAGGATACACAGACAATGAATTACTAATCAAAACTTTGGTCAATTTACAATGAATCAACGATTTGAGACAAAATAGTAAATCAATGAAATCATGAATCCCTAGATGAAGCAAAATTTTTTTCCAAACCTTTTAAACAAAACTTAGGTCAACAGATATGAAACAGGGAACGAAAATAAATATCCGCACATATATCGTAAAAACCTGTGGCTTTCGTAGCCTCTACAACACACAATCCCAGCCTCATTCACGCTTTTAATTAAACGACCAACTGATTCCACAAAGAAAAGGGATGAAGGAGAAAACGATGAAATTAAAGGGGCGAGAGTGTGTTTACCTCTTCTGGGGCAGTAAAATGGGACAACGAGACTAATGTCGGAATCACGACCACTGGAGAATGATGTCGTCGTCAACTCAGAAATCACAATCAGTTGACAAACCTTC
This sequence comes from Capsicum pubescens, assembly GCA_030864215.1. Classification (NCBI taxonomy): domain Eukaryota; kingdom Viridiplantae; phylum Streptophyta; class Magnoliopsida; order Solanales; family Solanaceae; genus Capsicum; species Capsicum pubescens. Next base: position 408,341,005 of record CM061548.1, on the reverse strand, counting down.
AAAGCTTCCAATTAAACTATTAAACCATCGATTTTTGGAGAGGAAAAAGGGGATAACTTCGTCTGAGGAGCTAATGCACTCTAAGAATTCCTATCGATGGTATTTTTCCAAACTTAAAGAAGAGTTTCAAACCTCCAGAATTTTTATTAAATTCCAAAAAAAAATGAAAGCAGAGAAAGAAATGAAAAAAAGAACCCCCCCCCCCCAAAAAATAAAAAATAAAAAATAAACCCCCTCTAGAATTTTCAACCCCAAATTTCCTACCTCCTCTACAGGAAATGATGGGTTCCTTATATAGAGTTGAATTAGGGGTATTTTAGGAATTTTCGAAATAGGAGAACTCAAAATTCAAATTTTGAAAATCCCCTCACAACTTCGGTTTCATCAACAACTCGTACCTCTTTTTGGATTTCTTCCCCTCAAATTCAGAATAAGAAGCCAATTGGAATAAGGAGGCGAGAATTCTTTTCACAAACCAATCAAATTTCGCCAAACATATACGAAAATTGTACCCTTATCCCGAGATTCGCAGATTTGAACCGTTGGGGGAGACACCTAAGCTCATTCTAGAAGGTTTCTCGGCATCTTTTCATACAGAATCACGTGGTACGTGTGATGAAGGTTATAAATGGGTTGGAGATTGCTTGGTCGAAGTTGGGTCGGGTTGATTTGGATGGATTTTGGCCGGCGTCGGGTTGATTGGGTTCGTTGCTAGGTTGAGGGTTGTTGTCTATATTGTTGTTTGTTGACTATCAGGTCTTTGTGAAGAAGAAAGGATAAGAAGGATTATTGATGTGGGCCGAACCGGGTTGGGTTTTGAATTGTTAGGCTGAAAATATTTGAGGGGAGGTAATGGGTCGGTTACTGGCCCAATTAGAAAATGGGAAGAGGGCTGAAACTGGGTTATTTTTTGGGCTGATTAAAGTTGTGGTTAATGTATCGGGCTGGTGGAATTATTTAAGACATAGCCTCAATTAGGAGTAGGTTTAAACTATTTAATAAATAGCCTATTGATAAAGACTTTAGTCAATTGTATTTAAATTTTGACCTAATTGAAGATTAATCGGCCAATTGTATTGCAGTTGTAGCTAAATCAACTTTAATTAAATCTAATTTAATACATTGACCAAATTGAGTCAAGATTGAAAACGAATTTAGCAACTAGTTTAATTCCGAGCTTCTTTGATTTGATAAAATTAAGTAACATTTCTCCAAACAATCCATTTTTGAAGTAGATCATTTTCAAATCAAGATTTTAATTAGTGTATTTATTTTCAAAATAATCTTTAATTAAAATCCGATATTCCATAGAATAAACATTTAAGTAATCCAATTGTATAATATCGCATAATTGAACATGATAATATATAATTGCTACTTAAAGTGACAAAATCACGTACAAATATACTTTTCAAAACTCTTATTCGGAGGAAATAAATATCTCGATTTTATTAAAAATTGAAGAAACTCAGGATTAAGTTTAGTCGCGGAGGGCAAAAATTAGGTGTCAACAGGTGACCCAACAGTTATTGTCCCTATTCAGAGCATCGACATTCAGAACAACCTCTCTTATGAAGAGATTCCAGTCGAAATCTTAGATTATCAGACTCGTAGATTGAGGAACAAAGAAGTCCCTCTAGTCAAGGTTCTTTGACGAAATTAGTCTCATGAGGGAGCTACTTGGGAAGCAGAAGAAGATATGCATACCAAGTATTCTCACCTCTTCCCCGCCAATTAAGATCAAGCTCAAGATAACAGTTCTCCTTAAGCTTATTCAGTTTCATGTTCATGTTTCCAGTATAAACTTGGTACCTATTAACCGTTGCATACTCAGTCATGCATTCATGTATCAGTGTTCCGTGCATCAGATATGCACGAGTTCAGTATGTTTAGCATGTCAGTCATGAGATCAACTTTCAGTTCTTCATGTTCAATTCAGGTTCTGTTGTCTTGTATCCCCTCTCAGTAAATTCTCGTTCGAGGATGAATGTTCCCAAGGGGGAGATATTGTAATACCAATACCCCACATGTTTCTAAGCTAGGAGACAAACCATTTTTCCTACATATAAAATCCCCTATCCTGTGAGTAACATTTTAGTTTATGACTTACAATGAATATCCTAGCGATAGGATAGCTTGCAATGTCTTAAGCATGCTCATATGAGTCGCTTAGAGTGATGCAAGCTAAGAGTTTTTGAATCCATCAAGTCTTAGTGTTCGATTTTGCAAGGGTAATCTTTGAATAAGAATAATGTGATTGATATATGACATTTTGGAAGATTTAGACCCACCAAATTGTAGAGAATCGAATTAGCTTTCCAACGATACCAATTTCATCAAAATTCTACACCCGAGCAAGGAGTTATGGCCTTTCAAAGTAGAATGCGTTGCCTAACCAATCACACATGGCCACTGGAAAGCATAGGTGATATCATATGCGGTGCCTATGTAAATATAGGAGATATCATATGCGGAGCCTATGGAAATATAGGCGATATCATATGCGGCGCCTGTGTATGATTTCAGCCACGAAAACACTTAGTTTTTGAGTTATTTTGAGGGTAGTTAAGTCTTTTAACACTCCTTACATGTCCCTAAACTTAACCTCACGAAATTTATAGCTTCTAAACACATTACCATCCTATTAAAATCTCAAAGTTCATTATCCAAGAGCACCATAGGTGAAAAACAACTAGGGTTGCACAATCAAGCTTGAAGATCAAATTTCAAGGAAATTCCTCCGTCAATCATCAAGAACCTCCCTTCCAAGGTATGTGTAGTGTTCATCCACGGATTCCTTTTGTCCTTGGAGTTTAAGAATCAATCTTTAAAATACAAAAGCTTGGTTGGTTGTGGTGATATGATCATACCCATGTTGATGCTTGTTTGTTTTGCTATATAATAGTATCGTGACTGTACATCTCATGAAAGTTATGTTGTTAGTTGAAAAACATGATCTTTCGGTGGATTGATAGAATGCAAGTATGAAATCCACCTATGCCTTAAATAATGCATGCAAGGTGTTCGATAAAATGCCTAGTATGTTAGAACTTCATATTTACATGATTTCATGATATCTAAATAACAAGTTCATGTTAGCCATACACTCCAATATGAATTTCCAAGCAAATTATGTGTTGTTATTGTTGTGATATAAAACATGTATGATAATGGAGATATAGATTATGTACACAAAATATATCCATGCTTTTCCTATTATGTTTGAAATATTGAATAAATTCATGAAGTATACTATCCCCTGCTTATGATATTATGAATTGTGGACTCAAATCTTGTGATCAAGTCATGTCATGGGTGTCAGTTTCCTCCTATCGAGTCCTGGGGGTATTCATACCCTAAAACTATAGCTGTGTGCCTAGAGCCATGTCATGTTTCACGATATCCAAACTCAAGCTATGATTCCATAGACTTCAGTCAGTCATGTCTCAAGAAAACCTCATGATCTCAGTCAGTTGTTGGATATCAGTAACATTCCGCCAGTCAATGGAATTTAGTAAGGTTAAGTCATGTATAGTCAGTTATTCATGTCCAGTCCCTCAGATGAGAGTAGAGGTTAGCACCGAGTGAACCCAAGGATGGGAACTCACCCGCCAGTTCAGGGTGTGATTCTTAGTAGTCATCCTTGTGTTCTAGAACTACGTAGCCAGCATAGGTTGAGACATATTAACCTGTCAGATTAGGGTTGATGAGGTGGTTTAACCTGTCAGTTTAGGGTTCCCACCGTTCTCATTGAGTACCTGCCAGATAAGGGCAACTCACAAACTATCCTTACTTGTGGCACAGAATTGACACCCCTCCAGTCGGGGCAGAGATTAGACCCCAGCTTAGCCATAACGGCATACATGGGGCATGTCAGTTAAACACTACCTCCCACAGTTTCAATATCAGTCTCAGTAAAAGAACTCAGGGCGTTCTTCAGATTTTAGTATATACAGAACTGTCAGATATAGTCGTCTATGTTATCAGCTTGCAGTATCAGTCATGACAGTTATCAGTAAACTATGTATTAGCTTACAAGTCTTGCTATCACGCATTCACGGTCCCAGTTTCTATATATGCATATTTGCACTCCCACTTTCATATTAGTCAGTCAGTGTTGTTCATGCATGAAACCCTTTATGTTCAGCCTACCTTTCTTGTATACTCAGTACTCCAGTTGTACTGAAGCATTTGCGCTATGGTTCTTTATTTTCATGTTACACCATAGGTTCCGAGATAGTTTAGAGGTTTTCAGATTTATGTTCAAATTTACGTTCAGACTTAGCTTTCAGATTGAGTTATTTTGGGTATTTTCACCCACATGGATGTTATGATTTTCAGACATGGTTTTATTCAGTTGAACCTTATGGCCTTATAGTTTAACGTATTTCGTATTATTATGTCATGATTTGCAGTATACAAGTACTGATATCAGTCATGGGTTAGCTTGTGGTCCTTCGGGGTCATGAGTACCATGTAGCATTCCGGTTCAGCAAATTGGGGTGTTACACCTCATTACTAGAAGCAACAACACAACAGCACTTTGATTCATTCTACCAAAGACAAGCTGCATAAGCAGTTCAGAATGAAGGACTTGGGTGATCTCAGATACTTCATAGGTATTGAAATCCTCAGATCATCTTCTGGGGTGATATTAAATAAAAAAAATACATCCTTGAGTTAATTTTTGATACATGTATTAATGGTTCTAAGCCTGCCTTCACTCTATTAGAGTCCAATATCAGGTTGACATCCATTAAATATGATCAATCCACAGGTGTACAAGGAGATGAGTTGTTGTCTGATGTTTCCTCTTATCAAAGACTAATAGGTAAACTCATGTATGCTACTATCACAAGACCTGATATTAGCTTTCTTGTCCAAAACCTAAGCCAGTTCATGCAACATCATAAACACTCACATTGGGAGGCTACTACTAGGGTAGTCAGATACCTCAAGGGTTCAGTGGGTCAAGACATTTGGTTGAAAGCTAACCCTTCTATCACTCTTACTTATTAGTGTGACTCAGATTGGGCTACCTTCCCTAACACTAGATGTTTAGTTACTGGATATGCTATCTATTTTGGTGGATCACTAATCTCTTGGAAGTCTAAGAAACAACATACTATGTCCAGAAGTTCTACTAAAGCTGAATATAGAAGCATGGCTTCAGCAGTTGTAGAGGTAACCTGGTTGGTTGGATTATTTCAGGAACTCAATAATCCCATTACCCTACCCATTTCAGTATCTAGTGACAGTAATTCAGCTATACAATTGGCCAATAATCCTGTGTTTCATGAGAGAACAAAACACATTGAAATAGGTTGCCATTTTATCAGGGACAAGATCAAGAATGGCTTAATACAATCTACATATGTTCACACTCATGATCAAGTTGCTAATCTTCTCACCAAGGGTTTGAGTGAAGCTCAACATACACACTTGTTAAGCAAGCTTGGTGTGCTTAAAATAATGCACCCTACAGCTTGAGGGAGAGTGTTTCGATCCACAATGCATCATTGCTTGTATATACAAATGTACAGAGTTACTGTTACATTGATGAAGTAGTTAGTTAGGTGGTTAATTGGTGAGTCAGATGCATAGTTAGTTGTAGAAGTTGTTAGACAAGTTGTTAGGTTGTTAGTCAGTTATGATGAGCTGGCAATGAGATGAATAGAAGCTCACTCAGCTCAACAACTTGTCTATAAATAAGAGCAACAACAACAATGAAACGACTAATGGATCAATATAGTTGAATTTCTCTTTCACATTTTCTCCATTGATCATGAATGATCTAGCTACTATGCTTGAATTTCACAATAAATTTCACAGTCATCATCCATCTTCTCCTTTTCTCTATTTTTTTGCTTGTTTTTCTCTTCATTGTTAACTCAACTAGGTGCTTTTATGGTTCCTATTATGTAGGATTTTGATATCTAGATTGCATTTGATTTTCTTGATGTACTTAAATTAGATTAAACTGAACTAAGATTTGTGTAAAACTAGATGGGGTTAAGTTTTTTAAGAATATGATGTTGAAAAATTATGCAAACTAAACATCAATTTGGAATAAGAACCTACAACCCTAGACACAAATTAAAGTATATGGGTTAACACTGTTTACTTCAAATTAATACAGTGTGCTCCGTTGTTGGGTCTAAAATAACAGTTAGGGTGTGTTCGGTATGAAGTATATGTTTCCACCAAAAATGTTTGGGCTCAAGCGCGTTGGGCTGAAATGAGCTAATACCTGGATCATAACTCAATCTGCCCAATTTCTTACTAAGGGTGTTGTATTCCCTTAGGCTCGAACTCTCAACTTGCTATTTCTATAGCATCTTACTAAATAATTGCTGAAACAAATATTGACATCATTGGGTCTTCCTTGTAACTTTTAATACTTCTAGTCTTATTCTAACCTCTTTGTGTCTGTATAATTGCAAAAATTGTTATTTACAGTTGTGCTCCGACACATCTTCCAGTTTCTAGCTTGCCAAGTGTAGTGTATTATCATTGTTCCCCATATAGGTGCTATCACCTCTTTTTTCGCCTGTCTCCATTTCTACCCTTAAACTATTGTAGCCATCGTTTACTCCTCTACTTCCCATCTATATTCCAGATCATGTACTTAGCCCATTTCATACCTTAATTATCCATGCACACGCACTCGACAAAAAGATTTTGAGTTTCTAGCTCTCCAACATCACATAAATAACAATTTCCATCATCCACAAGTATATTCACTCTCTGAAGCCTCTCTCTAGCTAGAAAGCAACCTATCTTGATTAGAATGCCATTATTTTATTTGTATCCGCTTTCGAATTTCTTTTGTACACGTCGTATTTACACTTTTGGAAGATTATTTGTTGGTTTTGTCAAACAAAGTTGCTACCAAAGATTTTGTTGTAAATTTCTCTCATTCACATGCAAATGTTGAAATTTACATCTTCAATTAACATCATGGATGACATCAACAAGCCTATTTTCATCTCTATAAATAGGGACCTTCTTTTTCGTTTGTAACACATCAATTTCAAGAGTTTTTCTTCATTTTCTTGTATTTATTCTCCCTTCCTATTAGAGTATTTAGTTAGAGAGTGGGTGTTGGGAAACACTTTTGTGAGCCCTTTCTTTTGGAGTGATCTTGTGAGGTTGTTCTCTATTGTACTCTTGATGTATTGAAATTGTTCCTCTCCGCTCGTGGACGTAGGTCACACAAACTGAACCACGTTAAATTTGTGTCTCCTTTATTTTCTTTAATTACTATTATTATCAAATTGTTATTGTCTTTGTTATTGTCATTATTACATTATTTGGCTAAATTCCGCAATAACCGGGTTCTCGATCCTAACAGTTTAAAATAATAAAAATTGATCATCAAATATGGATTATATATAAATCGAGTTGTGTTGGAGGAAGTATCAAGTGATATGAATCTATAGATAGATAGATAATGTTACAAATAGAAAAGAAATATTTGTATCAGAAAAGATTTTTTGTTTGTTCTTCGAGTTGTCCCAGGTTAATCAAACTATACGAAAAGCAGTGTAGTGTTTACTCTAACCGGACAGTTTGGAGATTCATTGCTTATTGTATTCTTGTTTATTTTCTGCAGGTTATTTTTGCCAATCATTTAATATGATGCCTCCAAATAGAAGAAAACAACTTTTATCTCCCCCTGATATAATTAGCAACCTTCCCGATAGTTTAATCAATGACATTCTAACAAGGTTGACTTTATGAAATGCTGTGAGGACAAGCATCTTATCGAGGAAATGGAGATATAACTGGTGCAGACTTCCACAACTCGAACTTGATCAAACACTTTAGAAAACAAGAGAGGACTTGATATCCCTTACAATTGGATTTTCTAACATTCTCTGTCACCTCTTGACCCTTCATACACAACCAATTACCAAATTTACTCTCGACATTCCTCATCTAATAATGTGTCCTAGTATTGACAACTTGATATATTTCCTCTCTAGGAATGACATTCAACAACTTGTCCTTAACCTTCCTAGGGATAAGCAATACGATCTGTTGCACGCTAACCAATACAAACTGCCTTCATCATTATTCACATGCTCTTAATTGAAGCATCTATTTCTCCAGCAATGTCTAATACGTCCGCCACCACTCTTTAAGGGATTTGATAAATTAGTTATCCTAGAACTAATTGAAGTTACAATTTCTTCTGAATTGCTTGGAAGTTTAATCTCCCATAGCCCGTTTCTTGACCATTTGGTGTTGGATGCCAACAAAGTTTTGCACCACATTGAAATTAGTGCTCCCAAGCTGAGGTTATTTTTCTTCTCAGGCAACTTTTTACATCTAAATAATGTCCCTCTTCTTTCTAAAGTTTGGTATGAGCCTATAGATTTTTTTCTAAAGGCATAACATGATCTTGTCAAGATTTTTGAGTCTATTCCTACTCTCAAGAATCTTTGCTGGGATCAGTGTCTCCAAGTAATGTTGCTTCATGACTTAATTCTAGTGCATATTCATAGACGTACTATCTTTTGGGCTTTGAGTCATCCTGATTTTTGACATTTTCTTCCTAGGATGAGGTTGTTGGACCAACTGAAGTTATACCAATAAGGCTCCCCTTTGCTCTTAACTGTCTTAAACGCCTCCACATATCTTGGATTGCTGTGGGAGAGTTCTTTGATTTTTTGTTTGCTCTTTGCTTGATAAGAAGCTCCCCAAATTTAGAAGATATTGAAATTGAGGTTGTTAATGTTGTTTAGTTTTCGTTTTTTATATGTGTTTTTGATATTCAATTTTTAATTCAAGCTAATGTTTTTTCTTGATCCTTTTTTAGATGTCTGTTTTTAGTGATGAGTTATGTAATGAACCTGTGCCGCGGGATGCTATTGATGAGATTCCTGCAAGCTTCTCAGATATGACATTTAATCAGCTGAAGACAGTGACGATTAAACGTGTATCAGGAGCAAAAGATGAAATGCAACTTATCAAGGTTTTATTGGCCAAGTCTCCAGCACTGGTCAAAATGGTAATCAAACCCCGCAGCATGGAAGAAAAAAAATCTCTCAAAGTACTTGAGGAGATAACAAATTTTCAGTGGGCATCATCTAAAGCCCAGCTTGATCTTCACGTGTCCTCAATCAGATCGTGATCTTTGGCTAAAATGTTTGGGAACACAAGTGAACTTGGACGAACGTGTAGTATGTTGTGGATTATTTATCTGCTTGATGAGATTTTTGTAGCAATCATAAAATATCTTCTCAACAACTTTTGCTTAATCTTCAAACAGTTACCAGGTGGTTTTGCAGTATGAATTTATTAGTACTTCACTAGTAGCACTGCCATACAACTCTTATCAATTTAATTCAATATTGTTTTTTCTCATGTTTCTTATGGAGTTATTATGTTTTGATGTCACATACAAGTTGATGTCTTTCATTGAAACAACCTTTAACAGAAATGGAAGTTATGGCTGCGTACCATACATCCTTGTGGTGGGGCCCTTCTTCGGACCCTATGTATGGTGGGAGCTCTAGTGTACCGGACTGCCCTTTTTATACAAGTTAGATATCTTTCTTTCAGTTTGATCTAATTTTGTAAAGATCATCGAAAAATGTTGCTGAAGGGAGTTATTATTCCTATTCAAAAGGTGTAGGAGGTAATGTCTCCTGATACTTAAAAGGTTAAATGTGCTTTTTAATTTAGTCTCAGTTGGAATATATGTTTTTCAATTTTAGATGTGCACAAGTAGTCATATAAAATTGTATAAAGTTGAGCAAGTAGATACTCTCATTTCACTTACAGATATAGAAATACTATGTGTCAAATGTGTTGAATTTCTAAGACGGGTACTAATGTCAATAACTAGTGTTATGATCATAACAGAGCAACCAAAATGCCAAAAGACAACATACACCAAAAATACTTATAAGAAATATATTGCTTTCACTATATCAACAAGAGTAGAATAAAGAGGGTGAAAAATTAGAGTAGTTACTCTAATTAACGCAAATATCCCAAGAGAACAACGTCACAACATCACTCCAAAAGAAGGGCCCACACAAGTGTTTTTCAAGACCCATACCCTAACTAAATACTCCAATATAAAGGTAGAAGAACAAGAAAATAAAGAAAACTCTTAAAAAATGATGTGTTATTAATAAGAAAAAGGTCCCTATTCGTAGATTGAGAATAGGCTTGTTGATGTTATCCATGATATTAATGGAGGATGTAAATTTCAACATTTCCATAGGAATGGAGAAATAGTCAGCCATAAAAATATTTAACAATAGGTAGTGGCAACAAAAAACCTTCCTTAAATCTAGGGTGGGCTTTTACAAAATTTGAACCAAAATAAATAAAGGTCATATTACAGTAACATCATCGTTATTAGGTACACTCTATCTGATGAATTCTATGTGAGATTATCATGTTCATGATCTCGGTATGTATGCCAAATTTATGTGATAGCATAAACATCTATGCTTATTTGTGGTATCAGAGCGTGATATTTGCCTAGTCATTTACTGATGAAATAACCTTTTGACTTGTCATAGCTATAGTTCTATTTTGTATTGTGTCATAACATTTTTTGTGCGCCACCATTAAAGTTGACGAAAGAAAAATATGTCAGAACAAACATTTAATAAGTCACAGTGTCATTTTTTGGGAGGTAAATTTTGATACGTCGTATTAGGGATCTGACTAAAGAATGAGAATGATTCTTATTCCTAAAGCCCACGATTCTAATTGACAGAATATAAAAAAAGAAAAAACTTATGTTGAAAGGAGATCGATTAGCCGTCAATAGAATTGAATTAACATTTTCAAGCTTTTAAGTGTTAAATATATTTTTAATTACACGCTATATTAATAAAATCAAGTTAAGCGCTCAAGCCAAACTAGAATGCTTATGATTCGTACATACATAAAATTACTTATCGTTATTTTATATATTTGTAACGCCCCGAATCTAGTACCCAGAACGTTACATGGTGCTCATGACCTCGAAGGACCACAAGCTAACCCATAACTGATATTTGTACCTGTATACTGCATGATATACTGTATAAATACGGAAACATGAACTGAAAGAACATAAATTTCAAAACTGATAATCATAACTGAAAGAAATATAACATCTGGGTGGGGTATGAAATACCCAAAACAACTAAAGTAAATTGTCTGAAACATGATAGTCTGAAAAGCCTCTAACTGTCTGAACTGTCTGAATAAGGAGTTGATGGGACATGTCCTCGAATAACTCCACCTACTGAAAGATAAAACTGAATAAATGAAATAACTAATAGTATTGTCCTCAAACGATGAGGACTTACTGCTAAATCTGGTTGCTACTGATGCTTTGGAGCTCGTGCTTCTGAACCTATGGTATAATACACCACAACGCAAATGCGTCAGTATTTTGAATGTATTGGTATACATGAAAGGTAGGCTGAATGCATGGGGTTCATATGCATGAACAATACTGGCTAACTGACTAATATGAACGTGACAATACATGCATACATACATAGTACTATAACTGAGATCGTAATAACATGAATTAACTAATAACTAACATGACTGGTAACTGAGTTTCGATGCCTGATATAACTGATGACATGAGTGACTGTATCAGACAGTCCTGAATCTGATGGAACTAGCTGAGTTTCATACTATTCTGAGTTGACTGTATCTGACAGTCCTGAATTTTATAGAACTATCTGAGTTCTAATACTAAGACTGAATGACTGTGTCTGACAGTCCTAATTCTGTAATTGAAACTGTGGGAAGTAGTTATCTAACCGATATGCCCCTAATATGCCATTATGGCTGAGTTGGGATCCAATCTGTAACCCCAATTGGAAGGTGTCAATACCATGCCACTAGTAAGGACAAGCTATGAGTGACCCTTATCTGACAGTGTCCCCAAAAAAAATGGTGGGCCCCTCATCTAACAGTGCTTATCCACCCCATCAACCCTCATCTGACAATGTTGATATCTCAACCTATGCTGGCTACATAGTTCTGGAATGCAAGGATAACTTTTAATAATCACACCCTTATCTAACAGTGTGTGTTTCCATCCTTGGGTTCACTCGGTGCTAATTTCTACTCCCATCTGAATAGACACTGAACATGGATTATTGGACTAAACATAATTGAATTAACTGAATTCCGTTGACTGACGGAATATTACTGAAATTTGATAAATGATTGAGCTTACTGAGTTTTCCTGAGTTATGAGACTGATTGAATTCTACTGAACATGGCTTGACTGAGAGTATCTTGAAACATGACACTGATTCTAGGCACACAACTATATTTTTTCGGGTACAAGTAACCCCAGGACTCGATAGAAGAAAACTGACAAAGCATGACTTTCTTGAGTACAGGAACAACGTCAACAATACATAATCCATTGGCTAAGACATTTCATCAAACACTTGACATACATAACTTGTACATGGAAGGAGATTTCATATTATCATACTAGTATTACACTTCTCCTTCACATAGACATTTAATCAAACATAACTTGTACATGAAAGCTTATTGAATTTTCCACATGAAAAAAAGTGAAAATCTTACAAATTCCTCATAGAATAAACATCATTCAATTTAGAAGATAATACTAGATATTCTTGAGATGAAATTAGTTAGAAAACTTTGAGGTATTACAATATCTCCCCCTTGAGAACATTCGTCCTCAAATGAGACTGACTGAGAGGGTAGAAATAATAAGATGAAGTACACATTGAACATGAACACTGAAACATGACTACATAACTGGCATTTTTGAGATTCATACTGAGCATGCATATCTATGCATGATTTCATGACTGAGCTAATACATGAATGCACGACTGAGAGTACTGATAACTGAATTTCTCACTAGGAGAATGAATGTCCGATGCATGATCACATGACTGAATATGCAATGGTACTTAGTACCAAATTTATAATGAAATCCTGAACATGAGACTGATACCAAGTCATAATTGAAACCTGGACATAAAAATTGAAAAGCTTAAGAAGAACTGTTACCTTAAGCTAGATCTGAGTTGGTGGAGAAGAGGTGGGGATACTTGGTTCACATGTATGCCTCTGCTTCCCAAGTAGCTCCCTCAATGCACTGATTCTGGCAAAGAACTTTGACTAGAGGGACTTCTTTGTTCCTCAGTCTATGAGTCTGATAGTCTAGGATTTCAACTGGAATCTTTTCATAAGAGAGACTGTTCTGAATATCTATGCTCTGAATAGGGACTACGATCGCTGGGTCACCTATGCACTTCTTGAGCAAAGAGACATGGAAGACTGGATGAACTGAGGCTAGATTTGAGGGCAATTTGAGCTCATAAGCTACCTTGCGAAATCAACTAAAAATCTTAAAGGGACCGATATATCGAGGGCTGAGCTTTCCCTTCTTACCGAATATCTCCACTCCCTTCATGGGAGAGATCTTTAGATAGATATAGTCACCAATGTTGAACTCGAGATCCTTCTTACGAACATCTGCATAAGATTTTTGTCAGCTCTGAGTAGCCCAGAGTCTCTCTCTGATCAACTAAACTTTTTATAAAGCATCGAATACTAAGTCAGGACCTATAACTGAGGCCTCACTAACTTCGAACCAACCGACTGGAGATTTGCATCTCCTACTATAGAGATCTTCGAATGGAGCCATCTTAATACTGAAATGATAGCTCTTGTTGTATGCAAACTCAATCAAAGGCAAGTGATCATCCCAACTACCCTTGAAATCAATTGTACACGACCTTAGCATATCTTCTAGGGTCTGAATAGTCCTTTTTGCCTGACCATTTGTCTAAGGATGAAAGGCTGTACTGAGATGAACTTGGGTACCAAGACCCTTTTGGAACGCTTTCCAGAAATGAGAGGTGAACTGGGTACCTCTATTTGAGACAATAGACAGCGAAACACCGTGTAATCTGACCAACTCTCTGATGTAGAGTTTGGCATAATCCTCGGCTGAATAAGAGGTATGGACTGGAAGAAAATAGACTGATTTGGTTATTTTGTCTATAATGACCCAAACTGAATCATGCTGATGACGAGTACAAGGAAAACTCATCACGAAGTCCATGTTCACTTCTTCCCACTTCCAAGTAGGAATACTGAACTCTTACATGGACCCACTATACTTTTGATGCTCTATCATAACTTGCTGACATGTAGAGCACTTAGCCACAAACTCTACAACATCTCTCTTCATCCCACTCTACCAATAGATCTCCCATAAGTCATGGTACATCTTTATGGCCCCTGGATGAATAGAGTAGCGTGAACCATGCGTTTCTGCAAGAATTCACTGCCTTAAGTCATCTATAACTGGAACACATAGACGACCCTGACAATGAAGAACACCATATCCCCCTTGGGAGAAAACCTGTACTTTATGATCCTGGACTGAATCTTTTAACTTAACAAGGCTGGGATCTCTATCTTGCTTTTCTTTTACCTCAGAAACTAGAGATGATTCTGAACTACTCTGAACCCATGCATCACCCTCCTCTGTATCGACTAAGAGAACGCCTAGTCTGGTAAGCTGATGGATTTCCTAAGTGAACTTCTTCTTACTATCCTCAACATGAGAAACACTACCCATAGACAGTCTACTGAGAGCGTCGGCCACTACATTCTCCTTGCCCGAATTATAAAGGACACTCATGTCATAATCTTTCAAGAGCTCTAACCACCTTCTCTGATGAAGATTAAGATCTTTCTAAGAAAAGACATACTGAAGGCTCTTGTGATCTGTGAACACATCTACATGAACACCATATAAATAATGCCTCCAAATCTTCAAGGCAAATCCTACAGCTACTAACTCGAGATCATGAGTAGGGTAATTCTTCTCATGGGATTTAAGCTGTTTGGAGGCGTAGGATATGACCTTACCATGCTATATGAGGACAAAACCCAAACCTACTCTGGATGCATCATAGTATACCACGAAACCATCTGAACCTTCTGGAAGAGCTAAAACTAGAGCTAAGGTGACGCGAGTCTTCAACTCCTGAAAACTCTTCTCGCAAAGATCTGACCACTAAAACTTGACTTTCTTCTGAGTCAATCTGGATATAGGGGATGCAATAGAAGAAAATCCCTCAACAAACCATCTGTAATAGCCATCCATACCTAAGAAACTCCTAATATCTGATGGAGAGACAGGGCGAGGCCAGTTTCTTACTGCTTCGGTCTTTTGAGGATCTACTCTAATGCTATCACCAAAAATGATATGTCCAAGGAATGCTACTAACCTTAGCCAAAGTTCGCACTTACTGAATTTGGAAAACAACTAATGATTTTTGAGAGTCTGAAGTACAATTTTGAGATGGTCTGCATGATCATGCTCACTGCGGGAATAGACCAAAATATTATCTATGAAGACTATGACGAATATGTCCAAGTAGTTCTTGAACACATGGTTCATTAAGTCCATGAAAGCTGTTGGGGCATTGGTAAGACTAAAGGACATGACTAGGAATTTGAAATGACCATACCGAGTATGAAAAGTTGTCTTCAGAATATCACATTCTCTGACTTGGTGCTAATGGTAGCCTGATCTGAGGTCTATCTTAGAGAAATAACTGGCACCCTGAAGTTGGTCAAACAAGTCATCGATTCTAGAAAGAGGATACTTGTTCTTGACCGTGACCTTATTAAGTTAACGGTAGTCTATACATATTCTGAGGGAACAGTCTTTCTTTCTTACAAATAAGACTGGTGCACCCTATGGGGAAACACTGGGTCTAATGTATCCCTTATCTAAGAGATGCTTCAACTATTCTTTCAATTCTTTGAGTTCTGCAGGTGCTATTCTGTATGGAGAAATAGATAAAGGTTGAGTATCTGAAAGAAGATCAATGTTGAAGTCTATTTCCCTTTCGGAAGAAATTCCTGGAAGGTCTTCAAAAAAGACATCTGAATATTCATTCACTACCGGGACTGAATCAAGACTGGGAGTTTCAGAACTAGTGTCCTTAACTTGAACAAGATGATATACATATCCTTTAGATATCATTTTATGTGCCCGAAGGTAGAAAACAAGCTGACCTCTAAAAGCGGAAACACTACCCTTCCACTCTAGGACAGGTTCATTCAGAAACTGAAACTGGACTATTCTGTTTCTGCATTCGACTGTGGCATAGCAGGAATGAAGCCAATCCATGTCAAGAATGACATCAAAATCAGTCATCTCTAATTCAACTAAGTCTGCTGAAGTGACTTTCTGAAATATAATAACCGAACAATTCCTGTATACCCGCCTGGCTATGATAGTTTTACCCACTGGGGTAGAGACTGAGAAGGGATCTGTTAGAATTTCGGGACTGGTTCTAAAATTGCCTGCTATATAGGGAGTAATAAAAGACAAGGAAACACCTGGATCTAGCAAAGCATAAATATGCATATGAAAGATCTGTAATGTACCAGTAACCAAATCAAGAGAATTTTCTTGATCTTGTCAGGATTAGAGAGCATAAAGTCTATTTGGGCGTTGCCCACTAGTAGAAATAGAGGTGGCACCCTACTGATTTGGACGACCAGACTGAGCTGAGGAACGATTATGCTGACCCTGATAACCTGACTGGGGAAATCTCTAACTCTGTGGCCTGGCTTGCCACATCCAAAACAGACATCGCTACCAACTCTGGAAGCACCCTTGTAGTTCTTACCACAAGTCTGACAAAGGGGATTAGTTGGGCATTACTGACACTGCCCCGAGACTTAGAGCCTGGAGCTTTATCTCTATTACCTTCCCTGAACTTAAGAGCTGGAGAACTGGCTGAAGAAGGAGCTGGAACTGATGATTTAGGATGAAACTGAGAATGGTTTCCTCCTTCTGATTTGGGCTAGCAAAGTTGAAACTACCTGTCCTTGCTCTCTTACTCTACTTCTCCCTTATCTTAATCTTTTACCCTTATATCTACTGAGCATGAGTCATAAGCCTGGATAAAGTAATATCACCATTCAAAATTGCAGACCTACACTCGTTGACCATACTATCATTCACCCATAAACAAACTTACTCGTCTTGTCCCTGCTGTCTGCAACCACATGAGGGGCATATCTAGCTAATTAAGTAAACTTAAGAGAATACTCTTTCACCATTATGTTACCTTGCCTGAGGTTGATGAATTCTAACACCTTATCTTCTCTCAACTCTAGGGGAAAGAACCTCTTTAAGAATGCAGTGACAAATTTCTCCCACTCTATAGGTCCTGCATCAACTGACCTCTCTAACTTTCACTGCATGTACCAAGTGTGAGCAATATCCTTTAACTGATATACAACTAGCTCAACACTCTCAACAGCTGATACCTCCATAACGTCTGTAACCTTCTAAACCTGATCGATGAATTCCTAAGGGTCCTCGTCTAGCTTAGACTCGAGAAAGGATGGAGGATTCATTCGGGTGAAGTCCCAAATTCTGGCTGTAGCTGAATTAGCCACTGGGTTGGTTGAAACGATAGCTGATCATTCATTCTGAGCAGTAACTTACTAAGCAAGAGTAGTGAATATAGCTCTGAACTCTGCATGAGAAACATATTCGCCCAAGGGTTCTTTGAGCTGAGGGGCTGACTGATTCTTGTTTCTTCTTTTAGGAGGCATGTTCTGTAGATGAAAGAGAGAAATAGATTAGACTGAGAGATTGACTTGAGATTATGCTCATTGGCACAACATGAATACTGAAATAAGGGAAACTATTCCTAAAATATCTCATAGCCTCCTGTACATAAATGTGGCATGCAATACACCCATGTACAAGACTCTACTAGATATGGCTTTAAGACTTCCTAGGACTGTATTGAACCTTATACTCTGATACCAAGTTTGTAACGCCCCGAATATGGTACCCAGAATGTAACACAGTGCTCATGACCCCGAAGGACCACAAGCTAACCCATGATTGATATCTGTACCAGTATACTGCATGATATACTGTATAAATATGGAAACATGAACAGAAAATCCATAAGGTTCAAAACTAATAATCATAATTGATAAAAATATAACATCTGGGCTGCGTATGAAATATCCAAAACAATTCAAGTAAACTGTCTGAAACATGATAGTCTGAAAAGCCTCTAACTGACTGAACTATCTGAATAAGGAGTTGATGGGATATGTCCCCGACTAACTATATCTACTGAAAGATAAAACTAAATAAATAAAATAACTCATAGTATTATCCTCGAATAATGAGGACTCACTGTTAAATCTGGCTGCTACTGATGCTATGAACCTCGTGCTTCTGAACCTATGGTATAAGACACCATAGCGCAAATGCGTCAGTATTTTGAATGTACTAGTATGCATGGAAGGTAGGATAAATGCATGGGGTTTATATGCATGAACAATACTGGCTAACTGACTAATATGAACGTGACAATACATGCATGCATGAATACATAGTACTATAACTGAGATCGTGATAACATGAATTTACTGATAACTAACATGAATGATAACTGAGTTTTGATGCCTGATATAACTGATGATATAGGTGACTGTATCTGATAGTCCTAAATCTGATGGAACTAACTGAGTTCTATACTATTCTGAGTTGACTGTATCTGACAGTCCTAAATTCTATAAAACTATCTGAGTTCTAATACTAAGACTGAATGACTGTGTCTGACAGTCCTGATTCTGTAACTGAAATTGTGGGAAGTAGTTATCTAACCTGCATGTCCCTAATATGCCATTATGGCTGAGTTAGGGTCCAATTTGTAACCCCAATTGGAAGGGTGTCAATACTGCACCACTGGTAAGGATAAGCTGTGAGTGACCTTCATCTGCCAGTGTCCCCAAAAAAGAATGGTAGGGCCCTCATCTAACAGTTTTTATCCTCCTCGTCAACCCTGATATGGGAATTCCTAGCTCGAGACCTTTCACACGAAGCCAAGCACGTAAGTTGCAATGACTTCAAGCCTTGTTCACATTCTTGGCCATGTGTGAGGCCCTTGTGAACCCATCTAAGGGCGTATATTTAATAAAATATGAAGAGGCCCACCAAGACACCCCAAACCCACCCACTTAAATGCCAAGGGTATTTTGGTCTTTGTCCCTCCTTTTTAAGTGACTATATAAGCCATGTAATAGGGCTAGTCTTGCTTTAGTTCATTCCTATTATTCAAGAAACAAAAGACTTGCAAATTTTTTACTTCTCTTTCTCATTTGGAGAGGCCAAAATCGAATTCTCACTAGTAGAGTGATACTAGTGTTGTATCTTGGCTAGAAACTAGGTTCTTGGAGTTCTTTGAGTTCCTCTTGATCCAAGTAAGAACTTGGTATTGATATTTATTAGTCTTAGGATCCTTTCTTTTGTTAGGGTTCTTAGATTAATGAATATTGTGTGTCAAGTTTTTATCTCTTTCTTTGTAAATCTTGTTAACATTGTGATTGTTGAATATAAAGTCTAGTGAAGCCATGTGGGGCCCTTTCGATTCACTAGCAATATTGTCTTTGTTGTTCTTATTGTTAAACTCACTTTTTTAGTTCAAACAAGTGTTGCAAGCCTAGTGAAGCCGTGTGTGGCCATTTTCGATTCACTAGCACTTTGTTGTTCATCTTGTTGTTCTTGTGTAGGTTGGAATATCTTGATACACACTTAGCATTATATCATTTGGTATCAAAACTTAAGGTTAGGTTTTGTTCTTACAAAACCAATCTTGGGAAGCTCTTACCAAAAAGTGTGTTCTTGAACATTTTTGTCGAAAAATTGGTTGTAGATCTACAAAAGATTCTACTTGTTTAGTTTGTTTCTTGTGTTGATTTTTTCCTCATCAACACAAAAAGTATCTAAAGCTAAAGTTGCGGTTAATTGGAAGAGAATTGTTGTTATGAAAACTTGAAGTGGCCGTGAGTTTTGACTTGTGTTGGGGCGTTGGAAGTGACCATTGTGGTGTATTGTTGTTATGTTCTTGAAGGTGTTGATGTTGTGTTTATATTAAACTTCTCCTTATCTTAAGTCTTAACTTCTATAAAGGGAAATAGATCCAAAAAAAAGGTTGTAAGACAAAATTGAAAAAAAAAATATTTGTGAGAAGACTTGCCAACATCACCTTTTCAAAACTTGACAACCACTTTTCCTTCAAACAAGGAACCTTGTCTTGTGGGACTAGTGAGGTCAAACATCACCTTTTGAGTTTGAAAAAAAGAAGTTGAAAAAGGTTACAAGACCTTATGTTTTCCATCCCAATAACAAGTCATCCATTACAAAAGATCTGAGGGGACTAAGACTTCAAGTTGATGAACTACTTATGTGGACCCGCGGGCAATGACATGCTGCCACATCACCTAAGTTACTGTTCACATGATAATTAAGCTCGAATTTGGATGTTCTAGTTTTTAATTATTGATTCCTATTTTCCTCTAATTGACTTGAGAACTAATTAACAAACTAGTACATTCCTACTAGCTTGTCAATTAGTCCCTTGAAGCCTTGTGTTCGTGTCAACGTTTGTTTGTGTGCTTTTGTTGTTTGAATATGTTGTAAATCTTGGCTCTATTCCAACGAGAATTCATTGAGTTTCAAACAAGAATACATTCTGGGCAAGAACATACTCATACCTTACGAATTCACGGGTTCCTAGCCAATCTACAACACTTGTGGAACTTGAGTGTGAGTGAACCAAGAGAGTGTAAGTGAGGAGAGGGATTTTAAACTAACTTATTTGTTTCTTGTGTAGGTGATACCTTGATAATGGAGGGAATCACATCTCAAACCGTGGATTCTAATGAAATGGAGAATATGAGGGTCACTCTTGAGGTTATGACCCGAGCTCTTGAAAGGTTGAGTACAAAAGTGGGAACCATAAGGGGAGAAGTGACGACTATTAGTGAGAGGTTAGAACAAGTGGAGAGTCAAAGGAACTCTTGTCCTTCTATACCTCGACATGTTTCTTTAAGTGGACATGATAGAAATTCATCCTCCACCGTTACTCTCGAAACATGGCCACAATTGCCAAATCCTTCACTGTTTCACTAAATTCCATAAGCCAAACCACTTATAACCCTCTAAATTGAGACTCCAATAGACCAAACCATTCCCAAACACCTCAAGTTCCGCAAGAGGTACTTAGACGTCAAATGCCTTCACAAAATCTGAACCCCCTTCCAAGCTCCACTAAACCAAAGACCACCATCTCCACAAAATCCAATTCCTTCGAATCAAGTTCCAAATGTCCAAAACTGTCCCGTCCACCTTGAGGAATATGGTAGAGAGGATTATGAAGGGTATGGAGTCTTTGACGATGCCTACATGAGGGAGGAAGAGATGAGAGGGGGTCGTGTGGATCCAAGGAGATACTAAGGTTATGGAGAAAGGGGAAACCAATACCTAGAGAGAGACGTAGGCATCAATACCATCAAATTGAGCCTACCTATCTTTAAGGGTGAAAATGACCCCGAGGTTTATCTTGCTTGGGAGTCGGCGTGTGATAAAGTGTTTTAAGTGAATGATATCTTGGAGGAGAAGAAGAGTTGTTATGCCATAGCTCATTTTGAAGGCTATGCTAACACTTGGTGGGAATACGTCTAGCGGTTCGGCAACAAGTTGGTAGAGGGACAACCACCACCATGGTTTTGGTTGAGGTATCTAATGAGGCAATGGTATCTTCCTGAATGTTATCTTCATGAGTTTCTTGCTAGGTTGTACAATTTTTGACAAGGGAATCGAAGTGTTATGGCATACTATGATGAGTTTCAACAACTCATGTTGAAGCTTGATCATCGGGGAGAACAAATTGTCCATGACATCATTCGGTTCAAGTGTGGGTTGAACAAAGAGATCTCCACTCATTTGATGCTTCACAAGTTTGATAACGTTGAAGGTATTTTCCAAGCGACTCTTGAGATTGAAAGGGATCTTAAGGAGAGGTCGTCGTTCAAGGCAAAGGGACCATCAACCTCGGGTTGGCTGAGGAGCATAGATATGGTTCAACAATCTTTGGGATTGCCCAAAAATAAGGACAAACTCACCACTACAAGGCTGCTCGAGCCTAAAACAGTCCACAAATTTCCTCCCCAGCAAGAAGCTCACAAGTATCCTAATCCTAAAGGGTTCCAATATTTCAAGTTTCAAGGTTAGGGACATAAAGCCAATGA
Organism: Capsicum pubescens; assembly: GCA_030864215.1. Taxonomy (NCBI): domain Eukaryota; kingdom Viridiplantae; phylum Streptophyta; class Magnoliopsida; order Solanales; family Solanaceae; genus Capsicum; species Capsicum pubescens. The sequence goes on along the minus strand of CM061548.1, from coordinate 408,318,880 downwards.
ATGTCCAAACCGATGCAATGTGATCCTAAGGGAAGAGAGATTGTATTACCTTAGTGAGGAAGTGGATCTTAAAAATGAAGAGAATGAGGCCGAGCCTCAAGATGGAGAGGAACCCAAAAAAGATCCACATGATAATGATGATGACTGTGAGGATGCTTATCCGCAAGAAGGAGAGTGCGTGGTTCCAAACTTTGTAGTGGGGCGTGCCATGATTAGTAAGTCAATAGATGATCCTATCCAATGGGAGAATCTATTCCATACTAAATGTCTTAGAAAAGAAAGTGTGTGTACTATGGTGATAGATGGTGGAAGTTGTGCGAATGTGGTTACTGTTGCAATAGTGAACTTCTTGAAATTGCCGACTACACCTCACACTAGTCCTTACAAGTTGCAAAGGTTGAATGAATGCGGCGAGTTAAAGGTCACAAGGTAATATGTGATACGTTTTAAGGTAGTCAACTACCATGATGAGGTGCTTTGTGATGTGATACCAATGCAATCTTGTCACTTGTTGTTAGGAAGGCCTTGGAAATACGATAGGTCGACCAAATATAATGGAAGGTCCAATCGGTATACACTTGAGAAGGATGGCCGCAAGGTCGCTCTTCATCCATTATTGCCTTCCCAAGTAATGAATTACACCAAAAGATGTGAGAATTGAGGGAAAAGGGAAAGAAGGTCGAGAGTGAGGGGAAAAGAGGGGAACCCGAGAGTAAGGGAGTAGGGGAAACCGAGGGTCTCCTAATTTCTAAGGGGAAAGAAAGTGTGGTGATGATAGCTAAGAGGAAAGAATTATTTGTGAATCATGACGAGGACACTCCGGTGCTCCTCTTGGCTCATTGTTGTAATACTAACGCCACTAACATTTCCATTTCTCCTCCTATTTCTCATGTTTTGCGGGATTACAAGGATGTGTTCCCAAAGGAATTACCGCAAAGATCTCCCCCACTTCAGGGAATTGAGCACCAAATAGATTTTTTACCGAGTTCACAATTGCCAAACAAAGTGGCTTATAGGAGCAACCCGATGGATACCAAAGAATTGCAACGCCAAGTTGAGGAACTCCTCAACAAAGGGTATATCAAGGAGAGTATGAACCCTTGTGTAGTCTTGGTGCTACTAGTTCCCAAGAAAGATAGGACTTGGCATATGTGCTTTGATTGCCGAGCCATCAACAAGATAATGGTAAAATATCGTCACCCTATTCCTAGGTTAGATGATATGATTGATGAATTGAGTGGTTCGTGTTTGTTTTCAAAAATTGATTTGAGGAGTGGCTATCACCAAATTCGTATGCAACCAGCTGATGAATGAAAAATCACCTTCAAGACCGAATTCGGTCTCTATGAATGGATGGTTATGCCATTCGGCCTAACAAATGCTCCAAGTACTTTCATGAGGCTAATGAATCATGTAATGAAGCCATTTATTGAAAAGTTTGTTGTTGTTTACTTTGATGATGTGTTGGTGTATAGTAAGTCCTTAGATGAGCCTGTAAAGCATTTAAAATGTGTGTTTGATTTCCTCCGAAAGGAGAAGTTATATGCTAATCTAGAAAAGTGTTCTTTTGGTATCCATGAGGTTGTATTTATTGGGTTTATGGTGAGCTTAAGAGGGGTCGAAGTGGATGAATCTAAGATTGACGCAATTAAAAATTGGCCAACTCCCAAAACTGTAGGTGAAGTAAGAAGCTTCCACGGGTTGGCTAGTTTTTATAGACGTTTTGTCAAAGGATTTAGCACCATTGCCACCTTTTTGACCAAAGCGATTAAAAGGGATCGACCTTTCAAGTGGGGAGATGAACAAGCTAAGGCTTTTGAGGACTTGAAAGCTATGCTCATCTTGTCAAATTTTGACAAGATTTTTGAGGTCGAATGTGATGCTAGCAAAGTTGGCATAGGCGCGGTTTTAATGCAAGAATTGAAGCCTATTGCCTACTTTAGTGAAAAGCTCAAAGGAGCAACTCTAAGCTACTCTACGTACGATTTAGAGTTGTATACCTTGATTATAGACTTGTCCACTTGGAAACATTATTTGTGGCCTAAAGAATTCGTGATCCAAATGGATCATGAATCCTTGAAGCATCTACGGGCACAAGACAAGCTTAACCGGCGGCATGCCAAATAGATTGAATTTCTTGAAACTTTCCCTTATGTTATTCAATACAAGAAGGGTAAAGACAATATGGTTGCCGATACTTTGTCCCGAAAACATGTGCTTGTGTCTACTTTGTCATCTAAGTTGATGGGGTTTGAAAGCCTCAAGTATTTATATCCCGAGGAGCCTCACTTCACTCCTATCTATAGGGAAAGTGAAGAGTTGGATATGGATAGATGGGTTATGGATAGAGGTTCCCATCCCTATACTAAATTTGATGGATACTTATTTAAAGGTAGATGATTGTGTGTTCCCTCAAGTTTGTGGAGAGAATTATTTATAAGGAAAGCACACAATGGCGGTCTAATGGGCCATTTTGGGGTCGAGAAGACCCTCAAAATTTTGGAAGAACAATTTTATTGGCCTAGAATGCACAAGGATGTGGCCCGGATTTGCGGCCAATATGTTGAGTGCAAAGGAGCCAAGTCACGGCTCCAACCCCACGGGTTGTACACCCCATTGTCCACCCCTTTGCGTCCTTGGCTTGACATATCAATGGAATTCATGTTGGGATTGCCGAGGACTAGAAGGGGGAAGGATAGTATTTTTGTCGTGGTGGATCGGTTTTCCAAGATGGCTCACTTTATTCCTTGATCTAAATGTAATGATGCGCCTAGTGTAGCCTCTTTGTTTGTTGATAATATTGTAAAACTTCATGGTGTTCCGAGGACCATAGTGAGTGATAGGGATTCTAAATTCCTAAGCCATTTTTGGAAGTCCATATGGGGTAGACTCGGTACTAAGTTGTTGTTTTTGACTTCATGCCACCCACAAATCGATGGCCAAACGAAAGTAGTAAATAGGACCTTAGGGTCTATGCTACGGTCCATAGTTAAAGGAAAAATGACTTCTTAGGAGAAGTACTTACCGTTGATTGAGTTTTCTTATAATCATTTTATACACTCGAGCACGGGGATGACACCCTTTGAGTGTGTGTACGGCATCAACCCCCTCACCCCTTTGGTTTAACCCCTTTGCCAAGTAATCTTGTGATAAGCTTAGATGGAAGCAAATGGGACAAGGCCATGAATAAGCTACATTAGAAGGTGAGGTTGTGGTTGGAGAAGAAAAACCAAGAAGTTATGAGGCGAGCCAACAAAGGAAGAAGAAAGCTCATTCTTGAATCGGGAGATTGGGTGTGGGTGCACCTAAGGAAGGATAGATTCCTGTCTCAAAGGAATGCTAAGTTGATGCCACGGGGTGATGGCCCGTCTTTTTAGTAAAACTAAGTCAAGTGTATGTTTTGAGGTTGTACACTTGGTTCTGTGGCGACTTTATAAAACTCCAACTTTTGATAAAAAAATTCTATTTCTTAACAATTATGGATGATTGTAGTAGGCATACCTGGATTCATTTGTTGCAGATTAAGTATGAAACTATTATAGCTCTCAAAAGTTTTTTTCTAATGATTAAAACTCAGTTTGGAATTGGTGTGAAAATTATTAGAACTAACAAAGGGACTGAGTTCTTGAACACTCAATGTAATGAATTATTCAAGTTCTTTGGGTATAGTGCATTAAAACAGTTGTCCTTAAACACCACACCACAGTGGTGTGGTAGAAAGAAAGTTTTAGAGTTGTGACCCAAATTTTGTTAATCCGGCCCAAAAAGTTCGCGGTGCGACCCATGTTGGTGCTTTTTAATGGGGTTTGTGGTGGTAGCATAGGGATCGGTCTAACAGGACCGATATGGACCTTTATGCTTTTGGGCCTTGGACTTATTTGTATGCACATATTATATAAGTGCATTTAGTGGATTGTTTTGGGAATTTAGAAAATTCATCCTTCTCCACATTGTACTTTCTCTCCATTATAGTGAAACCTCTTTTGCCTCTGTCCGTGGTTTTTCCCGCAAGAATTTCCATGTAGATTTGTGTATTGTTCTTGTTTTCTTTTACTTATGGTTTGCTTACTCTGTCTGAATCATAACAAACTTATCACGGCCAGAATTGGGGCCCTAGCCGTGACAGGCATCCCGAACAATGAAGGCCCAGACGTCCTTCTAACTTGTAATCACAAACATTGTCCTCATATGAAAAAAGATAATGCAGAAATACATAATGAAACGGAATCATGGTCATTAAATATGAATTCAAATCTTAATGAAAACTGCAATTCAAAACATCTGAGTTATTGTAATACCCCGCATGTTTCTAAGCTAGGAGACGAACCATTTTTCCTACATATGAAATCTCCTATCCTGTGATTCATACTTGAGTACATGACTTACAATGAGTAGTCTAGCGATAATATAGCTTATGATGCATTAAGCATGTTCATATGAGTAACTTAAGGTAATACAAGCTAAGAGTTTTTGAATCCATCAAGTTTTAGTGTTCGATTTTGTAAGGGTCATATTTGAACAAGTATAACTCAATGTTAATGTGGTATTTCTGCATATTTCTACCAACCAAATTATAGAGAATCGAATTAGCTTTCCAACGATACCAAATTTGCCTAAATTCAATACCCGAGCGAAAAGTTATTCCCATTTTCGTGAGAGACAGTAAGGGTATGCGATTGGTTAGGCGCTGCCCAACCTGGCTTTTGCGATTACTTGGGCTCCGCCTAAGTCAGTTCCAAGTGCCAAAAACACTCCGTTTTGAGTTATTTTGGGGTAATTAAGTCTTTTAACACTCCTTACACGTCCCTAAACCTAACCTCACAAAATTTATAGCTTCTAAACACATTACAACCCTATTAACATCTCAAAGTTCATTATCCAAGAGCACCATAGGAGAAAAACAACTAGGGTTAAACAATCAATCTTGAAGATCAAATTTCAAGGAAATTCCTCCGTCAATCATCAAGAACCTCTCTTCCAAGGTATGCATAGTGTTCATCTACGGATTCCTTTCGTCCGTGGAGTTCAAGAATCAATCTTTAAAATACAAAAGTTTAGTTGGTTGTGGTGATATGATCATACCCATGTTGATGCTTGTTTGTTTTGCTATATAATAGTATCATGACTGTATATCTCAAGAAAGTTATGTTGGTTAGTTGAAAAACATGACCTTTAGATGGATTGATAGAATGCAAGTATGAAATCCACCTATGCCTTAAAGAATGCATGCAAGGTGTTCCATAAAATGCCTAGTATGTTAGAACTTCATATTTACATGATTTCCTGATATCTAAATAACAAGTTCATGTTAGTCATACACTCCAATATGAATTTCCATGAAAATTATGTGTTGTTATTGTTGTGGTATAAAGCATGTATGATAGTGGAGATATAAATTATGTACACAAAATATATCCATGCTTTTCCTATCATGTTTGAAATGCTGAATAAATACATAACGTATACTATCCCCTGCTTATGATATTGTGAATTGTGGACTCAAATCTTGTGATCAAGTTATGTCATGTGTGTCAGTTTCCTCCTATCGAGTCCTGGGAGTATTCGTACCCGAAAACTATAGATGTGTGCCTAGAGCCATGTCATGTTTCACGATATCCGAACTCAAGCTATGATTCCATAGACTTCAGTCAGTCATGTCTCAAGAAAACCTCATGATCTCAGTCAGTTGTTGGATATCAATAACATTTCGCCAGTCAATGGAATTTAGTAAGGTTAAGTCATGTATAGTCAGTTATTCATGTCCAGTCCCTCAGATGGGAGTAGAGGTTAGCACCGAGTGAACCCAAGGATGGGAACTCACCCGCCAGTTCAGGGTGTGATTCTTAGTAGTCATCCTTGTGTTCCAGAACTACGTAGCCAGCATAGGTTGAGACATATTAACCTGTCAGATTAGGGTTGATGAGGTGGTTTAACCTGTCAGTTTAGGGTTCCCACTGTTCTTATTGAGTACCTGCCAGATAAGGGTCACTCACAAGTTGTCTTTATCCATGGCATGGTATTGACACCCATCCAGTCGGGGTAAAGATTGGACCCCAGCTTAGCCATAACGGCTTACATGGGGCATGTCGGTTAAACACTACCTCCCACAGTTTCAGTATCAGTCTCAATAAAAGAACTCAGGGTGTTCTTCAGATTTTAGTATATACAGGACTGTAAGATACAGTCGTCCATGTCATCAGCTTGCAGTATCTTTCATGAAAGTTATTAGTAAACCATGTATTAGCTTAAAAGTCTTTCTATCATGCATTCACGGTCCCAGTTTCTATATATGTATGTTTGCACTCCCACAGTTTCAGTATTAGTCTCAGTCAAAGAACTCAGGGCATTCTTCAGATTTTAGTATATACAGGACTGTCAGATACAGTCATCCATGTCATCAGCTTGCAGTATCTTTCATGACAGTTATAAGTAAACCATGTATTAGCTTAAAAGTATTGCTATCACGCATTCAAGTTCCCAGTTTCTATATATGTATGTTTGCACTCCTACGTTCATATTAGTCAGTCAGTGTTGTTCATGCATGAAACCCTTTATGTTCAGCCTACCTTCCTCGTATACTCAGTACTCCAGTTGTACTAACGCATTTATGCTATGGTGCTTTCTTTTCATGTTACACCATAGGTTCCGAGTCATGAGCTCCAGCCTAGCAGTAGCGGTAGCACTCCAGTCACATAGACACAGTGAGTCCTCATTGATTCGAGGACAATATGATTTGATACATTTATTTATTTCTTCAGTTTTATTTTACGGAGTTAGTTGGAGACATGTTCCTTCAATTCCTTATTCAGATAGTTTAGAGGCTTTCAGATTTATGCTCAGATTTACGTTCAGACTTAGCTTTCAGATTGAGTTGTTTTGGGTATTTTCACCCACATGGACGTTATGATTTTTAGACATGGTTTTATTCAGTTGAACCTTATGGCCTTATAGTTTTACATATTCTGTATTATTATGTCATGATTTGCAGTATACAGGTACAAATATCAGTCATGGGTTAGCTTGTGGTCCCTCGAGGTCATGAGCATCGTGTAGCATTCCGGTTCAGCAAATTAGGGCGTTACAGTTATATCTGACTCAGTCTTTGAAATCTCTACTACATGCATAAACCTAATTGTCTGAAAACTGGGACAAGGCCCCCAGTAGACCAAAACATAATAATGATAAATGACTGAAGTAAACTAGGCTTTCTGAAATATAGAAGGCTCACCACGAAACTCTGCACTTCTGTCTGGAGAAAATCTATTGCTTATCGGGACCCCTAGATTGAGCCTCAAAACCTAGAAGGGAGGGGGTCAATACAGATGTACTGGTACGCATAGCAATCCAAAATAATTTATTTATATATAACATAAGTGAGAGAAATTCATAAAATATTTTACATATAATATATGAAAACACATGGGCACATTTTAAAGACTTTGAAACCATGACTCACTCTTTGTCTTACTTCTGAGCTAGATGGTACACCCTACAATCTCTAATTCCAAGAGCTAAATGGAATCCACCCTTGACTCGGCGGCCAAGCCCCCAATCCAAGTTTGCCGCAAGGATTGGAGTATCTATAAGGGGGACACACAAGATCACATAGCAGGGTGATAAAATCCCCAATCAAATCAATATTTTATGGTAGTGCACAAGATCACAAATCAGGGTTCCTAACCATAGTCCCAATTTGGGACGCCATGAATCAAGGTACACAAGATCATAAAGAATGGTACCATAATCCCGTATCAGCAAATAACGGTTTGTAGCATAGAGTCTTTCAACTCGTACTTTCTTCGGGTAACCATCTAACTCTCTTTAAGCCCATTTTAAACCTTTTCTAAACATGCATCTTTCTAAATTCATAATTTGAAAATCTATTTTCAAACGTGTGTTCTATTCTGTTCTGAATTACTATGGCTTTAACTGAGTTGGTGTCGTCACTCCAAGACTTGGAAGTTCTATTTCTGAGCCATATTGTACCATGCATGATTCTTTCATTAAAATATAATTTAGACCACCCAAGCATTCAAATAGTATAGGAAATTTCATGTTCTGAAAGCACAAGTCAAAACCATGCTAAGATTCTCATTCTTTCAATAACCATGTGGTGGTCATGTATTTTTGGAAACTATGCAATTCTTTCATTAAAAGTGTATTAAACGTTTATCAACATGCACAACCCTTTATTTTGGATTCAAAATCATATTCAGGTCATAGCAATAATCAAGACATTTCAAACACAATTCATATCATATAAAAGATGGGAAAAATCATAACAAGAGAGGGATTCTTTAGGATTCATGCTCTCAATTGTATATTCATCCTTAAACACATGCATACATATATATAGAGTTTCAAATCAATTTGGGGGAAAGGCCTAAAGACCAAAACAATACTGATCAAGGCTTCTAAAACATGCTAGTAATCGTAAATTCAAAACCCCTTTCTTAAAAATCATGATTTCTAAACTGTTAGCATGAATTAAAGATGGTTTCTTTGCTCATGAAATTTTAGGAAATCCCCACATACCTTAATTTACGACTCTTGAATGAACTCATGCTTTAGGAATGCTATTTGAACAATTGATGGGTGTGTCTTGTAGCCCCCGCAATGGGGATTCCAAATCTCAAAGAATTATTGAAAACCCACGGTGAAATCTTAAGATATTTTGATCTTTGGGTTGAAAGCGTAAGAAGTGTTCTTGGTTATTTTGAGAGAGAATGACCTTATTTTGGTGTTTGGGGGATTTAATCCTGTGTTATGGTAATAGGGGATGAAAAATACCAATTTTTCCCTTAAAAATATGGAAAAAGAACCTGGAAATTGGGTGCGTGTGACAGAGCATGTGTCACACACTAATCGCACGATGTTTCTATCTCAGTCACGAAAATGGCCATAACTTTTAGCTCAGGTATCGAATTTTAGCAAAATTAGTATCATTGAAAAGATAATTTAAAGAGATTTAATTTGATATACAGTAGTCCCTATAATTCGTTATTAAAAAAGAGTTATGGTCAATTGAAGTTGACCCAAGTTTTGACGCTCACTCAAACTCGAATGATAGAAAAGCTTTCAACTCGTCCTTGAGTTAGGGGACCTCTATGATCTCAATTCATGCTCAAATAGGTTACAACACTACATAATTGATTAATATGCCAAATTTGCATAGGATTTATGGCTTTTGGATCATCTACGCATAGAAATGATGGTTTTTCATTTTAGCCCGAAATGCGAGGTGTTACAAAACTGGTATCAGAGCCTGTTTGATTGTTTTCTCGGGGATAACAACCATGAAGTATGATATTCTGCTGTTGGATCACAACACCAAATTTTCTTTATGGCAGGTTAAGATGCGGGTTGTGCTCGCACAGATGGATTTGGATGGTGCTTTATTAGGGTTTGAGAAGATGCCTTCATCATGGACGGACAAGGACAAACGACATAAGGATCAGAAAGCTCTATCACCGATCTATCTTCACTTATCTAATTAGATTCTATAGAATGTTTTGAAGGAAACCACTGCTGCTGCATTGTGATTGAAATTGGAATCTTTATGCATGCCAAAGAGCCTAACAAGTAAGTTGCATCTCAAACAACGACTTTATTCCCATCGTATGTCTGAAGGTGCGTCTTTGGAAGATCACTTATCTGTCTTTAAAGAAATTGTCTCTGATTTAGAGACTCTGGAGGTTAAGTATGAAGAGAAAGATTTAGGGTTGATTTTGTTGTGTTTGCTGCCTGCATCATACATGACCTTTATGGATACGATTTTATATAGTCATGATATCCTAACCATAGTTGAAGTTTTTGATATGTTGTTCTCTAAGGAGAAGATGATGCATCTTATGAATGGGTTAGAAACTCAAGGAGATGGTCTCATTATTCGAGGAAGGAATCATGAGAGGAACTCTGGGGGTGATGATAGAAACAGATCAAAATCCAGAAATAGAAACAAAACCTATAATTACTGCAAGAAGAAGGGCCACATCAAATCTGATTATTGGAAGTAACAGAATAAAGAGAAAAAAAGCTCCAAAACCAAAGAAAAACCAACCAGATAAGTTCGGTGAAGCCAGTTTTATGGAAGATGGTGGTAGTGATGGAGAACTCTTGATAGTTTCTGATGGTAAATCCAAACCCTGTGAGGATTGGATTCTTGATTCAGCTTGTACGTTTCATATATGTCATAATCAGGATTAGTTTACAACATATGAAATAGTATCTAAAGGTGTTGTGTTGATGGGAAATAACACACCTTGTAAGATAGCTGGTATTGAAACAATTAGGATCAATATGTTTGATAGGGTTGTGAGAACACTTGGTGATGCGCGGTATATCCCAGACCTGAAGAGAAATCTTATTTCCTTAAGTACCCTTGATTCGAACGGTTATAGGTACACTAGTGAAGGTGGAGTCCTGAAGGTTTCTAAAGGTGCTCTTGTTGTGATGAAGGGACAGAGAAAGTTTGCAAATTTGTATGTCTTACAAGGCTCTACTGTTATAGGTGATGTAGTGTTTCTACCTTCTCTCTATCATAAAGTGATGTTGCTAAACTTTGGCATATGCACCTAGGGCATATGAGTGAAAATGGGATGGCTGAACTAAGCAGGAGAGGACTTATTGATGGGCAGAGTATTACCAAATTGGAGTTGTATAAACACTGTATTTTCAGGAAGCAGACAAGAGTCAGATTCACTAAAGGCATCCACTCAACTAAAGGCACACTTGATTACATTCATTCTGATATCTGGGGTCCTTCTAGAGTACCTTCTAGAGGAGGTACGAATTATTTGTTGACTATTATTGATGACTATTCCAGAAAAGTTTGGGTGTTCTTCATGAAGAAAAAGAATGATGTGTTGCCTACTATCAAAGAGTGGAAGATTATGATTGACTGATAATGGTTTAGAGTTCTATTCTAATGAATTTAATGCTCTGTGCAAGTCGTAAGGAATTGTGAGACACTTGACAGTTTGTCATACTTCGCAGCAGAATAGTGTGGCTGAATGAATGATTAGGACTATAACGGAGAAGGTGCATTGTATGCTCTCTAATGCTGGTTTACCTAAGTATTTTTGGGCCAAAGCTGCTTCCACAACTTATCTTCTTATTAACCACTCTCCCTCAGTCGCGATTGATAAAAAGACTCTACAAAAGGTATGGTCTGGTACTCCTACTAGTTATTCTTATTTAAGGATATTTGGATGTCCTACATATCCTTATGTTGATAATGGAAAGTTGGACCCTAGATCTGTCAAGTCCTTATTTATGGGCTATAAGCCTGGTGTTAAAGGTTATAAGCTTTGGTGTCCAGAAAGAACAAAGGTTATAACTAGAAGGGATGTTGTGTTTGATGAAACTTCCTTGCTTTGGGCTCCCTCTGAATCTAGTGCTTCGCCTCCAGGTGAGATTAGTGATGTGAATCAACAAAAGTCATTCACCCACATTGAATTACAAATTAGAGCAAAGTCTACACCAGTGCCTACTTCTCAGTCTAGCCCGGAGATACAGAGTGGTACTATTTTTTCTTCACCACCAGTGACGCCAAAATATTCTATTGCTAAATATATGACTAAAAGAAATATTAGACCTCCTCATAAGTATGCTAAAGCTGATTTAGTTGCTTATGCATTGAATGTAGAAGAAGGTATTGATTCCGATGAAGATCCTTCTTCTTACTCAGATGCAGTTAGTTGTGATGATTCCGTCCAATGGATGATTGCTATGCAGGAGAAGATGGAATCACTTCATAAGAATGGCACATGGGATCTGGTGATATTGCCTAAAGATAATAAAGTTGTCCGTTGCAAGTGGGTATTCAAAAAGAAAGAAGGAATATCGGGAGTTGAAGATGATAGGTACAAAGAAAGACTAGTTGTTAAAGGTTACAGTCAGGTTCCAGGTATCGACTTCATAGATGTGTTTTCTCCAGTTGTAAAGCATAGTTCAATTCGAGCCTTGCTTGGTATTGTGGCCATGCATGATCTTGAGCTTGAGTAGTTGGATGTCAAAACTATATTCTTACGTGGAGAACTTGAGAAGGACATCTATATGCAGCAACCAGACGGTTTTGTAGTCTCAAGAAAGGAGGACTACGTATGATTGCTGAAAAAGTCTCTTTATGACTTAAAACAGTCTCCCAGGCAGTGGTATAATAGGTTTGACTCTTTTATGACCTCTTATATGTTTTAAAAGAGCATCTATGATAGTTGTGTCTACTTCAGGGAGGCAAGTGATAGTTCATTTATGTATCTTCTTTTGTATGTTGATGATATATTGATTGCAGCAAAGGATATGAGAGAGATAATAAAAGTCAAAGCCAAGCTCAGTAAGGAGTTTGATATGAAGGATCTAGGAGAAACAAAGAAGATTCTTGTCATGGATTTTCTGAGAGATAGAAAGAATTATAAGTTATACTTGAGTCAGAAAAGGTATATTTAGAAAGTGCTTCACAGGTTTAATATGAAAAATGTCAAACTTGTATGTACTCCATTGGCAACTCACTTCAAACTCTCGGCCACTTTATCTCCAAAGATAGATGTTGAGCGTGACTATATGTCTCGAGTTTCATACTCTAGTGTCGCTGGGTCTCTTATGTATGCGATGGTGTGTTCCAGACCAAATTTATCTTATGTTGTTAGTGCAGTTAGTATATACATGGCAAATCCTGGCAAAGAACATTGGAAAGTAGTTCAGTGGATTTTCAGATACTTGCATAGATCTACTGATGTTTGTTTGCAGTTTGGGAGAAATAGAGATGAAGTAATCAGGTATGTTGATTCTGATTTTGTAGGAGATCATGATAAAAGGAGATCCCTTACAGGCTATGTTTTCACCATTGGTGGTTTTGCTATTAATTGGAAATTTACCTTACAGACTACAGTTGCTTTGTCAACTACTGAGGCTGAGTATATGGCTATTACAGAGGCTTTCAAGGAAGTTATTTGGTTGAAGGGTCTGTTTGGTAAACTTAGCAAAGACTTACAGATTACCATGATCTTTTACGACAGTCAGAGTGCTATCTTTCTTATGAAAGATCAAATGTTTCACGAGAGGACAAAGCACATTGATGTTTGGTATTATTTTGTTCGTGAAATTATTGCCTGTGGTGAGCAATATTAGTAATCATGATAATCCTACTGATATGATGACCAAGACACTACCAAGTGCCAAGTTTGAGCATTTCTTGGACTTGGTTAGTGTTAGCTGATAAGATGTGCCCTTAGGGGCTTTTGTGGAAGAGGTGGGGAGTTTGTCTTGTAATGGATTTGAGTTCTGAATTAGAATTCAGGTCAAGGTGGATATTTTTAGAGTTGCAACCCAAATTTTATTGATCCAGTCCAGAAAGTTTCGCGGTGCGCCCATGTTGGTGATTTTCAATGGGGTCTGTGGTGGTAGCGTAGGGATTGAGCCGACAGGCCCGATATGGACCTTTAGGTTTTTGGGCCTAGAACTTATTTGTATGCACATATTATATAATTGAATTTAGTGGATTGTTTTGGAAATTTAGAAAATTTAGTCTTCTCCACATTGTACTCTCTCTCCATTTTAGTGAAACCTTCTTTGCCTCTGCCCATGATTTTTCCCTCAAGGTTTCCACGTAGATTTATGTGTTCTTGTTTTCTTTTACTTATGGTTTGCTTACTCTGTTCGAATCATAACAAAAAGCATAAAACATCTTAAATATAGCTAGAGCTATCAGATATTAGTCACACATGCCTATCAAGTACCGGGGCTTGGTTGCTCAAGCAGTTGTCTATCTGACGAACAGACTACCATCTTCTTCTATTGGTGGTAAGAGTCCATATAAGGTGTTTTTCTCTAAACCATCTTCCTTAACACATCTAAGGTTAATATGTTGTTTGTGTTATGCTTTAATATTGCCTAAATGTGACAAGTTCACTAATACAGAACAACCAATAGTGTTAATGGGATACTCTACCACTCAGAAGGGATACTTATTGAATTTAACATCGAAAAAGTAGTTTGTCAACAGAGATGTCACATTTCAAGAAGATTTCTTTCCATCTATTCAGAAGGGAAGTCAACATACACATATAAAGTTTTTTCAACCATGTACAAAGATTAATGATGATCAATGTTCAGTCACTTCAACTGATTTTGATGCTGATCACACCTTGAGCGCAAAAAAGTTGGCTCATGACATGGTTGTACCAAATTCATCAGCAGATATACGAGAATAATCAAGTATTCCACCATTGGAGTTAGTGCCTTCACATACAGATAATGTGGACCCTGTGTCCTGTCCACTTAGAAGAACACCTAGAAGGTCAAAGGAACTTATTTGGCTAAGGAATTATGCATTGCCTAGGAAGAGAAAAGGTACCAAATATCCTATTGCTAACTACTTATCATACAAGATTACTACTCCCAACTATCAATGCTATATGGGTAGCTTTTCAAACTTGATAGAGCCATAGTTTTTTAGTCAAGCTACAATAGATGAAAGGTGGATTTAGGCTATGAAGTTGGAAATTCAAGCACTTGAAGATAACAATACCTGGGAGATAGTTGAATTACCCCCCCCCCCCGGTATGGCCAAAAATAGCTTTATAAAATTAAGTACAAGGCAAATGGAGATGTTAAAAAGTTCAAAGCAAGGTTAGTATCTGAGGGTTACAGGGAAGGGCTAGATTACCATGACACATTCTCAATTGTGGAAAAGATGGTTACTGTCGGATATGTAATTTCTTTAGTTGTATCAAAAGAATGGTCCTTGTATCAAGTGGATGTTTATAATACTTTCCAAGATGATTGAAGGTTTTCAACAAAAGAGAGGTCACAAAGTGTGTGAGTTTTTTAAGTCCTTATATGGACTTAAACAAGCCTCTAGACAGTGGAATATTGAGCTTACTTCAGTACTCATGGCTGCAGGTTTCACTCAGAGTGATCATGATTATTCTTTATTTACATTGAAGAGGACAGAAGGAATAGTAATTGTGCTGGTCTATGTGGATAATTTGCTGATCACTGGTGATAATAAAAATATGATCCTTGAGGCTAAATAAATCTTGCACAAATAATTCAAACTTAAAGATCCAGGGGAGCTTAAGTATTTTCTGGGAATTGAAGTCTTGAGATCATCGCAAGGTGTTATCTTGAACCAAAGGAAATATCTTCTTAAGTTAATTTTAGAAGCTGGTTTAGTTGGTGCAAAGCTAGACTCTACACCTCTAGAGTCTAATGCTAGACTAACATCAGCTGAGTATGATAAGGTAACTGGTTTTACTGGTGATATCATTTTAAAAAATGCAACCTCTTATCAGAGATTGGTGGGCAAGCTCATGTATGCCACCATAACTAGACCAAATATCATTTATGTTGTTCAAACACTGAGTCAGTTCATGCAAATGCCAAAAAGATCTCATTTGGAAGCTACAAATAGGGTGGTCAGATACTTGAAAGGCTCTGAAGGTCAAGGTGTCTGGCCGAAGTCTCAGACTAATACAAACTTAGTTTAGGTTGCATGTCCTAACACAAGTAGGTTTGTTATTGGTATGTGGTACATTTTGGTGGTTCCTTAGTGTTTTGGATATCCAAGAAGCAACATAAAGTTTAAAGAAGTTTAACTTAATCTGAGTACATAAGTATGGCTTCAGCTGTTCCTGAACTTACTTGGCTAGAAGGGTTGTTTGCAGAATTGAATGTAAAATCTCATAAACTTATCACTTTGTTCAGTGATAGTAAATCAGCTGTACAACTTGCAGCTAATCCTATCTTTCATGAGAGAACCAAACATATCAAAATTGATTGTCACTTTATTAGAGATAAAATAAAGAATGGTTTGATGCATCCCTTGTATGTTTCTACACAATATCAAGTAGCAGATATTTTGTCTAAGATCTTGGGAAATGATCAACACTGTCACCTATTAACCAAGCTTGGTGTGCTTAATATTTTGCACCCTTCAGCTTGAGGCAGGGGGGGTTGGAAAGTTCAGATTAGTTAGTTATTGCTTTTACTTACTGTTTCCATTCCCAGAATTACTATAACAGTGAATTGCTGCTCATAGAGTTATGATCATTGAGTTAGTTAATGGTTATGTCGTATGGTGAGCTGGCAGCTATGAGCTGTGAGTGTAGTGTAGTTGAGCTAAAAAACTTCTAGATAATTCTAGTAGCAACACACTAGTCTATAAATTGATGCCTAGCTGAAGCAATGTATAAGTATGCATCTTCCTCTGCTTGTTTAATAAGATCTTACATTCCCATGGCTTCTCTTCTCTTTTCCTCTCTTCTTTTGTTACTATAAATGTTTCGATACACAATGCATCACTGCTTGTATATGCAAATGTATAGAGTTATTGTTACATTGATGAAGTAGTTAGTTAGGTGGTTAATTGGTGAGTCAGTTGCATAGTTAGTTGTAGAAGTTGTTAGACAAGTCGTTAGGTTGTCAGTCGGTTATGCTAAGATGGCAATGAGTAGAATAGAAGCTCACTTAGCTCAACAACCTGTATATAAATAAGAGCAACAACAATAATGAAAAGACTAATGGATCAATAAAGTTGAATTCTTCTCACATTTTATCTATTGATCATGAATGATCTAGCTATTGTGCTTGAATTTCACATGGTATCAAAGCCAGGAGCTCACTACTGAGAAGATTTAGTTCACTTCTCATTCCATTATCTACAAATTCCAAGGAATTTTGCAATTTTTGTTATTGACTTCTTCTTCTTCACGTTTACTGTGTGATCGTTGTTATCGACTTCTCCTTCACGATTGCAGTTCATTATTGATTCAATCAGTTCAGCTATAGATCCTAAGATCTATCAAAGTGATCCTTTTTTCATTGGCACTTCAGATATCTCTAATGTTGTACTCGTCCCCATCAAACTCACTAGTTTAGAAAATTACATCTTCTGGAGTCATTCAATGCGCATTGCACTCTTTGGAAAGAGAAAGTTTGGTTTTGTCACTGGATCCTTCAACAAGGACTCATATTTAGAGAAACTTCATGAGCAATGGGAGACATGTAATGCAATTGTCTTAGCCTGGATTATGAACAAGTCAGTGAGATCCTGCTATCTGGTATTATTTATGCTACAAATGCTTGTGCAGATTGGGAAGATCTAAAAAAGAGATTTGACAAGGTGAATCATATGCGTATCTATCAATTACATCATGAAATAAATATGTTGTCTCAAGGTACTGATTTAATTTCAGTTTATTTCATCAAATTGAAAAGTTTGTGGAGTGAGTATGATGTGTTAGCTCCCAATCCTAGCTGTGACCGCCCTAAGTTTAAAGAATATTCAGATCATATGTGTCAATTGAGACTCTTACTATTTTTGAGTGGCTTAAATAAGTCTTATGATCAATCTCGGAGGCAAATTTTACTCAAGGGAGTCACTCCTACTATCAATTAAGCTTATGCCATGCTTGTTGAGAATGAGATCATGTATTCCACTTGTATGCTTACTGTACATGATATGTCAGAACCACTAGACATGCAGGTGAATCGAAACTATGTCTCTTATGGTTATGGTCAAGGAGGTACCAACTACAAGGGCAGAAAGTATGATTATTGTCACCTATCAGGACATACCAAAGAGAGTTTCTATAAACTGATTGGCTATCCTACTTATTGGAAGAATAAAAAGAAGCAAGGGTACATTGCTGCTAATCCATATGGTGATGGTAACATCTATTCCTCATATGGAAGTAGCAAAAACTCAGTCAACAAGCCTTCTCAAACAGCCAATGTGGTAGCAGGGCAAGTTGATGTTGCTGGTCCAAGCCATGATCAGGGACCTGCACCACTCACAAAGGCTCACACCTTCATAGATGAAGAATACACTTAAATTATGAGTATATTGAACAAGGACCCCAAGGACATGAAACAAGTCAACATAACAGGTATAACCACTTATTTTCTATCAAAAAATTGTTTTGACAATTGGATTGTGGATTCGGGGGCTACACATCATGTGGTTACACATAAACACATGCTTAGAAGTAGTACTTAGTATTAGGTCAAAAGGATAAACTACACCTTCTAGCTGGTGATGGAGTAAACATTTTACATATTGGAGAGGCTTATGTGTTTGCAGATGGTGTGATCAAGGATGTTCTCTTTGTCCCAGACTTCAGACTCAACTTACTGTCTATTTCTAAGATAACCAAGGAACTCTCATGTTTTGTTTCCTTCTATCCTAATTTTTGTGTATTTCAGGACCTCTTCAGTGGCAAGGTAAAGGGGATTGGTAGACAGGAGGGTGGCCTTTACATTCTTAGAGAAGAGTGGAAAGATAACACTAGCCCTGCAGTACTAAAGCACAACAAGATAATTGCAAAAGTTTCTATTCCAAGTTGCACACTGTGGCACCAAAGACTTGTACATGCATCTTCACAAGTTCTGAGAACATTAGATATTGTGAAGGGTCATAATGATGTAAATTCTGAATAAATGTACAGTATGCCCACTGGCTAAACAAACAAGACTATCATTCCCTCATAGTACTTCAAGATACTCTACATGTTTTGATCTTGTACACATGGACCTTTGGGCCCTTATAAAAATGCTACCTATGATATTAAGTACTATTTTCTGACTATGGTTGATGATTATAGTAGATACACTTAGGTACATTTGCTACATTCAAAGTCTGAAACTATAGTGGCTATTAAGACCTTTATATCTATGATCAAGACACAATTTGGAGTGTTGATTAAGAGCATAAGGTCAGACAATGGAACTGAGTTCATCAATTCTTAATGTCATGGGTATTTTGCATCAAACTAAGTGTGCAACATGTCAACAGGTTAAGGTTGAGCACCAAAGACCTGGTGGTGTGATGCAAGAGTTTGGTATCCCAACTTGGAAGTGGGAAGAGATAAATATGGATTTTGTGACTGGCTTACCTCTTTCCCGACACCATCATGATTCCATATGGGTTGTTGTCGACAGGCTGACTAAGTTAGCGCATTTCTTGCCTGTGCACATATCTTATACAGCTGAAGACTATGCTAGATTGTATATTCGGGAGTTGGTCAGGTTGCATGGAGTTCCCTTGTCTATCATTTCGGATAGGGGTACTCAGTTCACTTCTCAGTTCTGGAGAGCATTTCAGAAGGGTCTTGGTACCCAAGTTCATATGAGTTCCGCTTTTCATCCACAGACAGATGGTCAGGCTGAGAGGACTATATAAAATTTGGAGGACATGTTGTGAGCATGTGCCCTTGATTTCAAAGGTAGTTGGAATGAGCATTTTCCGCTGATAGAGTTTTCTTACAACAATGTTACCATGCTAGTATCAAGATGGCACCATTTGAGGCTTTATATGGTAGGAGATATAGGTCACCCATAGGTATGTTCGAAGTGGGTGAAGCTACTTTAGTTGGAACTGATGCAGTATTTGAGGCGATGGAGAAGGTGAAGTTGATTAGAGAAAGGTTAAAGACAACTCAGAGTCGTCAAAAGTCATATGCAGATGTAAGACGAAAAGACCTTGAGTTCGAAGTTAATGATTTGGTGTATCTGAAAATTTTTCCCATGAAAGGGGTGAAAAGGTTTGGGAAGAAGGGGAAAATTAGTCCCCGTTACGTTGGCCCTTACAGAATTCTTACAAAATAGGATAGCTATCTAGTGACCTTGGAAACTGACAACAAATTCAGTTTAAAACTAGGCACAAACAATACATCTTTCATAGCTTCATCTTGGAAAACTAGTGCCTCTCCAATATAAGATATATCAGCCTTTGATCCATTTGGAAGGTTTACTTTATCCACTCCTATTTTGACTACTTCATTTCTTGTGAAAACTACATCTTTGTCTACTACAATATGATGAGTAGCACCAGAATCTACCATCCATTCCTGTTGCTTAGCATGACAAGATAGACATCTTTCTATACCTGACATATTGGTTTGATTTATATCTTGTTGATCCTTGTTCAGAAGTTCTATTATCTATTTATATTCTCCATCTGCGAAACATTGTCCTTTGGCTAATATTGCATTATTAATCTCCTTATGATCTCCATGACTAGTAGAAGCAATATGACCTATATCTCCTCCGAGAATCTGTTCATTAAAACCATTAGATGAAAATTTAGTATTAACTTGACCTGCATACTTGTTTCCATGATAATGCATGATGTTAAGCTTCCCAAACTCCTGATGACTATGTACACCACCATGATTATGATACATGAAGCCTTTTGATCCTCCATTGTTGTTTTTGCTTTCTTCTTTTGTTTCAGTAGGATACCCTACCAACTTGTAACAATTTTCTCTTGTGTGCCCAGTGAAATGACAATAATCACACCTTTTCCTTTGTAGTTCTGATTTCTACAAGTCATGTTTGAGCTTCTGTTAACTTGCACTGCAATCGGATCAGACTTATCAGTTGTGATAGAAGCACAAGCAAGCTACTGAATTTCATCTTCTGCTACATAGCATAGGCCTGATTAAGAGTAGGTGTGACTCCTTTCAACAAAATCTGCCTTCTAGTTTGATCATAGGAATCATTAAGGCCACCCAGTTTCGTATCAACCTTAGCTCAGATAGGTGATCTACATAGTCCTTGGACCTTGGACAATCACATGAGGGATCAGGGATCACTGCATCATACTCGTTCCACAAACTTTTCAACTTAGTAAAATAATTAGCTACTGAATCAGTTTCTTGTGACAAAGTATTAATTTTCTTGTGCAATTGATACACTCTCACGCGATTTACCTTATTGAACCTCTCCTTCAGATCCTCACACTTCACATGTACTTGTTGCATACATAATTCCACTTAGCAAAACTGCACTGAATGAGCTTATTAACCACGACAACACTATAGCATTACAAGTTTTTCATTGTTCATGTAATTCTTCTCTGTACAACTCTTTACTACACACACCAGTTACAAATCCAAATTTTCTTTTCCTCAACAATGCAATTCTCATTGACCTACTCCATATTCCATAATTTTCTGATCCAACAAGTTTGATTGGAATTAGTGTAGCTCTAGATACATATGAAGCTCCAATAAACAGAGGATCACTCGAATCAATCTTTGGCGCCATTGAGAATTCAATTGAATTCAATCAAAGAGAAACAATAGAGGTTTCAAATAAGCAAAGATCTATTCCTTTGCACAATAGAGAAATAAACTCTATCTGCCCAGCCTCCACGATCGATGATCTGATACCATGTGAAGTTTATAGTAACAAGAGAAGAGAGGGAAAAAGAAGAGAAGTCATGGGAGTGTCAGCTCTTATTAAACAAGCAGAGGAAGATGCAAGCTTATACATTGCTTCAGCTAGGCATCTAGTTATGGACTAGTGTGTAGCTTCTAGAATCTCGTAGCTGCCAGATCACCACACGACATAACCACTAACTAGCTCAATGATTAACTCTATGAGCAACAATTCAATGTAACAATAATTCCGGAAATGGAAACAGTAACTAATATTAAGTTTCCAATAATGGCAAGCGAACTTTATAAGCAGAATCCTATACATAGAATAAATAATAAGTAATTTTATGCATGTACAAGTCATAAACATTCTGGTTTTCTTGAACGTTAACTTGGTATTGTTAGTAGGACATGTAATGAAATTTTTTTATAACAGTTTAGAGTTTGACAATGTTAATTCAATGTTGCTGGAGGCTAATCAATTTCCTCTTGACATAAGTTATTTTTATCTCTCAATTGCAATTCATGGGTTCTAGAACCAAGAATTATTCTTTCTTTAGTTAGATCCCTAAGGGGAAGTATCAAAATTTTCCAAAAAGATAATGTTGTCGCGGTTTATTAAATGGTCGTTCTAACATATTCTTCTTTCGTTATCATAAATGGCATTGCTCAAGATGTTATGCCAATAGAATATAAAAATCTATATCTATAACAAGACAAAAGGTTATTTCATGAGCGCATATTATTAGTTCAAATTTCAGGCTTCGATACCATATGTAAGCATAAATTTAAAGCAAACATGTTTATGCTATCACAGAAATTTGAATACATGCCAGGATCTTAAACATTATATTCTCACATAGTATTTATCAAGGAGAGCATATACCCGATACGGAAGACGTTATTATAGTAGAGCAACAATTAGATAAATTGATTTCTCCCTTTGCCCTATCTGATGTTGCGGCAACTACTTTGAGCGAAAAGTTGAGCGGAGGCAATAACCCTAATGGCTATGACGGACCAATTTATAAGTATTAATCTTTAATATGGTACATCCATCAAGTAGCCAAATGAATGAACGGGATTTATCTATTATAAAATATTGAATAATTTACATAATGTAACTAACTTATGATATGTTATGACCATAAGCAACTAATGTTTAAAATAATTACTATTTGTAGTTAACCTTTCTATGTCATTGAAAGGTAGTAAATACACAAGCCTAATTACAATTTAGCCATAATATTAGGCATTTCTAGGATATTATAACATCGGTGAAACCAAACGCTCAAGCAACTAGCTATGATTGATTAAACTTTCAAGCGACTCGAAAGTTCGTGACTTCAAATAATTCTAGGCTAACTAACCTATTTAATCCTTTGAAAGTCGGTGGAGGGAGAGTGTATTAAATAATTTTTGAGATCAAAATGTCTATCTTAAAACATGTGAAATATGAAGAAGACTATTAGAATTGGAGTAGGAATAAGAATAATATATAGAATCCTAGTTCTAAAAGGATTTTAATACAGTGTTCTACTTGAAAAAAAGATTGAAATGTAGTGTCTATAAATAGAGTCTCAATATAATAATGTAGATACAACAATTCAATATTCTTCTTCTTTTATATTTCTCACATGGGATCAGAGTCACGGGGGTTTGGGTCACAGGTGACAAAAGAGTTTTAAAATGAGGTGTAGGTGACACAAGTCTTAATTATTAGTTGGAGGTGACAATTACTTTATTATGGATTAAGAAAGTTGAAAAAGTTTGAAAATAACCCACAAATTTTTAAATTTATACTTAGATCCCAATGTTTACCTAAAATAAAGGGAAACGAAGGGAAAAAAAGCATCTTTCTCTCTCTTCTCATCCATTGTTGTTTCCTCCCTCTTAGCGATTTTTGTTGTTCATTATTTCTGCTGCTTTATTCATCATCTTCTGCTTTATTATCATCATCTTCTACTTCATTATCATCTTCATCTTCTTCTTGTCGACCATTTGTTGTTGTTGTTGTCGGTACAACGCTACTGCTGCGATCTGATCAATTTCTTAGGTCAAATTTTATTTACTACATCACTTTCCACTTTGGTATTACTTCATAGGTGACGTTGGTAAGTAAAATTATGATTTTTATTCGTATTTGTCATCTAGGTACACTTCTATTTTTCCAACAATGAATAGAACCCTGATCATGAATCCAGCATAAGTGCCCACAATTTAAATAGATCAATCATCTGGTGCATCAGATGAGTAATCTGTTGCATCAGAAGATTTATTTGTTGCATCAGGTTGTTTATCTGTTGCATCAGAATATTTATCTGTTGCATCAGACGTATTATCTGTTGTATCAGGATGTTTATCTGTTGCACCAGACTAATTATCTATTGCAACGAATGTTTAATCTGTTTGGAACAACACAAATCAGCCCCTGCCACAAACCCAATAGATAACCAATATGTTTCAACTCTTGCTATTGCTACTGGATTCAAAATTATTCCTTACGTCCAATTACCCGTTCCAAATTTCCTAATTCGATTTCTCTTTTACTTGTCTTTTTCATTAATCAAGAAAAGATTAAAAAAATCCATGTTTTACCCTTTGCATTAATCATTTTTTCTTTAAATTAAAATGAAAACATCATTTAATAGGGGAACTATACGCCGATCGACGTTAAAAGTTTTCTTCTCTTATAAAATTTCGATTGAATAGCTAACAATGGTTATTTCAAACATGTCTACTGTCCCACCAACTGATCAGTAGGTTATGGTAAACTAGACATGTTATTAATTATTTTTCTTAATCAATGTGGCATCTCAATTTGGGACGGGTAATTTGAGACGGAGGGAGTACGAATTAAAACGTCAGAGCCAAGCAACAAACTAGTCATCTGTTGAAACAGACTATTTATATGTTGCATCAGACTTTTTATCCATTGCAATATGAGTAATCTGTTTTGAACAACACATCAGCTCCTGCCACAAACCCAACAGATAAATCTTGCTATTACTACTGAATTCTAAATTATTCCTTTTTACGTCGAATCATCGACATGTTTGTTGAGAAGATAATAGACAAAATGAAAATTAAATATGGATTACAACGTCAAAGATCAAACATAATTTTTTTATTATACAAAAACAAATAAAAAGAAGACGAGAATGAAAGAGCAATAATGAACCATACCTTAATATCAAAAAGGAGATCAAAACAGCAATTTCAGTTGAGGAAAGATATGGATCAGTTTAGATCCGAAAGGATCTTTATGAGAAAAGAAGATAAAAGAGAGAAAAAAGGTTGTGACCCTAAATAGGAGAGTAAGAAAAAGATGAGAGTTGAATAAAATAAACTGCAGCTAAAGGAAGAGATGAGATAATTTCTATAGATGTATTGTGTATGTAGACGTGGGATTTTTTAATATTCATTAATTTCATTAATAATTTGAGGGGAACGAGGAAAACTAAGACTAGTGACATTGAAAAGACAAGACAAGACTGCTCAATGAACTCACTTTTGAGATATCCAAGAAATATTTTTTACCACCTTTAGTAGTAAGTACTACTACTTGATATTATCTACTCAGACCAGAAGCTTGCTTTAAAATTAAAAGAGAAAAAAAGATTTTCAAACATATGTCATCTGTTGCAACATATATAAATATCTGTTTAGAAATCCAAACAGCTCAGTCATCTGTTACAACAGATGTCAATATCTGTTTAAAAATCTCAACAACTCAGTCATCTGTGACAACAGATGAAAATGTCCATTTGATAATTAATTAAATCAGAATGTCATCTTTTACAACAGATATAAATATCTGTTTGAAAATTTCCAACAGCTCAGTCATCTGTGACAATAGATGCAAATGTCTATTTGATAATTAAATCAGATATGTTCTCTGTTGCAACAGATATGAATATCGGTTTGAAAATTTTCAACAGCTCAGTCGTTTATTACAACAGATTTTATTGCAATTGATTTAGGTGGAACTAGGGATAAATGAATGAGCTCACAGGGTCAACTACAAATCCAATCGAGTCTTTGCAATTGCATGGCATTGGTATTGCGTTCATCCTGATTCGAGTTGTCGATCGATCACTCTGAGTTGAAATGAATTCTCATCAACTCAATGTTAGGATAGTGATAGTACCTAAGTTGATTTAGGTAGAA
Source organism: Capsicum pubescens (assembly GCA_030864215.1). NCBI lineage: Eukaryota > Viridiplantae > Streptophyta > Magnoliopsida > Solanales > Solanaceae > Capsicum > Capsicum pubescens. The sequence continues at coordinate 408,293,549 of CM061548.1, read as the reverse complement.
CTAGGGATGAATGAACGAGCTCGCAGGGTCAACTACAAATCCAATCGAGTCTTTGTAATTGCATGGCATTGGTATTGCGTTCATCCCGACCCGAGTCGTCATCGATCACTCTGAGTTGAAATGAGTTCTCATCAACTCAATGTCTTAAAAACTATATCTTTTAAAAATTTTAAAATTAATTAAGATCAATTCGGACCAAATTAGCAATTTCAAAACTTGTCATTCTTTTCCAAAATTATAAATCAACCCATACAAAACCATCCATTTGCACGAAAAACTTTTCATTTCAAATCTTAAGTTCTCGCTCTTCTCTCTCTCGGGATCTCCTCTCCCTCTCAACAATACAAACAACAACTACTCAAGATATTGCTCAACCCTTTAAAATAGGTCAATTTTCTTCCCATTTACGACTACATATAGTTTTTTTTTCAACTTCATTCCCTCTTGTATCCATCGTTTTCTCTGTCTTCGCAGGTAATAGAGTTTGAGAAGAGTTCTACATTTTTTTTTATTCTAAAAAATAGGACTTTTTAGTTAATGATGAAAAAGAAGACTTTTAGTTGTATTATCTTTGAGAATGGGTTAATAATTTTGAGTTTTGATGCTAAAAAGGTAGGAAGCACCCAAGAAAACCCTAGTTTTTCTTTTAGTGTTTTGTTGACTGTCGTGGTATTATTGGATGGTGTTTGTGTTGGTGGTGGTGTTGGTATTTGTGTTTTTTGGTGGTGGTGTTGGTATTGGTATTGGTGGAATTGGTGGTGGTCTTGGTGGCATTGATGGTGGCATTGGTTGTGGTGGTGGTGGTCCATCTATTGCAACAGGTGAAAGATCTGTTGGGAGATATTAAATAGGTCTTCAAACAAATTCCCCATCTGTTCCAACTGATGGGTTACCCGTTGGAGTATTTTCTTGTAATGTGGCGTAGAATAATTTATTGAAATTTGTCTATCTGTTGCAACAGGTAGAATATCTATTGGGAGATATTAAATAGGTCTTCAAACAGATTTGAGTTTCCCATCTGTTCCAATTGATGGGTTGTCCGTTGGAGTATTTTTTTTTTGGTTATGTGGCGTAGAATAATTTATTAAAATTTATCTCACCTTTTAAAAAATTTTTATGCAGACATCAAATGCAATGTATTTTTTGTTTTTCTATTGTTTGTAGTTAAAAGATGTTTCCCAAAAGAAAAACAACTGAAAGTGGAGAAAGTGGTTCAACATCTGATCACCAAACAAAAAAAGGCAAGAGTACAGATAGATTCGGAAGAACTTCCAGAACAATCTCAGTCAGGACAAAATGAAGCCGAGGAAAGTGACAACTCCTCCTCACCAATGGGACGTGAAATAATATCGAAATTCCAGCATGATTCTATCAAAACCATTAGTATTGACAAGTTTCGAGTTGCGATGCTGATGAATAGCCCTAAAGCAGTATTTGGTGATCTTGTACTTAAATATCAGTTGGGGAAACCTTTTGACGAACTTAGGAGTATTATGAAGAAGGAAAACATAGATGGACTTTTTAAGAAGAGATGCTTTGCATACTTTCTTGAGTTGCCTGGGCCCCGCTCTCTCCGTTTCTCAATGATCATGGTATATGGCCTTCTCAAGTGTGGGATCAAGTATGCGGGGGATTATGGAGGTCCGAAGGAGGGCGGAAAAAAGATGGATGAAGTTTGGATCAACTACTGTGGCATGCCGATTTGTTTTGGATTGAAAGAGTTTGACATAGTGACGGGCTTGAGATGCGATCGTTCAGAAGAATCTCCCATCAAGAAAACACCCCACAAAGGGTCCAACAAACGCAAGGTAAAAAAAGATGGGTTGTTGGGCATTGTTGGATTTAGCTACAAAGTGGAGGATTTGATGGCGGATCTCAAGAATAAAGACATACCAAAGTACTACAGGGAGAAATTGTGCTTAGTTTGGTCTGTCCATTCCATTTTATTGGTAAGAGACGTCAGGAAAGTCATAGAACATAATTTTTTGGCGCTTGCTGATGATTTTGGAAAATTCAATGATTATCCCTGGGGATACGACAGCTACTACTTGACTGTCAAATATTAACTAAAAAAGCCAAATCCAAAGACGACCACATTATACGGCTTCCCTTGGGATTTCATGGTAAAATTGATCACTATTTTTACTCATTTATTAATTTATATTGAATATACTTATAACTTTTTTTTGCTTGCTTCCTGTTTATAATTTTTAGGCTTGGGCATATGAAGCCATTCCTTCCCTCCGAAAGCATTTCAAGGACTACCCAGATAAGGTTTCTTATCTAAGGATCCTTAGGTAGTTGGCTGCAGTAGAGAGCAGCAAAAAAAATATTAATGAGGTTGATCTCTTTAACCCTCCAGATGATGAAGTAAGTCTTATTTTAACTAAAACAATTTGCCTCAAAGAAATATATTGAAACAGATGTTCCATCTGTTGCGACAGATGGGTCATCTGTTGTAACAGATTACCCGTCAACTGCAACTGGTGCAATAGATGGGTAATCTGTTGAGACGGTGTAATGATCCTTCAGGTCATTAGCCGTGTTCTTTCTTGATTTTGTCGATAGAGCTTCTCCATAGCCGTCCCAACTCATTAGTGACTTGCTGGAACCGATAGTTTGGTTACCTGACGGTTCGTTTGATTTTTAGAACCACTTTTCCAATTTGAAGTCTTCGTCGATTTCAAATAGCCGTCGAGTGAAAAATTTAGTAAAATAATTTTGGATGCGAATTTTGACTGCGCCAATAGATATATAATATCGATTCTAAGATAGATAGACCCATGGTTCGGATCCCACAACACCCGAGCTCGTTTCGATCATTAGTCAAAAAAGTCAAAAATCGAAATATATGGGTGTGGGACCCATAAGTACTCCAAATGACCTTGGATGGAAAATACGAGCTCACTAATGGGTCCAAAATGTCAAATTTAGTGGGGTTACATAGTTTGTTTGCAAAAAATGGAGTTCGAATGAGCCCGGGAGGTCAAAAACAAGTTTTGACCTTGTGGGCCCATCTAAAACCGTATAAAAGGGACTTTTTGGTAGATTTTGAGCATTCTTCACTTATATTAAAACCCTAGCAGCCCTAGGAGATTGGTAACTCAAAATTTGCTCTTGTGGGTTGATTGGAAGCTTAACAACTTGTGCAACCCATCTTTTTACTACAAACCTAAGGTGAGATTCCTCTAATTTGATATTAATTTCATGGTTTATTGACTCAAAACCCTAAATCATTGTGGGTCAATTGTAGCCCCAAAATTGAGTGCTTGACTCAAATTTCTTGAGGGTTTTAACTCCCTAAAGATAATTAGGTTATGGGTTGATCTTGGAAACTCCTTTCCAAGGGTGAAACCTAATTGGGGTTTTGATGTCCATTTGAAACCCATGGAACAATGATTCTATAATGGGTATTTTCATTCTTACTGTAATGCTTGGAGTGTATTGTTGATAGCATTTCTCGTGGAAGGAAAAACTTCTCGAAAAGGAAAGGAAAAGCTCGTTGATTCGTGAGTTGCTTGGATTCAACGTAGGTTAGGCTTACCCGTAGTTAGATTGAACTTGGTTGTAATATAATTTTTGATATATTGTGAGATTGGGCGGGGGTTTTAATGATAAATGGTTGATGATGATGCTTGGGATTTGTTCATTCTTATAGGTTGTTAAACTTGTAAAAGTATGATCATTGACCTTTATCTTAGAACCTTGGATAGTACTATGTTTCATCTCATGAATAGTATGATAACACTTTAGTTGCTCTAATAGTTGAGAATGATGTTGTTGGCTAACCTTAAGAGTATGTTTCTATGTCTTCCAAGGAGGAAAAGTTCATGTGGTTCAATGCGTCATTACTGTCTGTTTTAGCTTCCTGGTAGTGTACTGTAAAGTATGAGTACAGTTCCTGAATCTTTCATTTTAATGTTGTTGCACCACTAAGGATATTTACTTGTACTAAACAATTTAATGGCATGTTAAATTGGCTTGAGAATCTTCAGAACGTTGAATCTAGAAGGGTTCTTAATTGGGAAAGAAGAATTATGCCATGGATTGATGAGTATTACTATGTTTCCTGCCGTTTCTTGTTGTAAATGCTGAGAGCCTCTAACGCTGAACTAAGACTGTAGTTACCAAGAGAAAAATAGATCATGTTATAAGATTTGGACCATGCTATGTCTAGACTTTTAGTGCAACTAGTTGTCTAAAAAAAGAGTAAAACTTATAAACTAGTGTTTCATGGATATGGATGACTTAGCCAAATTTTGGGTAGAAGTTAGACATGTGTTAGTAAGTTTGGCATTTTTGGGATTTAGAAGTGGTACTTGACCCACCTTAAGCTTGATCAATGAAATTCCCTAGTGACCTAGATGTTTGATGAACGTCTAAATCACATTATTGAGATTATAATGGTTAAATCCGGGTATGGTTTATGTGATAAAAGTGATAAATCATATGCTGTACTATATCTTCCATGCTTGTGGTAACCAAGGTGTTGTGATTATATGTCATATGCCTTAAGAAAGATCAAAGGTTAATTAATGAGTGGATACTTAAGGTGGTTACTGATCAGAATTGTTATGTTTGAAAGACTCCTAGTGTATAACTTACCCTATTCTTATTCTTTTCAGTGGACTGAAAAGTGTGTTAATATAAGATAATTTAGGTATTGAATGAAGCACATGCTTCCAGTAAATGGAGTAAGCAGTGGGTGTCGTATGAATGGCCAAAGTAATATTGATAAATTATACTCAAGGTTGAGGTAATTAAAACTCATAAAATTTTGTTTTCATTTTAGGTCGTATTATGCTAAATGTATTGATTCAACTTGTGAGTCCTTGAGTAATAGCGATATACCTTTACATGTGGATATTATGATGATGCCCGGTTCGATTCCGAAGGAATATGTGATATCATGATGATGCCCGATTTGAGTCTGGAGGAATATGTGATATTATGATGATGCTCGGTTCGAGTACGGAGGAATATGTGATATTATGAGAATGCCCGGTTCAAGTCCAGAGGAATATATGATATTGTGAGGATGCCCGGTGAATTCAGAAGAGGTAAGAATATTATGACGCCGTGTGGGGAAAATTTACTTATATGCATTGATATTTGTAAGGTTAGGCCGTGTGGGGACAACTACCTATGTGTCTGTGTAGTTGTGTCTTGAAATATTAGTGGATTGATCTTTTGGTGTACTCTCCGGTGGTATGGGATGCCGTGACGAGTTCTTTGTTGTGTTCTTTTACGTGTGCTTCCCGGCGGTATGGGACTTCGTGGTAAGTTCTTGTGCCTTATATTCTAATGATAGTTCATGTTAATTATGGTAAATATATGGTTATTATTGTATATATGTGGCTTTGCGCTTCCGAAATGATTACACATTTGCATGGCGATTATGGTAATTGTTGACATGACATGCTATGTTGTTAAGATAGTAGATTAGTTATTTTCTATAGTAATATCAAAGAAGATTCAGGTTCGATCCTATAAATTGACTATAAGTTATTGTCTTACTTTATATCATCATTATATTATAACTTAGCTTAGTTGGCCGATGATGCCTACTGAGTACCCGTGTTTTGGTGCTCATACTACACTTTTGTACCTTTTTGGTGCAGACCCAGGTCCTAGTTTCCGCCGTTGAGCTAGTTCATGTGAATTGACTATTCGGAGACAGGGAGAGCTCTTAGAGATCGAGTTGCCCTCTTTTCCCTCTATCCTTATTTGTCTTTTACTTTAGAGACAAATGTATGAGATTATTTAAGACATTTAAGATTCTGAGATTGTAAATTCCTCTTGTCAAGTTTAGAAGCTCTTGTATTAATACTATCAGGTCGTGGGATTTGTGTTGGAATATCGATTGTCCTTAGTTGTATAAATATTGTTATATATTGTGTTCATACATAGAGTCCATGTTGGACGTTCTTATCGAGGTAACCCATTGCCATGGCTCCGGGTTACGGTCTCGTCTTACCTACTAGTGGGATGTGGTAGGTGCTATCATGACTCCAAATGGGATCATGACAGACAGACGATCCATATTTCGCAACAGATTAACCATATGTTGCTCTGGTTCTCTGAACCCTACTCAATAGATTACCCATCTACTGCAAATTATGCAACAGATGGGTAATGATGCAACATATTATCAATCTATTTCAACATATAGGTTAGCTGTTGCGGTAGCTAGATCGTCTGTTGCATAAGTTAGCTATGTTAACATCCATGTAACCCGAGCCCCATGTAACCCAATTGACTGCAAATTATTATTATATGATTTAAATTCCTCCCGTCTTTTTTTATAGGTTGTGCATCCTTGGATCGTGCCTACCATTGATGAACTGGGGATAACTTATTTTCTTACTCTGGGTTTTGTTGATACAAAAGAAGACCCAACGGTGCAGTTAATAAAGAAGGAATTGGATGAAGCAACATCCATAAGAAGAGCAGTTAGGCAAGGTCAGCCTAATGTTGAAGCTCTTCACGACCAACCTCAAACTGGAACACATCCAGGTGCTTCTTCTGGGGGTGTTGCTGGTGGAGTTGTTTGTCATGGTGGAAGCCATCCTGTTGCTGCTTCTGCTGCCAGTCGTGATTATGAGCATGTTGGTGCTCAGCAAAAAATAAATATGTTTGAAAACACCCCTTGCATAGGTCCTCCCTCTCACCCCTGCACCAGTTCCTCCCACCATTACAGAGATCCCTCTCACCCCTCCTCACCCTCATGTTCTCATTGCAAATACAAAGTGTGCAAGGACAGAGAGGATAAACTCCTTGAAAAGCTAGAGGATATTGCTGAAGCTGCTGAGTAGTTGAAATTCAGGAGGGGTCTCATACCATCCAATGAGGTGAGGGAGTCATGCACTCCTACAGTGGAGGTTAGGAGGAAGAGAAGAAAAATTAGACAAATCCTCTCCACTCTGAAATCAGCAAAAATTGCAACTCCGAACTCTCCAATAGTTGTTGAAGTTCAGGGGCCGCCGAAGAAGGTGGACATAGTCACGGCCCTTGGCAAGGATAAGAAGAAGGAATTAGAAGAATTCATCAAGATGAAAGTTCAAAAAGAATACACCATGCATTCATTTGCCGCCAAAGACTTCTCGAATATGAAAAATATGTGAGTGTGGTACGAGGACAAGGTAAGTTTACTTTTGCTAACCTAGCCTTCCAATCTACTCCGTAAATAAGAATCTACTCAGCAGATGTGTAGTCTGTTACAAAAACTTGGTATTCTATTGCAACATAATACACATCTGTTGCATAAGTTGCGTTGGCTGAATAATCTGTGAACTGATTCGGAGAACCCTCTGCATTGGATTCTTTCCACTGTATTTTTATTCTTTACAATTACTAACCTATTTAAAAATTGTCTTCTTATACCACAGTATATTGATGAAATTCACTGCCTCGTGAGGGGCAGGCAATTAACGTACCCAAATGCTTATGATGTTGTCGATAGGATAATAGACCACAACTTCCACAATAATTTCAAGGATAGGTATGCTAAACTCTGTAAGATAGCTGATTCAGGTGGCCTGAAATTTGATCAGTTAGTTTCTACGTTCCAATGGGATGAAGAAGCGATTAAATATGTTAGAGGGAAGAGGCCATATCCACACGGCAAAAGCTGAACCAAGGCAAAGAGAATCCTTGCAGTCATGAACGTGGATGTCACACATTTTCTCACTGTTGAGATACTACTATACGAGGAAAATATTAAGGTTTATGACTGCAACTTACCTGTCTTCAGCAAGAAGATGTTTTTAACCCACAAGCAGCCACTCTTAAAGTTGTTGCCCAAGTTGTTGACACAAAGTAAGCTGATGGATCATTTACCGGCTGAAGTCTTGGTGAAAGAATCATGGAATTTTGAAGGTCGAAATAAGAACATCCAGCTCCCAAGAAATACAATCGGTGCAGCGTGCAGGCCGTACTCGCTTGCACACATCGAGTGTTTGCTGACCGACACACAAATGACCGGTGTGTGTGACACCGTTGTGGGAAAGATACAATGGCTCTGGTCATATGGGGTACTAACTAAATGGTAGGAATACGTGTATAAAAAAGAATATGTACAAAGACAAAGACGAACACGATAACAAATTTTCATTTCAAGCCAATTCACTTTACATGTAGTGGCAGTAATTTTTATGTCTGGCCAAGTTAAATTTTTATAATGCAATAGATTTTATATCTGTTGTAACAGATATAGTACCTGTTGTAACAGATTGATTATCTGTTGGAATAGGTTGGTCATCTGTTGCGTTATGCAGATGTTCCCAATCTGTCTATCGCAACAGATATATGAACTGTTGCAACATATAATCTATCTATTGCTACTGATCGGTAATCTGTTGGAGAAAATCAACAAAGTAGGAAGACCTGTTATATAATTTCCAGAAGATGACCTATGTGTTGCATCTCATGTTGCAACATATGTCTAAATCTGTCTGATAAGATATGTCGTTTGTTGCAGTAGATGTATTATCTGTTGCGATATTTGAATCTAGTACTCCATTTCAATTAACATGTTCAAAACTAAGGATTCATTATATTCATATACAGAATAAAATAAATCGAAGCCTTCAAAAATTACATGAAATAACTGAACAAATAAATAAAATGTAAAAAATTTTATTATGGATACAAACGATCTACTCTACAAATAAATCAACAAGTTAAACCAAGGAGGACAGGTTATTACATTGATGGACTCAAGCTATAAAGATCTAATCAATATGGACAAGTTTTTATTCATACGGTGCTACAAAATTCGGCTTTGGTCGTTGTTGATCTTTAACGTCGGTTGCGTAAGGCTTCTGAGCTTTTTCTTCTCCGTATTTCCATAAAAGAGCAGCATATCTTTTGCAAAGTAATCCGGCATCAAGTCCATCATTTGGTACTTGGAATCCATCGCTCAAATACTCGGCAAAGGTGGTAATAAAAGGACCGCAATCCCTGCGTTATAAAAAATAGATAATCTATATCTTGCAGTTCATGAAAGCGTTGTGAAATTTGTGAAATAAAACAAATCATGACACTTAAACTTACAGGCTACTAATGGTTTGTTGGGCAATTCCGTCAACATATTGTACATCAAATGGATTAGCCATTTTATCCCGGTATGCGTCAATCGTCGACCAATCAGTACGAACCTTTTGGTCCAAAAATCCACTCATATCAAGGTAAGTAGGTAATATTTTGGCCAGCTTTTATATCTCAAACGACGGCCCAAAACGTCTTCTTCGCGACATCGAGTCATAAACTCGGATGCGCCTCTCTTTTAGAACGACGACAGCCAACACCCAATGAATTTCATCACCACAATTGATTGAGATGTACACTTCGTCGACCAAATGCCAAGGTAAGACATCCAGAATGCTAAAACCTTTGATGATGTTGATTAAGCATTCCTCGTTTCGGAAAATTTTCGGCTGTTGTTGATAATACCTATTGTAGGCATTATTGATGCAAACTTTATGCAAATAATTGCCTGTTGTGTATCTGTATTATTCTTATATTTGCAACTTGGCCTTCTTTCGGAGATAGTAAAAAATGACATCGATGTGCTGCACATATTATCAAACATTTTGGATTACGTGACAAAAAAATCAATACGCAGATGCAATTAAATAAAGTATTAATTAATAGTAATATGTATGACATTTAAACCTCACATTCCAGCAAGTTTGGGGCTATGACATCAAATAGAACCAATTCTTCATTTCGGGATGTGCAACAACAAAGTCGAACATATCAAAACCAAGACTCGATTCGTTCACTTTGTAGTGCTCGTCATTTTGTTTTCTACATGATGATTTATATGTTAATATCAGGTTCTTACAACAAGAATTGTATAAACCAATATCTATAAAATTGATTTATGTACCTGCTGGCATGATGCTTTAATAGCCCATCGAAAATCCATTCTGAATAGTTGTTGATCAACTGTGTTAGTTTTTTTGAAGCCTCATCCGAGATGTTGAACCCTTCAAATGGGTAATTCTTTCATTCTCCCAAACTGACAGGCTCCACTTTTTTTTCATCTTTGGAAGCAGTTGTTGGATTATCAATTGTGATATTATGCTCTTCAGCAGTAGCTGTGACATCCACCTGGAAAGCCAGAAATGTCAATGCTAAGTAGAGATATACAATAGATTTTCCATCTGTTGTCTATTGGGATAAATTCGAACAGATAAATCAGAGCAGTACGATAATTTCAAACAGATGACCCATCTGTTGCAACATAAGACTCATCTATTGAAACAGATAACGAATCTGATGCAACAGGTTAGATAACAGTTGCAATAGATGTATATATCTGTTTGATAATTTTCAGCAGATGTATCATCTATTGAAACAGATATGTGCCTGTTAGTTTTTTGGAATAGATGATTTACATTCACCTTCTTCAGCTCATGCTGCTCTCCTGTGGCCTTTGCACACTGAACATCGGTGCAAGACAAAGACAGAAGCGTTGCAATTTTGCTTTCTTTGATGATTGATGATGCCTTGGAAGTGTCTTTCCTTCTCCTCTTAGCTGCTTTGATCTCTAGTAGAGTGTTTGAATATGAAATTCTCTTTGTTGGAATGACACCCCTCTTAGATGTCATTTCCTTTACAGAAGCAGTTAGTGCATTAATAACACTAATCACTCCATCGTGTTTCACCTTGCAGTCTTGACATTTGCATGAAGAACATTCTCTAGATGCGACAAAATCTGGAGAAAAGTCTGCACAACCATTGTGATCATAATTATAATGGTTTGTTGTTTCAAAAACTGTAAGAGTTGCATCATTAGCCCCACCCTCCAAAATTGTTTTTCTTGTGATATATGTTGCTCCAAATAATTCTATTTTTATTCCATCAACGACCTTAGGGTCCGATAAAGTTTGCACACACCGTAAAGTAAGAAAAAATGGCATCTTCAACTCTCAGTTGGTCGGAACAAGCCACGGATGGACAATCTAAAATAAATTGGTACATATATTAAGAATGATGATGAAATAATTTAATCATTAATTAAAACAAAAAACTTGATTAGAATTGAACTTACTGCTTCCTTGGGGGTTGAAAAGATCAAGAAATTTTATATTTTTATCGGTTTTGGCCAACAACCATCTCAGAATTCTTGGACAGGAAACTTCTTCCTGGTAGTTCACTTATTGTCTCAAATAAGGAATGCCTTCAAATGCCCAAACCTATAACATAACGCCAATAAATCAAAAACATTATTGAATAAAAAAATGATGAATCATATCATGATAAAAAAAATATTTACCATGAAGGCCAATGGAAAGCCATATAAGTTGACTGTTTTTGGCGTTAACGGAGTCAACAAATATTCGACAGTCATTTTGAAGCGTTCATAACCCCAAGGATAGTTGTTAAATACCTCAAGATCCTCGGAGAGATTTATTAAACTGAGGCTTGTGTTGTTGTTAACGTCTCTCGCCCAAAGGACATTATGTACAAACCAAACCAATCACAATGATTTCTTGTGTTTCTTTGAACGTCCTTTACCTTTCAACACTTCTATCAGATTTTTATTTTTGAAGCCTGGACCAACAATGGACACCAGGTCATCACGATCACTCGACTTGCCTTTTTTTTTTTGGGTGTGCGGGGTGCTTTTTTAGGGTCAGAGTAGGTATAACTTGAGAAGGAGAAGGAGTATAACATTTTAGTCCGGTAACTATGGAAAACTCCTTCCAACCAAAACAAACAGGCATGCCACAGTAATTTATCCACACCTCATCCATCATATCTTTATTTTCATACATAAACCTGCGCTTAAGAAGATCATATACCATTTTCATCTGGATACGAGTATTGTTGTCCTCCGGCAAATCAAGATATTGCCCAAAGTAGCTTTCCCTGAAATAAGAATCCAATTTTTGTTCTCAAAGTATTTTTCTAAATGCGTTAAAAGATTTTCCCGTGAATGACTTAACCACGAGACCACCCGTTAAATCTATCGCACCATCGAACTGCATTCTCATAGGATAACGATCAATGCTGAAGGTTTTGACCAACTCTTCGGTGGAAGGGCTATTAGAATTTGGATCATCTCTTTTTTAAGATTCCTCCTCCCCGTGTTCATTATCTTCTGCTCCTGATTGAGATAACGCTTGTAAAGCAAGCTCATAGAGTGGTGGATGTAGTTGAGCTGCTGCACTTGTTTCTTTACTTGGACTTGATTTGATTTTTTTTCGTTTGGGAGCCATGTTATTTAAAATTAACAGGAACATAACATAGATTATAATTGATTAATACATAACAGCAATATAACAGTTCCAACAAACAACTAATTTGTTGCACCAGGTATATTATCTGTTGCAACATATAACTGACCTGTTGCAACAGATGAATAATCCTTGGGAACCATAAAAACAACACTAATCTGTTGCACCTGGTATTTTATCTGATGCAATATATAACCGACCCATTGCAATGGATGAGTAATCCATTAGAAACCATAAAAATAGATCACTAATCTGTTGCACCAGGTATGTTATCTATTGCAACATATAACCGACCTGTTGCAACGGATGAGTAAACCGTTGGAAAGAATAAAAATGGATCACTAATCTGATGCACCAGGTATGTTATCTATTGTAACATATAACCGACCTGTTGCAACGGATAAGTAAACCGTTGGAAAGAATAAAAACAGTCACTAATCTGTTGCAAAATGAAGAGTAAACCATTGGAAAGAATAAAAATAGATCACTAATCAATTATTTGTTGGATCAATATTGTCTAGATTTCTTTCAAACAGAAGAGTCGTCTGTCGCAACAGGTGAATGATCTGTTAGACTGTTCACCTGTTGCATCAGATTTTCATAGTTGCATCAGATTTTCATCTGTTACATCAGATTTTTATCTGTTGCATCAGATGTTTCATCTGTTACATCAGATGTTTTATCTGTTGCAACACCATTTTTACCAAGACAAACAACAAATCAACCCAGCAACACCAACACATTATACACACACACACACACTAAGAACATCAACTGTGACCAAAAATCACCAATAAATTCGAATCAACAGCACGACAACAAGAAGAAGAAATGACAGAAATTAGGGTTTTATTCAGTCCACATTTCAATATTAGAAGAGTAGTTGGCTCAAGTTCCTCTGTTTCTTTATAATTTTTTACCTGTGAAAAAATAAATGAGACGACGAAGAACTCAAAGTTGTTGTCGCCGGAGAAGTCTTCACGTCGATTAACGATTGAAAGACGAAAAGAAACTTGCCCGACTATTTATCGTCGGAGATTGAAGGGAGAAATTTTACAGAACTGTTGGTTGAGAGAGAGTTAAGAGAAGTTGGAGAGAGAGAGTGGTTGATTTGGATTGAAGAGAGGTGTGGGTTGGGTTGATTTGTATTTTTTAAAAGATTAGAAAGTTTTGAAAATATCAATCAAGTCCACAATTAACTTAATCAAGTTTCCTAATGATGTTTGACTCTTTAAGTTGATCAATGTCACCAATCCTTCATTCAAGACTTAAAAAACACCTTTCTTTCAATTTTCTCCAGAGTCAATGATCTTGATAGAGAATTTAAAAAAAAAGATTGAAATGTAATATCTATAAATAGAGTCTCAATATAATAATGTAGATATAACAATTCAATATTATTCTTCTTTTATATTTCTCACATGGTATCAAAGTCTTTTCTTTTATACTTCTCACATGGTATCAGAGTCTCTACGATCTTGGTAAAGAATCTTCTTTTATACTTCTCACATGGTATCAGTCTTTTCATTTACACTTCTCACATGGTATCAGAGTCTCTACGATCTTGGTAGAGAATCAAAAAGCTGTCATTGCTTAGCTTATTTCAACCCAACGCGCTTCAGCCCAAATGCATTTACAAAGATGTGACACATGCGTCTAACTCAATATTAAAAGCTATTTCATGAAAGAAGAATTGCCCAAGTCCATATAAGCAAATCATCAATTTATTCCTCAACCAACATGGGACTTTTAGCCACTCTAACACCCCTTAACGCCTAGGGCCTAATTGGCGCGTGGACCGGGAGCCCAAACGAGGATAAATGTTACTCTGATATCATCTAAAAGACAAAGGAATGAAGAATTAATTTGTTTATTATTAAAATATTACAATGGTATAAATACATGAGAGAATAAGCAAACAATGGTAACTACATATTCAAATTTGCAAAGATAACTAAATTTTCAACTCGTGCAAATCAGTTATGTAATCTACCTATATTTATATAAAAATTCGGTAACAACATTCAAGCGGGTCATAAATGACCACCCTTTTATTAACTCAACTCACTTTTACATTCTTAAATACAACGACCCTAGTTGACAAACCCAACCATAACATTCCCCTAAAATGTATATTAGGCTTCTCAACTGTTCTATATCTATTGAAATTTTCTTTCAGCAATAAGAACACAGACATCAGCTTTTCCATGCATATAGGATTTTTCGAACAAATTATACATAATGAGAATGGTTCTAGATTTGCATAACAATAAAACTGAACTCGAATAAACAGAAAGCAAGGAGCCAGTTTGAAAAGTTCACAAAATACAGGATATTCTACAACATCGAGAGGGAATCAAAGTAGGTCACTTAGTTCTCTATCTAAACTATCATCTTGTTGGTGAGGGTTTAATTCCACACCTCGGAATCCCCTCGCCTATTTCACCTTCCTACCCCCAATTTCTACTGCACTGGGAATTGTTCCTCAAAAGAAAGAGAATATTGAGAAAATTGCTAACGAAGGAATGCCTTGTGCTTCAAACCAAGTAGGATTTTGTTAAAGAGGTGTAGGCTACTGCCATAACTTGAATTGAACTGATGTACAAGCGCACACAGACGCAGCTCAAAACGTATGAGCATTGAAAGAAACAACAACACAAATCAATTAATGTTGTGAGCCTCATTTCATAGATCAGTAAAGAACATGCACTAATAAATGTAAAATCCCTTAGCATTGTAATAAGAAAACAAACTAGTCACCCAAAATAACCATAAACAACTTCTACTTCAGGCAATGCACGACGAAATAAGGCCAGCAGAACAGCGATTTTGATCACTTTGACATCATGACCACGATATAACCAGGGGTTGATCAACATTTTATCTAGCATGGGAGACTGTAACATCTCACACTCAGTTACTTGTGAAGTACCTTCGAGGAAAAATTCGTACTTTCCTTTTTACCTTTACCCCAAGTGATAAAATCCCTTTTTATTCATCAGTACCCAAATGCTTGTTTTTCCTCTGGAAGACCTTATTTCAGCAGATAAAAGTTCTTTATTTTTTCATCAGTTACAATCTCTCTGTTTTCCTCACTTACTCACATTAAAAACTCCATCAGTTACAATCTCTCTGCTTTCTTCAGTTACACACAATAAAAAAAACTGCAGTGTCTCCAACAATTTTACAAACTATTTCATCATCTAGAAATCCAGCTCTCTTCTCAAATTCAATCATAAGAAAAAAACAAATCCAAGAGAATTGACTCAAGAATCAATCTTAGTTTCGTCCATTCCGGTAACTAACTTCTCTAACGTTTTGAGGTATATAAGATTATTTCTTTTATGTTTTTTCTTGGTTTTATTTCTCCTCAAATTATGATAACTTTCAAAATAATGATGGTGGAAGGAATTCTAAAAATCTTAGTCCATTAATCGAGTCCCCTATCTCAAGTTACCTGGAAAGTTATTCTTTTTTTAAAAAAAAAACATCTTGGTCCATTAATCTTTTCTATGGATACTCCATATTATGTGAATTATATTTATTCTACAAGTTGCTGCAAGAGTTACAAATCCATAGCCAATGAACACTCCTGTCTATCTCGAAACAGGATCAAGCAAAGATAAACTATACTACTAGCCTTTGAATCAATCCTCATAATCTAGCCTAGCATAGCACACTGTAACTAGTTTTGCACCCTATAATTTGATCTCAAACAACACATATAGGCATTTTCTCTGGCTAATTAAAACTTTCCAATCTCTAACTATCCTTTCAAAGAACATATGGTTTCTTTCGATCCATATGGCATTCACATACTCTGCATAAACTGTTCTAAATATTTGGGTGTGTTGTGTTCTGCCTTTGGCATTTTGGACTGTCCATTTCACATGTTTGTTTCCAGGTAGTAATTGTAGATATTTTGTTTATGTTTCCATAGAAGTAAACTGTCATACATTGTTCTTGCAAAGTTACAACCATGAATAGATGGTATCTCTATTCTGGATGGCTATTACACATGCAACACACTCCAAATTAATATTTGTTCCCCATTTGGCTAGCCTGTTGCTTTTCTTTTAACTAAAGACTGAATTTTTAATTCTGTTTCTAAGAAGACATCATATTGGAAACTCCTATTGTTTTCATATGAACCATGATCCATGAAGCTCAACCAGATTCCCTCAATTTTCTCTTTAGTTCCATTAAGTGTTATGGAAGTTATGACTTGGAATATTGTAACAATGATGTTGCGAGACGTTACTTTCAATGACTCACCAAAACAATACTAAGTGTTAGTTCATGGTGTATGAAACCAAAGTTGCTGAATTCCAATATGATCCCACAAAAAGGCTAAAATATTAATATGAACCTAGTAAAGCTAGCACGTTGGTCACAAATCAGCAAAGATAACAACGCTATAATGACTTGAATTTTCCATGATCTCCATAATATCATAAAATCCCTCTCTTATGAACCACGACACAAAATGACCCGATCCGTATGACTTCTAGCTCTATGAATTAATTCAAGAATGTTTGTATTACCTTAAAATATGATCTCCAAACTCATAAGCTATGCTAAAAACAACATGTACATTCCAAAGGCTCTTGATAAAGTTATGAAAATCCTTCACTGATGAATTAATATGACTTAATGAATTATGATTCTACCTCCCATGAGTCCTAATGATGATCATACTTGATTATGAGGCTATGGTGGCTTAATCTCAAATATGAACTCAAGTTGGTTAATTCTCAGGCATGAGCCCTAAAGTGGCTAAACCATGAATATGAGCCTCATATGGCTAATCTATGAACATGAATCAGTAAGATAACATTATGAGCATAAGGGAGTTGGTTAGCTAACCGTGAAGGCATAGGTCTAAATGACAAATGTCCAAAACTATGTTTGCCGATATAGGATAGAGATCATTTCGCAAGTCGGATGACTCTTGTTTTTGTGTGCCCCGAAAAGGGGCTAACCATGGATACTTGCAAGCAAATTATGTCACGTCACATCCTATGCACAGAAAGGTATAGGACGGCTTAGTTGACCGGGCCGAGATCAAACTCCATACGCTCACATGGTGGTTTATGACGGTTCAGTAATTTCTCCCACAAATAATCAAAACAATTAAATCTACCTTATTTAGTCAATTATAAATTTAGTTTATATTCTCGTTCCTTTTCAGTTGTCTTCTTTTACATTTGAATTTTATTGCCATTTCTAATCTCTTAATGTACTACCCTCCTGAAATAATTTTGCATACAAATACATTTCACGTATTGACCATCTTTGGCGCTACATCATTTCATGATGTAGGTTCTGGCTCTCATGTCCGTGGTTAGCGCCTCGCTAGGATCTCTATCTTCTACCATTGGTGAGCCTCTTTCCTATCAGGAGGATGGACGAGATATTATGACTTCTTTATATTTTCTTTCCTTTTAGTTTTGGTACTTATTAGAGGCTTCACCTGGTTTAGTTGTCAAAAATATCTTCTAAATTTTTTGTCTAATTTATTATGACTATTGTATCTTCAGACATTAAGTGATATTAATGAACATTGATGAAAGACTTACCTCCTTTTAAGATATCTTATATTATACTGTTTCCTCTCTATTCATTATGTTAGTTGTATGCTCATGTGATATGCCAGAACGTTCACTCATACTAGCAATAGTATCGGGTGCGTGTCA
Organism: Capsicum pubescens; assembly: GCA_030864215.1. NCBI lineage: Eukaryota > Viridiplantae > Streptophyta > Magnoliopsida > Solanales > Solanaceae > Capsicum > Capsicum pubescens. The sequence goes on along the minus strand of CM061548.1, from coordinate 408,275,605 downwards.
TGTCCAGGGCCTCGACTTGGGGCGTAACGGAGACTTAGCCAACAAAAGCTTGATAAGCTTCAACTCAGGGTTTGAGCCTATAGTATAGTTTAGTTAACCTTCCCTAAGGTGACTAAATGTTGTATCTGAGAACGCTTCCAATTCAAGACACTGCAATGCCGGAATATCACCATCATTGCCAAGCACCTAAGTTGGATAATCAACAACCCAACTCTCTAAAGTAAGAGAGGATGAAAAATTTAAAAATAAAAGAAAGAGAAAGGAAGGAGTGAAATGATTAAAAACCTGGATTTCCAAAGGGAAGCCTTGAGGGTACCTCACCGGCTGCTGCAACCAAGAACTAGGAAGAAAATACGAATGAGTCAAAGCCCTATACACATTCCAAGTACGAAAACGCTCAATCAAGTGATAAAGCACATTTACCTTGAGACTATGGCCAGTCAATTCGAGATGTTCAAGATAATTGCAAGTCTCGAAACAATTTCTTATCCCCAAATGAGAATTCACATGCCAGAGTGAGAGTTTTGCAAGATTAGGGACACTTTTTACACAAATAGACCCGTGCCTTCAATTAAGTCAACAGACCGCAACATGGGAGAATTAATTTCAATGGAATCAGAGTAATGATTATAATCCACTGATCTAGGAGCGGGCAATTAGAGATTAATCTTTCAAGAATTTTGGAACAAATTTTGACGCTACACAATTCCAGGCTAATTAACCTATCAAATTCTTTGAAGGTTGGTTGAGCAAGCTACATTGAACAACACTTGAGAAACAAATGTGTCAAATGCGAGCAAAAGAAAATTGAAGAAGGCAATTTGCATTGGACAATCCCGTAGAATGAAAGATCAAGATGTTGAACGCCATTCTGAGAGAGGAAATAAATCAAGTTGACAATACCAGGACAACACCCACTAGAATTAATGGAGAGAACAAACTTAGAAATTGGTCCAACATGAAATGTCAACAGATGATGTATAATGTCAGTAAATTTCCCAAAGTATTCCATCAAGTTCCAACTGACGCATTCTGCGCCATTTATATCTCCATTTCCAAGATAAGATGCCTGTCCTCACTGCTTCATCCAAAGGCTAACGTATAAGAATATCATTGATTATATTGTCAGGAAGGCTACGAATTAGTACATCCAAAGATACACTTTGACAAGCATGTTTTTTGCCATCAGGAAGCATTTCCAAACAATAATGCCCAAATATAATCTGCACAAATTAGTCAAGAATATGAAGGTAAGAAACAACTAAACTTAGAGCAGAAAAAAAGAATTAGGCATCAACAACTAAAACTTATCCAAATTTGACATCCCTTCGGAAAAAGTAAATAATAAGGACAATTTAACTAAATCATACTTTAAATATAATAATTCAATACTTCAGAAAATGTATTGGGTAATTGCTATAGTTAATTACTAAGGCTAAAATGAACATAAATGGAAAATTTATTCATTAATTTTCCGAAATATACAAGATTGTTGGACATCTATTTTAAGAAATATAGACAAGGAAAAATGGACGGAGAAAGTACTTAAATTTGAATATCTAAACAAGCAGAGTAGATCTATTCCCAGATTTAAAACAATAAAAAGATAGGAGAGTCGTCTCATATATCAGAAAATATATCTCAAGTAAATAAGAATTACGTAGTAAATTTGGGATATATATAGGTGCTTTTATAGAGCTTGGAAAATGGATGGTCAGCCTTTTGGGGAGATTAAAAAGCTTATCTTGGAAATGGACAAAATTAAAATCAAGCTGTAAAACTATTCACATCTCTTTTCTTTTCCCATACTTCTATGTAAAGACAAAAGAAAGGGCAGCCATTTGTACACTAGCATCCCACAGTGTCCGGAGAGAGGTCGCACCCCTAAAGGTTGTGATGTAGACAGATTGAACCCTTCAATGACTGATTCCGCAACTCGAACCCGCGGAGACAACTTGAATTTTTGAAAAAATCAAAAGATCAAAAGCAAGAAGTACATTATATTAGCAAGGGGCCGTACAAGACCCCTACTTGTGTACAGAGACGGAGCCAGAATTTGAAGCTTGAGGGTTCGAACCCCCATCTCAGGGACGCGGAGGTGACGCGCCTACCACTGGACTACCAGCCATGTTTGTATGGGGGTTCGGACATATATAATTATACACATTTTTCGAATTTTTTAATTACAAATATAGGGTCTACGCAAAAGGTAGGGGGTTCGGCCGAACCCCCATCAATCACACTGGCTCCGCCCCTGCTTGTGTATCATAATACCCAAAAGAATAAACGGAGCAGGACATGAACTTCTTTTACATGTTTGAGAACTAGTAATATTTAGAATAAGAAAGGACTCCTTTTCTCATATTACATGGTGATAATTCTGAAAAGATAAAGGTAATAGGGAGCATACAAATAATGTTCATCAAGAGATTTACATGTAATGATATAATAAGTGATTTGATTTTTCAAATAATTTTAACTACCGTCAGTGCAAGGAACTTAAATAATAAGAAGCTTTTTGGCAAAAATTGTGGAATGTTATTCTCGTTTCATTCTGAAAATTTGAGTTATCGACGATGAATTGAAATACTTTTTTGAAAAAGATGCTCGTCAAAAGCATAATAGAGTAGCCCCATCAAAAATATCTTAATTCAGCCAGACCTATGTACTCGACGTAGAAGTAGAGTGTTTTCCATGAAGAAAGGAAAAAAGAGTACGTGAGACGTCCAATCACAAACCTCTTTAAATACACCGGTAGAAAAGAGATGTCTTGAGCAATCGGAGGAACGCTTTGACAAAGAGATTTGTTTTGGTCAATTTAATTAAGGTATTAGTGTTTGTTCTATCAACAACAAAGATCCATTTGTTAAGTGCCGCGCTCTGGTCATCCTACGATTGAACAATTTGCAGGGCTTCTCCCGCGTCCTGACTGCACTAGCACACCGGAAGCCATTTCGCCACAGACTGCCAATATGTCCAATCTTTTCTCCAACTGTAGGTCGCACTGCAAGTTTTTCGGTGTCGGATCACAATTCAGATCTCGAAGGTAGTAAGTATAGAACAAAAAATTTAGAACAACTCTCACTTACATATTATAGAACAAAAAATTTACCTCGAAGGTAGTATTATTCCGAAATTCTGCAGTAAGTGAAATGGAGTAGCGCTAATTATAAGTGCTAAGAAGTTGTATTGACAGCATACTAATGAGGTGTGTTCGGTAGGGTGGAAAATATTTTTCAATTTTCTCTTGGTCGGTTTCAGTTAAGTTAAAATTGACGCATTGAACCATTATAAAAAATTACCATGTCCTTTTCAATAGCTATAAAAGAATGTTTCAGTTCACTCTTTGCAACAGAAACTACTCCTCGGTATCAAACAACTTGAAGTCGGCTATACGAATCTTTAGTTCTCCATTTAAACATATCTCATATCTCTCCGCCACTTGGTGAAACTTAAACCACTGGCATTGGGATGATGAAAAAATAAACTTATCAAAGCATCCATCCATATATACTTGTGTTCCCAAAACTGACATTCTGTCTGTTAATCTTATCATAAGGCAAGGTGAAAAGACAGCAATTTAAATTTACAGCATCCACACTCATTTCTGTCTATTCACCTTAACATCTAAAAATTTTGGATAGTACTTATGTAACTATATAGATAACTTCTGCTTTAGCGAATGCTCATAGAAATGTTGTTAGCTTGGTGAGCAACCCAAGTCTTGTTTCATGAGAGCCTTTCATGAGCTCGATCCCGATGCTTACGAGGATCAGACACTTGGATAATAGAAACTTAATCAGCCCCATTTCAGGCTTTGTGCCTATTGTGTCTCAATGCAACATCACAGTCATAGCACGACATAAAGAGTTAAGATTGCCCGAGTTGGAAAATCTAAAACGGTATACTAACCCTATGAGAATCATCTTTTTCTTCGACTCGGAAAAGAGTATATGGAAAAACTCAGATAACTGGAACAAAATATTTGTATAGCACAAAAAAAGGAAAAACTCGATCATTTTAGAAAGAACTCAGATAACAAATCTCAGTGCATTGATCATTCAAGATGAGCAATCAAAACATCTAACTGTATGCTACTGCATCTACCTTAACTCAGATCAAGTCATCTTAGCTTACAAAAATTAGCTCCAGTATCATGGTTTGATGATAGACTAGAGACTAAACACGGTTATCATCTAATCTATAGTCAACTTCTGCCTTAGTTGAAGCCCTTGGAAACTTTGTTATCTCTGCAAGCACCTTCAGTCTTGTTTCAGCAGATTCATTTGCCATCTTCGGCTGGATTAGCATTCTCACAAGCATCGGAGACTTAGCTAACAGAAGCTTGATAAATTCAATCTCAGTCTTTGTGCCTGAAATACCTTCAAGTTTGACAGACCTGAGGTGATTCAATGTCACATCTGTGAAACTTGCAGGAATTTCACTAATAACATCACCGGACAGAGGAAAAAACAACTCATCTGAATAATCAAACTACAAAAGATTGAGAAGAATCAATCCCTCATAACTTAAATTGAACATACAAAAATCACCACATAAAAAGAAATATTAAACAAAATTCATTAGCACCTTCATTTGAATATCTTGTAGATACGGGGAGCTTCTTATTAAGCAAAGAGCAACAACAAGCTCGACTGATTCATCCAGATAAATGCCGGATAGGAAAAGAGATTTAAGACAATTAAGAGGAGAGGAAAGCTTTGCTGCTATGTCAACTGATCCTGCAGACAAGAACTAAAAAGAAAACATCGAAAATCAGGAACACTCTAAGCACAGACGATGGTACGCAGATGCATCTATGAAAGTGCATTACAGTGGTCATGATGCAATATTACCTGGACACTAGCATAATTCAAGTGAAGATGCTCCAGAGTAAGAAAAGACTCAAAATACTTGGAAAGTTCAGGTTGTCCTGTCTGTGAAGAAGGTTCTCCTGCATCAACAAGTGAAAGTTTCACAAGAACGGGTACTTTCTTTAAGGATATTAAGTCCACATTGCCTGTAAAGTCAAAGGATTTCAACTTGGGCGCATTAATCTGAATCTGATTTAAAATACTGGAGATTTGCAGCACCAATTTCTCGAGCAACAGGCTACGAGAAATTAAACTACCAAGCACTTCGGAGGAAATTGTGACTTCACACAGTTCAAGGCTAGTTAACCCATTAAATCCTTCAAAGGTAGATGGAGGCTGAATTGAACAATATTCGAGACTCAGATTTCTCATTTGCAAACAAGTGAAAAATGAAGAAGGCAATTTGTAGGGTTTATCTTCCGGGAATTGAAGAACAAGATCTCGAATACCATTTCTTGAGAGAAAAGACACCAGGTAGTCAACTTTAAGGTAGTTTTCCATATCAGCAATTGAGAGGGTAAACTTGGTAATTGGTCCGACATGGAACGCCATAATGTGGTAGACAATGTCAGTAAACCTAGTTACAAAATTTATATTTTCATTCGTTGTATCCCAAAGTGTTTGATCAAGCATTAACGCCGGAAGTCTGCACCAGTTGAACCTCCACTTGTTCGATAAGATGCTTGTCCTCACAGCATCACGTAAAGGCAAACAAATAAGAATGTCATCAAGTACCTGCGCAGGCAGGTTGCTAAGTACATCAAGAGGTAAAGTAGAACTACAAGGGTTTTTGACCTTACGAGGCATCTTATATATGACAGTATTCTCCCCAATAGATCCTGTAGACAATAAATTAACAAATATGGATGAGCGTAAGCTTGGCTAGCAAGTACAAACACAGCAGAAACTGATCACCAAACATGTCATTTTTAGCATTACTGCATAATCGTAAGTAAACATAATGATAGATGCAATAACCAATTTTAGTTAACGCATCATGATCAATCAAAGAAAATATTTAAAAAAAAAAATATGAAAAACACAAATTTAAAGCTTACCACCAAGATCCAAAAATATGGAGATTTAGCATTTCTTTTGGTTGTGCTTACAATATCTCAGTTGTTAGGAACTTATGAGAAAAAATTTGGCTATTAAGACTCTTCAAGTTTTCAATTAGCAAAATGGCCTACTGAGAAAATTTGACTTAGCAACTTTGGATAGATTAGTAGGATTGCACAACGTTCATAACACACAGCGGATTGATATATTTGTGTCTAAAATTTGTTTACATCTCAAATATGGTTTCAAGACAAACCTGTTAACGAGAGTCGTAATTCAAAATTTCTTTGACACCAAGAAGACTATGTGTATTCACACCGAGACCAATCTTTGCGCTATCAACTCTTACATTCACTAAACTTGCAAACAAATTGGATCAATAATACTATGTTGAAAATTTTGAACTCATAATTTGGTGTATTACTTACACACTTTCAACAAAGTAATTTGCTCATAATAAATTTGCTATAGAACTTTTCCATTACCCTTTATATAACTACCTATGAATTTTTTTTCCTATTTAATTATGGTGATAATTTATTTGAGGTAGGAGTTTTATTCCAAAATTATACTAGCGATTTTTTTGGAATTTCTAATCCCATATTTCCTTGAAGTTCATCCTATTTTGAATTGGATACATGACGGTTGTGCAAAGGGGACTCCCTTTTCAAATTAAAAAATTGGAACGTTTTTATTAATATTATATTTATTTCTCATATGTAATTATATAACTTTCGTTGCACACTTTCTCTAAATTTAACGTTCAAGTCAATTAGATTAGGGTTCAGTAATTGAACAAAAAGTAACTTTAAACCATTTCTAATAAGTTAGAGGTATTTTGACTTGTAGATGAATTTGATTAAATGTAGGAGAATATGTTGGTGTATATGCATTTTATTATTAAATTAAGTGTATATGTTAGTGGGTATAAATTGTGTATTATGAATATTATTACTTACATTTGTTAGTGGAAGAATGTGGTCATGAGTTTCTTGAAACTCTTATAACCACTAAGTCTTTATTTACCCATTATTCATCCCTTTATAATTATAACTCATGTAACCTCAAAACTATTCATCTACCCACATTACTATCCCTCATTCATCCTATTCAATACATGAACGAATTCACCACCTATAAATAGTTGTGTTTCTTCCTTTGATGTGTAGAAGAAAAAAATGTGAAGTGAAAGAGAGAGTTGAGACAAAGAAAAATTTCTAAGTCTTCAACTATATTCACTATACCAAAAAAGAATAAATATATTAGTGAAGGAAAGAGTTGAGACAAAGAAAATATTTTAAATCTTTAACTATATTCACTATACAAAGAGAGTAAACATATGTTGAAGGAAGATGTTCTTATGGTGGAGCTTTGGACTCTTCAATTAATCCGGAGTTGCTTGAGTTGTACATCGTTGATGGGCTGTTGTATCTTGGAGGGGACAAGTCACGAGATTACTGCTGGATCGGTGTAGATTATGCTTCAGTGGGCTTGAATCTCCTTAAAGAAAGCGAGATATCCACGCCTCAGCCAAGAAGAAGATAATCTTATCTTCTTCATTTTTTTTGTTCATTTTATTTCAATTGTGACAATTACTGTAATTGTGGTATATCGCACCAACAATTTTAAGGAGATTCTTATTTTGTCACAGTTTATCACTATATTCTGAATTTTCAGCAGTTGGGTTTTAATTTCTACAGTTGTCTCAATGTGTTGGAGAAATGTTAGGATAGGAAGAGTGACTTACACATGGTTTCATTGACCTAAAAAAAATCATTTTGAAGTCCCTAGGGAGATCCTTTGAAGATGTTTGGAGTCTAGAAGTGCACTAGTGGTTTACATCAGCGCTATCAAAGACATGTACGATGGAGCCATGGAGTCCAGAGGTGCACTAGTGCTTTACATTAGGGCTATTAAGAACATGTATGATGGAGCCAAAATGCAGTTAGGACAGTGGGAGGTGACTCGGTAAATGGGATTTTACTAGGGATCAACCCTTAGCCCGTTCCTTTTTCCTTAGTGATATATGTATCATGTATTGACATGACATATTCAAGGCGAGCTCTATCGGAAACGACCGATCTACCTCACAAAAATAGAGGTAAGGTCTGTGTATATCCTACCCTCTTTAGACCCCACTTGTGGGATTACACTGGTATGTTGATGTATGTTGTTGCTCTCAATGTGTTCTAGTTTTCAATTAAGGTTTAGTCGAATTGGTGTACTTTCACAAAGTCAGAGTCTTTTTAGTTTGTTTTGAGATTTGTATCTCCTTGGAGAACGTAGAAAACCTTACTGAGTGTGAATGCGTATTGAGAATTCACAAGGGCAATCATATTAGTTTAGGATTGAGCAGTTATTGTTGCTGTCCTTTTATATGACTAGGAAAAAAAAAAGAAAGGGGTGTGTGTAAAAGATTGAATTTTTATCAGCCGATTGTGACTTTTTCCGGAAATTGCGGAGTGAGGTTTTGTTAATGGGGTTCTATGTATGATGACTGCCTGTTCAATGTTTATTATCATAAGATTGGGACTTTTCAGCAGTTGGATTTTACAGTGCTTTGTGCATTGTGTCGGTTTGTGCTGCATGTAGAAACTTTGATTTCTACAGTTCTCTACATGTGTCTCAATTGTAGTTCGGAATTAGTCATGCTGGTATATATACTACATAAAGTCTGGGTCTTTTTAGTTTGTTTAGGGATTTGTATATCTTTGATATGTGAGTGTATGTTGCTATTAGATGGGTGTCCTATTCCTTTTTTTTCTAGTTCCTATTTTCTCTTTTAGTGTTGCTCTTATTTCTCGTATTTCGCTGATTTTTATTTTTATTATTTTCTATTTCTTATTTATGTTATGTCATCCAACTCTTCGTTTACTAAGCGTTATCTTGAACCGGGGGTCTGTTGGAAACAACCTCTCTACTTCTTCGAGGTAGCGGTATGGTCTGCGTACATCTTACCCTCCCCAGACCCTACTTTGTGGGAATACACTGGGTTTGTTGTTGAAAAATTGCGGATATCAAGATGAGAGATCTCAACATCTCAACATCACGTCTCTTCAAGAGATGGAAAAGAAGAGATAACAAGTAAAGTATCTTTCAACTTGCTCAACTCAAAGGGATGAAAGGTAAAAAAAAAATTACGTAATCTTTTATTTTGAATAAAATGATACTACTTTTCATAAATATAAAGTGGTATTTCAAATGCTCAAAATAGTGGGGCTAATGAAATGAGAAAAAATCACCACAAAATTGTGACATTTGCACTTTTGAGAATGAGCTATGTAAAAGTGTTATAAGTGCATAATTATTGGAGTAAATCACATATCATTATTAATTTGCATATGACTTGATGTCTTTATATTTGGCTCTAGCATGTTATCAAAGAAAGAATAAAAAATGTTGAGTAGCCATTTGACATTAAATATTTGAATGAGATAAATTTCATTCTTGAAATGAAAAATACCTAAATTATGTGATGAACTTTTCCTTGACATGTCACATTATGGTGAAAAAATTTGAGAAATACATTTTATTGATTGTATGAGCCGTGCAACTCCTTTTCATTCAAATATGTGAAAGTGGTGTGAAAAAAAAAGGAGTTTAGTAGCCTAATAAAATATGAGATATGTGGCTAGTTGCATTTGACTGAAATTGTGTAAAAGTACTTAAGCAGGTTATTACAAGTAAATTGAGTATATTTACTTGAAAAAAATGTGGTTTGTTTTATTAAAATAAATCCTGTTGTACTTAAAAGTATTTGTGATGCAAATAAAAAAAAACACTTGGTGCTATTTACTGAAATAAAGAAATAAATTATGATTTGCTAACTGATTATGGAGGTTGAACTAACTATTTTAGCTTCAACTAGTGAAAAAGTGAATTAATCAATCACTTTATTTTGAGAAATTGATTTCTCTAATTTTGAGTTATTGTGATAGGATCAAAATTTATTGGTAGAATATAAATCATTATTATAATGATATATTCAGATCATAAGGAGGAAAACACAATATTGTGAGGTCATATTGATTAATGGTATACCAATATTAATTGTGTTAACTTTGTGATAATCTTGCAGATTCAAAACTAAGGCCTTAGCAAGAAAATGATCTCAATCACATCGAGGGGAGGAAAGAAGCCTATAAAAAAATCATGAGTCATATATAAGGAAACTCAATCTGGGGACTAGAGATCCTATAACCAGGTTCTATGAAAAGAACGAATCATATGATGACTTGATGTGGGATGCACTATTATTTATTCCTTCCTATGATGTGAGTGCATTAACTTGTAATGTGGGTGAGGTTGAGTTTAAAAAACTCTTAATGAAATCTGTAGTTCGTATGAGTGGGGTGCTAAATACAGGAGCACTCTCGACGAATTTTACCTATGTGAGTGTGGAAGTAGGCCGCTTCCTATGAGAATGGGGCTTATTCTCAAAAACACTCATGAAAAATTGGGATAGCACATGATCGTAATGTGCTGGCTATTAAAGCTTATGTCAATACCTTGATTGTTGTGTGTAGGCAGTAACACTTTATTTCCCTTAAACAGTCATAGTTCAAGTCTGAGACCACTACTGACTCTGGAGTAAGGTTTACTGTTTTACTAAGTGAAGGTTCAATGCAGAACACATCTTTAATATGCACAATAATCTACCTTCAACTAAGGGTGTCAAACGGGCCGGGTCGACCCGACCCGACCCGGCCCTATTATGTAACCCGGCCCGGTTTGACCCGGCCCGGTTTGACCCGGCCCGGTTTTTTTGTTAAAATGGGCCCGGTTAATCCGGCCCGGACCAAGCCCGGTCCAGGCCCGCCGGTTAACCGGCCCGGCCCGGCCCGAAATATAAAAAAAATAAAAAAAAATAGATTTTGGGCCAACTAGCCGTTGGCCCAAAGGCTATATAGCCGTTTTTGGGTCCAAACGGCTAGTTTGGGCCCATTTAATAAAAAAAAAAAAAAAAAACTTTAAAAAATATTTTTTAATCCCCAAAAAAATCTATAAATACCCTACAACTTCAAATCATTTTTCACACAATTTTTCACTCTCTCAAATCTCATTCTCTCTCAAATCTCAATTCTCAATTCTCTAATATTCAATATATTTAATTTCTTAAAGTGTTCACTTTAATTTTTTAATTTTCGTTTACAAAGTACGAGCGGAAGTTTCTAAAGTCGCAATCTTCGGATACTTCCAAAATTTGGTATTGTCGTTCCATCTCTTACGTTTAATTTTTATTTATTGTATTAATTGTTTAATATTTAATTTTATTATATTTGTGTATTTTGAATATTTTTAGTTTAATTTAATTTATATTATGGATAAATTAAAAAACCTCGCTGCTAAAGGTGTTAAAATTTTTTGTCCTGGAAGCGGTAGTGGTAGTAAAAAGCGAATTACTAGCGGTAGAGGTAGTTCAAGTAATAGATATACCCGTGTGCCTTCGCCTCCGGTACCGCTTGGTACACCTTTTGAGGAAGAAATAGGTGTAGGTGCTCACGATATGGATTATGTAGAAGCTCAGGAAAATTATGGTATAGAAGAAGAAAATGAAGTAGATGCAGTTAATTTAGACGAAGATAATGAAAATATTGCTGAAACACCCGCAATAGGAGATGCTAACGTTAGATCTGAATCAGTTAATCTCCCTTCCCGTCCTCCCAGTGCCCCAAAACCTCGTAAAAGAACTAGTATTGCATGGCAATTTTTTGAACGTATATCAGATATTGAGGTGCAGTGCAATATTTGTCAACAAATATATAGGCATAGAAGTGGAGGCAAGCAAGGGGGTACGGGTACGTTAACGAGACATATAGCTGAAGATCACAAAAGAGAGTTAAATATTGCAAAAGATGGTGGGGATGTTGGTGGGTCAACGCAAACTAGAATGGATCCAACAACCGATCAAGTAGCGAAAAAGTATAATAAATTGAGGGACAGGGAAGAAATAGCTAAAATGATAGTTGTGGGTTGTTTGCCTTTTAGTTTTCCTTCTTCTGATGCTTTTATTCGTTATATACAAGAAATTTATAATCCTATGTTTAATGGTATTCCTAGAACTACTTGTCGGTCTGATATTTTTAGACTCCATTCACAATATTGTTTTTATTTATCAACATTGTTAAAAAATATTCAATGTAGATTGTCCCTAACTTTTGATCTTGGTCGTGCTGTAAATAAAAATAATTATTTAACCGTTACTTGTCATTGGATGGATAGTAATTTCATGATGCAAAAACGTATTCTTGCTTTTTTATATGATGAAGATCGTAAACATACTGGACAATTTATTGCTGATTCTATTGTTAAAATTGCCGGATACTATGGTATAGAAAATAAAATTTTATGTATTGCTTTTGATAATGCTTCTAACAACAAGACTGCTATAACAAAAATAAAATCTACGCTATCTCCGCCCTTGCCTGAAATTTTTCATATTAAGTGTGCATGTCATATATATAATTTAATTGTAAAAGATGGTCTTGAGTTTTTTGAGCTTTATATTGAAAAAATTCGTCTTGCCGTTGGTTTTATTCAAGGAAATAATCGTAGATCGAGAATTAGAGAATTTAAAGTTAAATGTCAAGAAAATGGACTTACACCGATTTTGATGCCTGAGGAAATTGATACTAGATGGAATTCTACGTATGAATTTTTAAAAACTTGTTATAAATATAGAATTCCTATTACACTAGCTTTTAACCAACATTGCGGTTCATTTGCTAATTCTGTTGATTGCATGCTACATAATTCTGATTGGGTTGTAATTAATGATCTTGTTAAGTTTTTAGAAAAATTTTATGTAGCTACGGTTGAATTTTTCGGTGCTTACTATCCTACTGTTTGTAATATTTTGGCATATATAGCCGATATTTCTGGTTTGCTCCAACAATATAAAAATAAAGAAGGTTATAAAGAAGCTGTTGGCGCCATGTTCACGAAATTTAAAAAATATTTTTTCCCGATTCCCCCTATTTACTTGGTTGGTGCTATGCTAAATCCGTGCATGAAATATAATAATATGTGTCACTTTAGTACTCTTATTTATACTAACTTAGAAATAAATACTAACTATGATTCTGAACAAGTACAGCCTGATTTGTGGACGGCTACGGCTGATGCAAAAGATTATATAGAAAAATTATATAATCACTATGCTGATTTATTTGATTCAGCCGTACCTACAAATATCACTCCAACTGTCGCTCCTCATCCTTCCGAGGAGCCATCATCTTCTAAAAGGCCGGCACATAGTGGTTTTTCTGATTCGTTTTATGATTTAAATTGTTGGAACAGTGTTGATGAGAGAACTTACACATCAACTTATCGGGAAGAGCTGAAATATTATCTTCGGACGGCACCAGAGGATCGCAGACGACGGATCAACACGCTGGATTGGTGGAGGAATAATGAATCACAATATCCTGTGCTTTCAAGATTAGCTAGAGATATCTTGAATGTTCCAATGTCAACCGTTGCATCAGAGAGCGCCTTCAGTCAGGGACGACAACAGCTTGGAGACAACCAACACTCATTGGGAAGCAATGCAATGAATGTTCTAGTTTGCCTCAGAGATTGGATTAGAGCAGAAAGAAGAAATCAAGGAATGGAACCGGAGCCGAGCGACGAGCTGAAACTAGAAGAAATTATGACTTCACGGGAGAACTCAGCAGAATCAAGTCCAATGCATGGTTTTGCCCCCGTTGACTTTGATTATCCTATGCAAGTTCCCATTAATATTAACATGAATGAGTTGGAAAAAATGATGCATAATTTATAGATTTTTCATTCATGTAAATTATAAATTTTGGATCATTTTGCAATCAATAAAATTCCCCAAATTCATTCAGTCCTTAGTCGTTGTTTTTTTTTTTTTTTTTTATTTAACGATTTAAAATTTTAAATTGAATTTCTAGTTTTCTACTTTAAATTAAAAACTTACTTCTAATATATTATTAATTTACTACCAAATATTATTAATTTATTATATTAAGTAGCATATGTTTTGAATATTTGTGCATATATCTTCTATAGAAGTGTATATTTAACGTATACATGTGTATATGTTTTATAAATTAGTATATAAGTATATCTATACATATTGTAATGTATATATAATGTAGTATATTTTATAAGTAGTAGTATATATACATTTAATGGTGCGTATACACGTGTATATATCTTCTATAGAAGTGTATATTTAATGTATACATGTGTATATGTTTTATAAATTAGTATATAACTATACAAATATATATTGTAATGTATATACATTATAGTATATTTCATTTAAAGTATTACATATACATAGAATAGAGTGTATATATGTGAATGGATCTTCTATAGACGTGTATATTTAACGTATACATGTGTATATATTTTATAAATTAGTATATAACTATACAAATATATATTGTAATGTATATATATTGCATATATCTCATTTAAAGTATTACATATACATAGAATAGAGTGTATATATGTGAATAGATCTTCTATAGACGTGTATATTTAACGTATACATTACTTTATGTTTTATAAATTAGTATATATATTGTAGTATATACTTTTTTTAAAGTAGTACATATATATTGAATGGTGCGTATATATGTGTGTATATCTTCTATAGACGTATATCTTTAAAGTATACAAGTGTATATGTTTTATAAATTAGTATGTAACTATATATATATACATATTATTGTATATATATATATGTATATCACTATATTGTAGTATATATTTTATTTAAAGTAGTACATATATATTGAATGGTGCATATATATGTGTATATATCTTCTAAAGTAGTATATATTTAACGTATACATGTGTATATGTTTTATAAATTAGTATATATATATATTGTAGTGTATATATATATATATATTATACTATTATAGCAAATGTTTTATTTAAAGTAGTACGTATAGTCATATATAATTATATATTGAATGGTACGTATATATGTGTAATTGTTTATACTTTATATATTTTTTTTAAAATATATATTGTATATTGGAGTGTATATAGTGTATATTGGATTTTTTATTTATTTTTTAAACGGGTTTGACCGGCTTTTAACCGGGTTTGACCGGGTCTTGGCGGGTTTGACCGGATTGGGTTTAGTGGGCCGGGTTCGGGTGAGTTTTAATTTTTTTACTGTTTGGCCCGGCCCGGCCCGGTTAACGCCAAACCCGGCCCGGAATCGGCCCGAAACCCGGGTAAAATGGGAGGGCCGGTTCCGGGTTGGCCCGGCACGGCCCGTTAGACACCCCTACCTTCAACTAAATTGGTGAACTCTCATAATTTAATATTAAATGAGTAGGCGAATGTTAGTGTATATGCATTTTATTATTAAATTAAGTGTATACGTTAGTGGGTATAGATTGTGTATTATGAGTATTATTTTTCCATTATTCATCCCTTTATAACTAATGTAACATATGTAACCTCAAAACTATTCAATAACCCACATTACTACCCCTCATTCATCCTATTCAATACATGAAAGAATTCATCACCTATAAATAGTTATGTTTTTTCCTTTGATGTATAGAAGAAAAAAATATGAATTGAAAGAGAGTTGAGACAAAGAAAATTTTTTAAGTCTTCAACTATATTCACTATACCAAAAAAGAATAAATATATTAGTGAAGGAAAGAATTGAGACAAAGAAAATATTCTAAGTCTTTAAATATATTCAATATACAAAGAGTAAATATATGTTGAAGGAAGGTGTTCTTATGATGGAGCTTTGGACTCTTCAACTAATCTGGAGTTGCTTGAGTTGTATATTGTTGATGGGCTGTTGTATCCTGGAGGAGACAAGTCACGAGATATACTGCTGGATCGGTGTAGATTATGCCGCAGTGGGTTTGAATCTCCTTAAAGAAAGCGAGATATCCGCATCTCAGCCAAGAAGAAGATGATCTTATTTTCTTCATTTTTTTTGTGCATTTTATTTCAACCGTGACAATTATTGTAATAATGGTATATTACACCAACAGAATACATATTGAGTAACCCATAACATAACATCGAAAGAAATAATCATACAAATTAATTCATATCATTAAGTCTTATTTCATTGATAGATCTGTCAAGAACATGCCATAGCATTGTAAGAACAAAATCATAACAAAACAAATGTCCCTCATAAAAATCATAAACAACTTCTACTTCAAGGGATGCACGCCGAAGCGAACTTAACACAACCGGTACTTCGTTTTTGATCTTTTCACTAGCATCATCATAATCTAAATAGAGCACGATTAGCATTTTCTTTAGCATGGTAGACATATAGGAAAATGCTCAATGATTAAAACACATTTACCTTGAGACTAATGTAATTCAAGATGTTCAAGAGCACAGTGATAATCTCAAAACAGTTGCCTGTCCCCAAGTGACTTTCAACATGCCAAAGTGAAGGTTTTGCAAATTTAGGGACAGTTTTAATACATATAAATCCTATACGTTCGACAAAGTCAAAGGTCTGCAGCATGGGAGCACTAATTTCAATGGCATCAGAGTAACAATTATGATACAACCCCAACTGCTCGAGAAACGGGCAACTACTGATTAAACTTTCAAGCAATTTGGAATAAGTTGTGATGCTACGTAATTCTAGGTTAATTAACCTACCAAATCCTTTGAAGGCGCGTGGAGCAAGCGGTATTGAACAACTTTGGAGACACAAATGCCTCAATTGCAAACAAGTGAATAATGAAGAACACAATTTGCTCTGGTTAGATGGATAGAAGGCAAGATCAAGATGCTGAACGCCATTCCTAGAGAGGAAATATATCAACTTGTTAATCCCAGGACAATCTCCAACATCAAGGGCGAGAACAAACTTAGAAATCGCTCCAACATGATAGGCCAACAGGTGATAGATAATGTCTGATAATTTAGCTGTAAGAGCTTTCATTCTGCACCATTTATATCTCCATTTTGTGGATAAGATGCTTGTCCTCACCGCATCTTGTAAAGGCAAACATATAAGAATATAATCGATTATATTCTCAGGAAAGCTACTGAGTGCATCCAGAGGTACACTTTGACAAGCATGTTTTTCTCTATTAGAAGACATAATGAAACAATAATTGCCTACTGAAAATCTGCAGAAAGCAAACAAGATTATGAAGATAAGAAATAGAAAAGAAACAGCAACATGCTACACCTAAAAGAAGAAAAAGAAAAGGATGCTAGTGAAAATACATTACATTAATGCATCAATAATATAAGGAAAATCAAAAGAACAAAAAAATACAAGTATTTCACTTTAGCTCATAATACCGTTGATGAAAACCAAATAGAACAAATCACTTTTTGTCTGACTTTTAGAATTATGTATGAATGACAAATCAGTTGTTCTGTATGTTCCTTCTAGTAGTATGTAAATCCAACTTCAAGAGAAGCTGATAAGTTGTTGTCTTTCGTTAAACATAACACAAGACAAACAATGGATGTATGGGAATGGTTACTAGTAAACGTCCTCTTAATCGGTTTGAACCAGAGAGATTTGGTTTGATTGAGAAAGAGATTGAAGAGAGATTAGGGTTGAAAGGATAATTTCAAGAGATACACAAATTAGTCTAAACCAGGTAAATATAATAACAAATAGGCCAAATATTGTTAACAAGATGCCCAACCAGTGTTTGACTGTAATTTTCTTTAAACTTTAATGTTCAGGGGAATTAGCGTGCAATACTTGAAAGGAAAGCAATTTTAAACCATTTCTAATACTTTAGAGGTATTTTTACTTGTACATGAATTTGATGACGAGAAAACATGTTGAGTAACCCACAACATAACAATGAAAGGAATAACTCAGTTCTCATGCACATACAATATTACTGGGCTTCAATGTTCTTGCTTCCGCGGAAAGTGTTGAAACAGGTGATCAATCTAAGCAGGAAATACATATGGAAAGGGATGGTACACACTAATAAGCCACCTCTAATTGCGTGGGATCTGGTGTGTAGGTCAAAAAAGGAAGGTGGGCTAGATGTGGTAGACTGTACAAGCTGGAATGATGTTGCAGTAGCAAAACACATGGGGAATGTAGCAAGTAAAGCAGTTAATATGTGGGTGAAATGGGTCAACCATCTCTATATAAAGGGGAAGGATTGGTGGCAACATGAAGCCCCTTAAGACTCATGTTGGTACTGGAAACAGATTTGAGCTTTGAAGAGTAAATTTGCCGCTGGATACCACAATAATGGATGGCTAAAACAACAAGGGAAATACACAGTGCATAGCGATTATACGTGGCTCAGGGGACAAATGCCTCAGTGGCCTGAATGGAGAGGGGTGTGGTGTAAAGCTAGCATTCCGAAACATCAGTTTATTTGTTGGGTAGCAATGCACAAGAGATTGATGACAAGAGCTAGATTAAAGAGGTTGGGTTTGTGTGATGAGGACACCTGTGCTCTATGCAACAACGAACCTGAGACGATTTATCGTCTATTCTATCAATGTGCCTGCTCACAAGCTTGTGTTGCAGAAATATGTCACTGTCTACATATCAAAATGCAAAACCGGACATTACAAAACTAGTGGACTAGAATTGCAAGAAAGGTTCCAGGTAAAATGAGTCGAGCACTGATTTGGGCAATAACAATAGGATTAATCTTCCACATTTGGTCTGCAAGGAATGAAGCAGTGTGGAATGACAAATTACCACATCCCACAATCACATGCAGGAAGATACAGTTAGAATGCAAGTTGAAATTAGTCGATAAGATACATAGAAGATATGACAGAAAAGATAGAAGTTGGGTTGAGAAATTTGTACAGAAGGTGGGTTACTGAGGCATACTGTAGCAAGCATATCCAGTACTTGATGTAATGGGGTTTTGTTTAATAATAGTCTGTTGGTTTAACCCAAAAAAAAAAACATCGAATGAAATAACCACACAAATCAATTCATGTCGTAAGTCTTATTTCACTAATAAATCAATCAAGAACATCCCTTGGCATTGTAAGAACAAATTCATAATAAAACAAATTAATCAACATGACAATCATAAACAACTTCTACTTCAGGTGATGCACGCCGAAACGAATTTAACACAATAGGGATTTTGTTTTTGTTTTTTTCACTGGCTTCCTTATAACTAGAAAAGGTCTCGATTAGCATTGTCCTTAGCACGGGAGACTTGGCCAATAGAAGCTTGATAAGCTGCATCTCACGGTTTGAGCCTATAATACCTCTTAGCTTAACTTTCTTAAGGTGATTAAATGTCACATCTGAGAAAGCTTCCAATTTAAGACACTGTTGTTCTGGACTATCATCATGAACTGGGTGACCAATCTACATATGAAAGATAAATGAGTTAAAAAAACTGTCCAAACTTAGTGAGGATAAAAAACGTAAAATAAAAGAAAGAAAAATGAAGGAGCAAATTGGTTACGAACCTCAATTTCCAAATATTGCAAATGCTGGGAACTTCTAATCAAGAAAAGAACAAACGAGAGGACATCCAATTTAGCGAAACAAATCTCGTCAAGGCGAAGATGCTTGAGACAGTTAAGATCAAACGGAAGCCTTATTGGTACTTCACTTGCTGCTGCAGACAAGAGCTAGGAAGAAAATACAAAATGACTCAAAGCCCTAGACATATACAATCTAT
Organism: Capsicum pubescens; assembly: GCA_030864215.1. Taxonomy (NCBI): domain Eukaryota; kingdom Viridiplantae; phylum Streptophyta; class Magnoliopsida; order Solanales; family Solanaceae; genus Capsicum; species Capsicum pubescens. Next base: position 408,256,035 of record CM061548.1, on the reverse strand, counting down.
GAAAAATGCTCAATGAAGTGATAAAGCACATTTACCTTGAGACTTTCGCATTTCAAGTCAAGATGTTCGAGATAATAGAAAGAATCGAAACAATTTCTTGTGTCCGCATAATAATACAAATAACAAAGTGAAAGTTTTACAAGACGAGGGACACTTTTTAAAATTATAGACCCTTCTCCTTCAGTGAAGTCAAAGGCTCGCAGCATGGGAGCATTAATTTCAATGACACCAGAGTGAATAGTCTCATGCAACCCTAACTTATCGAGCAATGGACAATTAGAGATTAAACTTTCAAGTAATTTGGAAGATATTGTGATGCGACATAATTCCAGGGTAATTAACCTATCAAAACCTTTGAAGGCTGGAGGAGCAAACTGTATTGAACAATCTCTGAGAGACAGATGCATCAATTGCGAACAATTGAAAATTGAAGAAGGCAATTTGGGCGGGTTACATAGGTCGAATGAAAAATCAAGATGTTGAACGCTATTCCTAGAGAGGAAATATATCAACTTGTCAATCACGGGACAATCTCCAAGATAATAATTCTCGAGGATAACCTTAGTAATTGATCCAACATGAGAAGCAAAAAGATGACACATAATCTTAGTAAATTTAGTTATAAGAGTCACGTCCTTTGCTGTTCCCCAAAGTGTTGGGTCGAGATTCAACTGAGGAATTCTGCACCATTTATATCTCCATTTTGTAGATAAGATGCTTGTCCTCACGGCATCTCGTAAAGGCAAACATATAAGAATATCATCGATAACGTTCTCGGGAAGGCTACTAATTAGTAAATCCAGAGGTACACTTTGATCACAAGCATGTTTTTTGCCATTAGGAAGCATTGTGAAACAAGAATAGCCAATTAAAATCTGCAGAAAGTAAACAAGAATATGAAAATGAGAAATTTCCAAACTGAAAGCAAAAAAGAAAAAGCTGCTCACAATAATACGTCAATAATCTAGGTGACTATTACGATTTGTAATTCAAACAAGAAAACTCAAAAGAAAAATATAATTAAATTATTTCTTTTGCTCCTAATAATTTATTCGTACCTTAATGCCGTGGAGTGTGTATAACTAATGCCTAGGGTTTGGCTCGAGTCTTGAAATCCATTGTTAGAACGGGTTTGCTGCCAAAAAGTCACTTTTCAAAACTATTTTGCCATTTAGGCACAAGTTTTTAATCCACATCATTAATAATTTTTCAACTCAACAAATTTACCCACAAATTTTATAATAATACACTTTAACCAAATATTTCCAACTTAACAAATTCACCCACAAGTTTTTAATAATACACTTCAACCCACTCCATCATGTATCATTACATAATACAAAAATAATCAAAAAATAATCCAAAAGCTTAAAATAGAAGGTTCTTTCCCTCCAAAAAGCTCTGATTCAGGCCATTTTTCCGACGATCAGCTCTAAATCAGTCCACAGATAGTATAAGTTTGTCCATTGCATCCATTATTATAAAGGTTTAAATCCCTCACATTACTCAAAACCTCTTTAGAAAGTACATTACAGTAGCTCAGGCAACTCCACGTTCATTTCTTTATTCCATAAACCCAACGATCGTTGATTAGAAGCAATATTTGCAATTTCAAGGTTCTTGTATGGATATCTGCCCAGTCATCAATCAATCATCGTCAGTCATCGACCGTGCATACATCCCGACATAGACCCGCAACATAATATACCATCGATCAAAGCTTAATTCTAGGATGTCTATTCCAAAATTTGTTCTGTTTTCTGGTGATTTCATAGGAGAATAGAAGGAGACTCTCAAATATTGAAAAGGAAATCTTTTACTAAGCTGACATTGCCCATTGCGGTTTGCCGTAATGGTTCATACAATGAGTTGGTTGCAAGCGTAATTGAGAGCGGGGATCTAAATTGCACGCCGAGCGACATGGTGATTAGTTATCTAATGTATTTGAGGGAAAAGATGCTACCTACAATCATAAATAATGATAAACGTGTGTCGTCGTACATGGTGGATGTTGATGCTGATGGCTTTAGGCCAATTTTAAGGATAAATGTAGTTGAGGGACCCCTTTAAAGAACCATTGAATTCATCACTACCCCACCTAAGCACCCGACAGTCGACGACGATTTGAATGATTATGAGAATGATGGAGATCATCCAATTAATATGGAAGATGATTCTATGCATATGGAATACGTTTCATCAGACTCGCAAGATGCGGAAGAAAATTTTGGAACGGAATCACAACCAAGAAATTCCTTCATCGATAGAACCAATTTCTATCGTGGTCAAACATTTGTCGACAAGAAAGAGAAGAAAATACTACTAGACCGGAGCATCAGTGAGGCAGTCTTTCAATTATTTTACGAAGAAGAGTTGCACCAAATTTTTTAAGGTGAAACCTGTATCTCGTGGTTACGGCTGGTTGTTACGGGAAAAGAAGTGTGAATCCTCGGACAAATTTCGCATATACAAGTATGTTGGGTACCACACATGCTGTGTTGAACACGCAACGAGCAGGAATAAGAAAATCTCATCCGAGATGATTTTTTTATTATGTGTAAATCATTTTCGTGATGGTAAGGGTCCAAACATAAGAGAAATTCAGAGGATTGTGTTTAGGGAGATAATTGTTCAATGAATACAATTGTAGATTGCCTTGATTAATTTCACGAAGAGTAAAAATTATGTGATAATAAATCCAGAACACATATATAGTCTATCATAGACATGCAAAATACATCTATGCTACACCAGATAATATTTTATGCACTGTCATCGATCTAAGACACTGTCACTCTTCGATGAGACATATAGGTCAATCGTAAATTATATGAATCGATGAATCATCAGTAGCTTGTAATTTGAAAGAAATAATTAAATTTAAAAAGTTTCACATAATCACATGATTTGGGGGTGGTGAAAGAAAATAATTAAATTAAAAAAAGTTTAAATACATAATCACTTGAACTGTTGAAATGTTAGTTAAACAAACAATCTTGAACTATTGGTGACACTTAATAGACTGTCATTGATGCTGACCCATGTCAATCCCATGTAAAAATTATACTTGTGCTTTGAGGGTCTATCGATTCATTTGGTCTCTTGTAGACCTATACTGTAGGTCGTGCATCGATTACTCTCTTGATCAGTCGTAGATCACATTGATCTATGTACATGGTTATAGACCCTCACTTGGATGTTGTTTAAAAATAAATAATTAAATAAAAAATAAATAAATTATGAATTTCTACACATATAAAAGAGTTTAAAAAAGTCACATGATCTTGTTAGAGCTTATATAAATTGGGGGTGATGATTGAAGGATTATGTGGATGAATAGTGATTGAACAATCAACATCCTCAAAGTAATGTTTGTCAAAGCACAAGTATGTTTTGAGGATGTTGATTGTATTTGATGACTACCCATTCATATACTCTTTTGATTTGGGGGTGGTGATTGAAGGAGTATGTGGATGGGTAGGCATCAAATATAACCAACATCTTCAAAATATACTTGTGCTTTGACAAATATTACTCTTAGGATATTGTTTGTTTAATCACTACCCATCCACACACACCTTGATTCACCACCCCTGATTTGTATAAGCTCGAATATGATTATGTGACTTGTTTAAACTTACTCATATGTGTAGAATTTCATATTACAGTTTTTTTTTTATTTTTAAACAACATGCTAGCAAGGGTCTATAATCGTGTACATACATCTACTAGATCCACCAATGATCCAGAGATCAATCGATGCACTACCTACAGTGTAAGTCTACGGTAGACCAATTGAATCGATGGACTCTCAAAGTACAAGTATATTTTTTACTTAATTATTTTCTTTTTAAACATGTTATTGAGGGTCCATTGATTACAAGTGTCTACGGTAGACTTTAATATCTCGTTGATGATTGACATAGGTCATGATCGATGACAATATATTAAGTGTTACCAATAAAATAAAAAATATAATTAATGTTCCAACGATAACAAATGGCTAATTTTATATTCCTTCAATATTAACACTTCTTTTTACTTCATATATAAAGTCTCCCATCCCTCATTATTTTATTTTAAAATTCTATGATGTCTCAAGCATCTCAAAAATCCAATTATAAAAAGACTAATTTTTCATTGTGGAAATGCAGCTGTCTTGAGGACAGCACACACGAACTCAAATTCAGGTCGCAAATTTTATAACTGTGTAATTGATTTCAGCCGAAGAAAGAAAAAATGGCCTAAAAATGATGTTATCTAGTATAATGCTAGTATTCATTGTTTGAAAAGGTGTAACATGGATGTAGAGAGATTGAATAAATAAAAATATTTATATTTTTTCATAATGTTAATACTGTTTTTCATAGAATCATAGTTGATCAAACTATACATCGATCAACTTAAAATCGAGTAGCGTGGTAATGATAGACATGCTAACAGTATATGAAAGATTAAATATACATTCAATGAAGTCAATCATACACTGTATCAGTTATGACAACACAATGCACATTCAAATTTCATGCAATAATACAGTTTGATAAAAACAGATTCAGTGCAGAATCATAACAATTTTCATAAAATAAAAAAATATTTGTCATATCCTAACAACAGATCATTCAACTCTCTTGTTTCTAAAAAGAAAAAGTCTTAAACACTAACAATATTAGCATTCAAATGCCTTTTTCCTCCTCATCACAAATGTTATCGTTGATGAAATCAATCATATCCAAGACCACATCTTTTTGACTGTTTCTTCTTTTTCTTCTTTCTGTCCATCTTTTTTGTCTTCTCCTTCTTCTTTGTTTGCTGCTTTTTCTTTCCATCCTTAACTTCTTCTTCAATAATTTTGTCATTGTCAATTCATAGACCACAAGTCTATTTTTAGAAACAATTCAATGCTCAAATAAAAAAATCAAAATAATTAAGAATTATCCCATCATTAAACAGTTGACAGCATAATAAACGAAAAATTTTCAATCAAACATGTAGTATCAAAACTCAACTATTGCTACACACCAAACTAATTAGCTATTAATCTTTTAATTTTGACTATTCCATCAATCATATTTTAAAAGAATTCCATACACCTAAATATTAATTTCATAGACCACAAGTTTACAGACAGAAACAAGTCACTGCTCGAATCAAATGGCCAAAATAACCCATAAATTAATAATTTTCCCACCATTCAACACTGCAGTGCTAAAAAAAATACCAGAACTAAAGTAAACTTTCTTAACAAAAATTTTAAAATTCAACACCGTGATCGACGAAAAAATCAATCGAAACTGTCGAATCAAAACTCAATCATTGCTTCGGAATCAAACTAATTACTTATAAAATTCTCATATTTTAACTATTTAGAGCCCGTTTGGATATGATTAAAACAATAGCTTTTTAGCTTAAGTGATTAAAAATTTAAAATAAGTGCTTATAGATTAAGCAGATAAGTGTTTGGATAGAATTGCTGAAATTGAAAAAAAATTGTTGATGTGTTTGGTAAACAAGTGATATTAAACTTTTTTTTGTTAAAATGACTTAAATGTCCTTAAAATTTTTAATGCCATAAATAAGGTGAATTATTTATAATTTTTAATTCTAAAATAATTTTTTTGAACAAACCTCTGATGTAATGATGGATTCGATAAAAACAAAGAAGAAAGATGAAGAAGAAATTGGAGGGAAGAGATGAAGCGTAGCGGCAAAGAGAAAAAAAATAGTTTATATTTAAGGGCTACAAGTTTAGAATATTGTTGGAATTGGAGGAAAATATAAGGGATAAAAAGGTAAATGTTTTGATTAAACCTAAAAGAATTTTAATCTAAAAAACAAAAAGTTGGGGGTACTCAGCTTCTCACTTTTTGATTCTTTTAATCAGTTTTTAACTTTTTTTAAACACTTTTTAATTTTACCAAACACCTTAAAAAGCTAAAAAAAAGATTAAAAGCAGATTTGACCAAATTTTAATCCTATCCAAATGGGCTCTTAATCAACCACATTCGAAAAAGAATTCCTATACCGCATCACTTCGAAATGGTTAACAGTAAAAATCGATAAAATGGATCTAAAAATAATCGAAACTTTATTTTAATTTACTGTATAACGCAAAAATGAGTCCTTTGTCGCTGGAGAAGAAGAAAAATAAAAAATGGCGTCTGGAAGAAAATTCTTGAGAGTAGAGGAAGAGTTGAAGTTGAAGAGGAGAGAGAGAAGACTTTTTTTTTTTTTAATATTGGAAGAAGTGGAGGGTGTTAGGTGGATTATATTAAATTTTCAAAGTTGTAAAAATGATGAAATTGTCCCTTGACCCACGTTTGGACCCCATTTTTACAACTTTTTTTTTCTTCACTTTTTTGACCCTAACCCTAAAAATTAAATAAAAAAATAAATGGGTATGTGGCAAAATAGTTTTGCCAAAGTATGTTTTTTGTCAATTTTTCCCTTGTTATAAATGTACCCTTCAATTTGCTTCAACCGGTATTCATGTCCTTCAACTTTGGATATGCATAAATAGGTATTTAAACTTGGATAAAGTTGAACAAGTAGGCACACGTCGTATATAGCAATTCACATGAGATATGCATCTAGGACGTATGTGTCTACTTGTTTTGTTGCGTTTTTCCTATACTACCCTAAGTATTAAATAAGTAGATAAAGTAATTGTAGTAGTCAAATTTAGAGTAACAAAGCATCGTTAGTAAAGTTAGTTTAGTAAAATACACCTTTGATTAAAGTTTTCTTTAAGGAAAATGTGTCATCCGCTAGGTCAACATGAACCGAGTAATATAAAACAAAGGGAATAATTGATAGTAATAGAAAGTGTCGATGTGAATTCTTTTCTTTTTTTAGTCCTCTAATTTGAATTTCTGACTCCGTCATTGTTTACGGCAACAAGATTAGAAAAAAAAAAACCCTAATATTCCTCATATTTTTCAAACACAAGATCGACAATACAACTTTGGCAAGATTAGTATTTCTGTTTAGAAGGTGGTTTGAAGACAAACCTGTAACGAGAGTAGTAATTCAAAATTTATTCATAGCAAGAATACTATGTGCATCCACGCCAAGACCGATCTTTGCGCTATCAACTTCTAGATTAACTAAACTTGCAAACTAATTGGATCAATAATACTATGTTGAAAAATTTGAACTCATAAGAAACGAGACAAGAAAATAATTTTCTTGCTTAATGATATTTTTTTATAATCTATATCTATAATATATTAAAAAGGTTTTGATTGCGCATCATTAAAATTCTTTTTTTTTTTTTGTAGATAAAATCGTCTTTTCACTATTTTTTTTAATATTTAAGAGTTGAAAATTAATTAAATATATTTATGGTAAAATTTTTCCTTATTAGAAGTCGTTAGAATTAATGACGACTAATACATTTTTATTAGTTTAAAAATTCTAAATCACCTAAATTTGATTTTAAGGAGATTTAAAAAATCTAAAAATAAACATAAAAACGTTAGAATAAGAAAAATTAAAAAAATACCCAATTTTTAAGAATGTAATCAATGATTTTGTAAATATTTGACTTTAAAAACAAGGAGAGATTTCAAGTAAAAAAAAAATAACTGTATCACAGATGTGGTTCAAATTGATGTGTCTCTTAGCTGGTAGCAAGAGTAGAGATACTGCATGACAAACACAAAAGTGATAGTGTAAAATATATATGTGCTTATACTAAAATACATATTTATGTTTATATTATTATATTAAAGTGTGAAGAATCTTTAATTTAAATTTTTACACTTTATGAAAAATCCCCGTAATATGTACACGAGATATAATTCAATTTTCTAAACAAAATATGAAACTCCAATTTATTGTGTGGGACCCCATAGACACAATATTATGGTAGGAGATTGATCGAATTAATATATTATATATTCCCTTTGTTTTATTTTATTTAGCTCATGTTGCACTTGTCACTTTTAAAAAAAATATATTTATTAGGAGATTATTAGACTAAATTAATTTATTAATTACTCTTTAGATATCTAAAGTTGATTACTTATACTTTATATAGCTATTTAATAATAAAAATAGTATTGAAAGAAAACGATTCATTTCTCTTGATTTGCTACAAACTGGACTTGTTGAAACACAGCAAGTTTTAGTATCATGAAATTTGTTGGCTAATAAAAACAAAGTTCACTTTGTTCTTTAATTTGTTGTAAAATAGTTTGTAATCTAGGAAACTTATCCCATATATGGATAAGGAAGAAGTGAGAACTTTGGCCATTTATGTCCACTTGAAGATATCTACTACAATTTTAGTTTATTTGAAATTTCAGTATTTGAGTTGTAACTGAAATGTTACTACAGTCTTCTTGTATAAGTGTAATTGTTTTATTGTTTTTTCTACTATTTCGGTGTCAGATAATGTCATTATTTTTTCTTCTATTTCAATTGCAGATATTGTTAGTGTCAAGATATGGTAGCATTTTTTCAAGATATTGTATGAATGTCAAGATATGGTAGTTGTCAAGATATGGTAATAATTTTCAGATCGTATGTTAGTCAATTATTGTAGATAGAAGCATAATCTTAGGGATCTGCTCTTAACCTTTTGTGTCTAGCCTTGTGTATATATTGTTGATGTAATCTATCATTTTATATATGAAGTGAAATACACTTGCATCATTAACATGGTATCAGAGCACCTTTAACAGCAGCCACTTCTGGCATTTTTTTCTTTTCTCTTTTCAATTCATCTCACTCATTCATTCTAGTCTTATCACTCTTATAATTTTCAGCAACCAGAAAAGGTTTTCAGCAAAAGCAGATCTACATCGGCTGCTTCTTCCTTTTTTTTTCTACAAAATTCTCGTTCAGTACAGATCTGAAAAAAGTTTCTATCAGATCTGCAGTCATCAAGAGGAGCCTTGATCTTCTCCTTCCTCTATTTCGAGTTCTTTTAATCAACCTTTTTTTCTTGGTATTTCATTTTGCTGTCAAAGCCATAATGGCAGAGAAAGGCGAATCTTTAGTAACCAATGTCGCAGAAAAAATTGAATCAAGTGATGTCAAATCAATGTTTTCCTCCATTTCAAGTTCTCCTGTTATTACTAACATGAAATTAGAAGGTAGTGATAATTACACACCATGGTCTTCATCTATTGAGATGTGGTTTTTAGACAAGGATGTGAGGATCATTTAGTTAAAAATACTAGTGATATTATTGCTAGTGAAAGGACTAAGTGGACTCGAATTGATGCCCAATTATGCAATCTCTTATGGAACTTTTTGGATCCTAAATTACTCAATCTATTTCAATCTTGTAAAACTTTCTATAAAGTTTGGACTAAAGCTAAGACTTTGAATACAAATGACATACAACACATATACAAGGTTGTCTCAGACTTTGTCCAACTTCAGCAGAATAATCAAGATATGACGAGTTATTTAGGACAGATAGAAACCTTGAAAGATCAATTTGACTCTCTCATGCCACTTTCTGAAAATATCACCACACAAGAGAAACAAAGAGATAAGTTCTTTATGGTTCTAGCGCTGAAAGGACTTCGATCTGATTTGAGTCCTATAAGGGATCAAATTCTGGCAAGTTTATCAATTCCTTCCTTAATCGATGTTTCAGCTCGATTATCACATATTGGTTCAGAAATAAATGATACCAATAATGTTGAGACATCTGTATTAGCTGTGAAAAATACAAATCCACAGGATCAAAATATCCAGCAAAGGGGGAACATTAAAACCTCTATACCCTATTGCAACTATTGCAACAAGCTAGGACACACTCGATAAACTTGTTGGAAATTGTATGGTCGACCACCGTACTAACAATTCTAGTACAGCTCACGTGGTTCAGACCCGTAAAGACACAGATGGTCAATTGTCCAATTCTATTACTTTGTCTGGAGTAGATTATAGTGATTACTTGCAATATAAAGCGTCTACACGGCAATCACCTTTATCTGGCACCCCACAAACTGGCGATTCCTTTGCTTGTCTTATCAGATATTCACCCTCCTACCAATGGATATTGGATTCTGGTGCATCTGACCATATCTGGTAATCAGAATCTTTTCTCAAATCTTATTCATTCCACAACCCTCACTGCAGTTACCCTTGCTAATAGATCCCGAACTGCAGTAAAAGAAATAAGGGACGTGCAACTTCTTCCCTCTATTTTCTTAAACTCAGTTTTATTTTCTCCTGAATGTCCATTTACTTTGATTTTTGTTAGCAAATTAACCAAACACCTGAACTGTAGTATCACTTTTTTGGCTGAATCTATTGTTTCAAGTTTAGGATTTCAGTATTTCGTTACCTTTATTAATGATTTTTCTCGTTGCACATGGGTATTTTTAATGAAAAATCATTCTGAAGTATTCTCTATTTTTCAAAAATTCCATGATGAAATAAACAATCAATTTGGTGTTTCAATTAAGGTATTATGCAGTGATAATGCAAATAAGTACTTATCTTCACCCTTTGCCAGTTTCATGTCGTCTAAGGGAATCACTCATCAGACTTCTTGTGCATATACTCCTCAACAAAATGGAGTCGCCGAACGTAAAAATAGACATCTCATTGAGACAACTTAAACTTTACTCATACACCATCACGTTCCTCTTCGTTTTTGGGGGGATGCTTTCCTCACTGCTTGTTATTTGATAAATAGAATGCCTTCCACTGTGTTGCGACAACAAAAACCTTACTCAGTTCTCTTTCCTGGTCAAAATCCTTATCATCTACCTTTGAGAGTGTTTGGATGTACTTGCTTTGTCCATGATCAATGTAATAGAAATGACAAACTCCAACCGAAATCAATTAAGTGTGCCTTTCTAGGATACTCTCGTCATAAAAAAGGTTACAAGTGCTATGATCCAAAATCGAATAAATATTTTTTTAGTGCAAATGTGACATTTTTTGAAATATCTCCCTATTTTACACCAAGCACTACAATCAAAAGTTTAATTCCTTAAGTTTTTCCAGCACCCATTCTTCCTCTACAACAAATAAGTCTTCCAGACAACCCCCAAACCGCTCCTTCCCATCCTCTTCAAGTATACACCCGACGTGCTCGTCCTCTTAACAATACTACTGATAGTACTACTCCTAGTCCAGATGCACTGGTAGCTCCTGATGACTCATCTTATGCTCTTTCGTCACCTGCTCCAGTCATACCTTCATCAAATGCAGTGACCCCACCAATCGCCATATGCAAAGGTATACACACTACTCGAAATCAACAACCAGAGAGATATAACTGTTTAAGTTACCATCGATTGTCCCTATTATATTATACCTTTGTATCTACCCTATCTAATGTACCTATACCAAAGAATATTAGCGAAGCATTACAATATCTAGGGTGGAGAGATGCTATGATTGAAGAAATAAATGTAAACCAATAACACCTGGGAATTGGTCCAGTTACCGAAGGGGAAATCTACTGTTGGAAGTCAATGGATCTATACAGTAAAGGTGGGTTCATATGGAACATTTGATCGGCTAAAGGCCCGCCTTGTTTCCAAAGGATACACCCAGATTTATGGTCTTGACATGGTGACATGTTCTCTCCAGTTGCCAAAATTGCATCTGTCCGACTGCTTATATCCTTTGCAGCAATGCATCATTGGCCGCTTCATCAACTAGACATTAAGAATGCCTTTTTGCATGGAGAACTTGCTGAGGAAGTTTATATGGAGCAACCTTCCAGATTCGTTGCTCAGGGGGAGTCCGACATAGTTTTCCATCTCAAACACTCTTTATATGGCCTCAAGCAATCTCCGAGAGCATGGTTTGGCAGATTTAGTTCTATTGTCCAACAGTTTAGGATGTCTCAAAGTAAAAAAGATTACTGTATTTTCTATCGACATAATAGCCCAGCAAAGAATATTTTTTTGGTCGTTTATATTGAAGACATTGTCATAACTGGAAATGATCCAGAAGGAATATCTCAGCTAAAGTAGCATTTGTTCAGTCACTTTCAGACCAAAGATTTGGGGAAGTTAAGGTTTTTTTTGGGAATTGAGGTAGCACAAAGTAGTGCCATCTCACAAAGAAAATATGTTTTGGGCATATTAGAGGAGTCATGCATGTTAAATCGCAAACCAATTGACACTCCTATGGATCCAAACATCAAACTCATCCCTGGACAGGGGGAGCCATTGAAAGATCCTGGTAGATATAGAAGACTGGTCGATAAATTGAACTATATCACTATTACACTCCCGGATATTTCATTTACAGTAAGTGTAGTTAGTCAGTTTCTCCAAGCTCCATGTAAAGATCATTGGGATGCAGTGATTCACATCTTCAGATACATAAAAAAATCTCTAGGACAAGGATTGTTATATGAAGACAAAGACCACACAAACATTGTTGGATATTCGATGCGGATTGGGCAGGTTCTCCATCTGATAGACGCTCCACTTCTGGGTATTGCGTCATGATTGGAGGTAATTTAATATCCTGTAAAAGTAAGAAGCAAGATGTTGTTGCCAGATCTAGTGCAGAAGCTGAATATCGAGCTATGACCCTTGATACATGCGAGCTTATTTGGCTGAAACAACTTCCCAAGAGTTAAAATGTGTTGAATTCAATCAAATGAAGCTTATATGTGACAATCAGGCTGCGCTACATATTGCCTCAAATCCAGTTTTCCATGAAAGAACAAAACATATAGAGGTGGATTGTCATTTTATTAGGCAGAAGATTGAGTCCGGGTGCATTGCCACCAGCTTCGTCGATTCAAATGACCAATTGGCAGATATTCTTACTAAATCCCTTAGAGGAGTTCGGATTGAATACATTTGTGGCAAGCTCGGAGCATATGACATGTATGCTCCATCTTGAGGGGGGGGGGTGTCAAGATATGGTAGTATTTTGTGAAGATATTGTATAAATGTCAAGATATGGTAGTTGTCAAGATATGGGAATAATTTTCATATTGTATGTTAGTCAATTATTGTAGGTAGAAGCATGATATTAGGGATCTGCTTTTGACCATTTGTGTCTAGCCTTGTGTATATATATATTGTTTATGTAATCTATCATTTTATACATGAAGTGAAATGCACTTGCATCATTAACAGTTAGGATTTTTGTAAAAGCTATAATTTTCTACTTTAATGGCTGATCGAGAGAACTTAAAGGAGGGTTACTCAGGGGATACCCTCTATTGCCCACAAATTTTATTATGGTCATGCTTTTGATTTATGCATCACTCAAGTGAATCAAGGTGTTATTGCACTCTCTTTTATTGATATTTTGACTAACATTTTCATTTCTATTCAAATTTAAAAGAAGTAATTTTCTTGGTACAATCCAAACTTTTATTTATGCAATCATTGGAGCAAGAGTACGTGCCCTACTGACCAGTGACTTTAACGTAAGAGTTGCCTATCGATGGAACGGGTTGCCTGACGTGTTCCAAGGAAGCAGTAAACCAGGAAGTAAAGAACACAATTATTTTTACATGAAAAACACCCGGCTCAAAAAGGTCTAAAAAAACCACGACCTGTACCTCTACAAGGATTTAACCCCAACTTCACTAAATAACTTCGAGCCTCAACAACGACTGATTACAAAAATCTTGTAACCAACAACTAAGAATTATAAACTCTAATTCCTAATCCCTATAACTCAACAACTAGGAATCATAAGCTCTAATTCCTATAACTCAACAATCACCCTTGACTGTTGAACCCACTTCGTGTTATCCCAAACTTGAAGTTAACTCAGCTCAGTATTGTTCCTAAGCAATCAATCTAGGAAAGAAATAAATTACAACTCAATAATAACAATACATTTAAACTGACTCATGAACTGTAAAGTTCTGTCCTGTGAAACAGGTTCGTCAATCTGTTTCTTTGTACTGGCAACACTCGAATCTTCAGTCAGAATTCTCTCAATTATGAACTTTCTCAATTTGCTCGTGTTTAGCCTTTTCTCCCTCTGTAAGTGCGCCAGTTATTCTGAATAATACATCTTCTATTTAAGCGCAGCTCTCCAAAGAGTCATTCTTTATTTCTAACTCTTCCTTTAATCAGAACTCTCATTGCATAGATTTCTACTTCAAGTGAGACTCCTTCATCAATTCCAACTCTTGTCTCCTTAGTGTTATAGTCAAACTCCAACTCTTTAAATCAGCTTATCTTCAAGTATTTTACTCAACCACAACTTCTTCAATTTCTCACGTGATAAGTAACTTGAGTATATCAGAATTAGGCTCGCTCATTCATTCCTGACTTTAAGTAATCTTTATCTGCATCTATCGTAAAACCTGAAACCTGTCTTCCTATGCTTGGACCAGCTCAAGTAACATGGTCCATTCATGTGTCAGTCATCAAAAACTTCATTCATCTAACAAAGAGTCCTTCAATGTGTATATTTCCTATCTTGCATAGACTTCTTTAATCTGCAGAATCTTTATCCTTCTATACATAGGACTCTTCAGGATATGCTCAGAAGTGAAACTCCTTCTTTCCATAGGACTCCTTTTTCAACTCAACTTGTTTTCCCTTATCATCAAGTGTTTGAATCAAATTCAACTTCTTCAAATTAGTACATGTTTATTTTTTTGAGTTTATCAAAATTAACCACTCATATGGTTCTTCATTTCTTCCACCCTTGTCTTTAATCATCGATGATTTTGCTACAAGTTTCAGCTACATGAGACAGTGCGTCTGTGAACCAGCTTGACTGACATGTTTCATATAACTTTGTCAGTTTGTCAATCATCAAAACTACATCATACCCAACAGTCTTCAAGTGATTAAATGTCATATCTGAGAAGCTTGCAGAAATCTCATCAATAGCATCCCGGGGCACAGGTTCATTATACTCCTCATCACTAATAAAATACATCTAAAAAAAGATCAAGAAAAACCCATCAGCTTGAATTAAATATTGAACATCTGATGAGCATACACATATAAAGAGAGAAAAATAAACATCATTAACAACCTTAATTTCAAATTCTTGTAAATTTGGGGAGCTTCTTATAAGGCTAAGAGCAAACGAAAGATCAAAGAACTCTCGCAGATTAATACAAGATAGGTCAAGGCGTTTAAGACAGTTAAGAGAAAAGGGAAGCCTTCTTGGTATAACTTCAGCTGGTCCAACATACTCGTCCTAGGAAGAAAATGTCAAAAATCAGGATGTCTTAAAGCACAAGAAATGGTACATCTATGAATATGCACTAGAAGTAAGTCATGAAGCAACATTACCTGGAGACAACCGTGATTCCAGCAAAGATTCTCAAGAGCAGGAATAGACTCAAAAATCTTGGCAAGATCATGTTCTGCATCTATAGAAAATTCTACAATCTCATAAGAAACTTTGGAAAGAAGAGGGACATTTTATAGATGTAAAAAGTTTATATTGCCTGCGAAGAAAAATGACCTCAGCATGGGAGCACTAATTTCAATTTGGTGTGAAACTTCGTTGCAATCCAACACCAAATGGTCAAGTAACGGGCTATGGGAGATTAAACTTCCAAGCAATTCAGAAGAAATTGTGACTTCAATTAGTTCTAGGCTAATTAATTTATCAAATCCCTTAAAGAGTGGTGGCGGATGTATTAGACATTGCTGGAGAAGCAGATGCTTTAATTGCGAGCATGTGAATAATGATGAAGGCAGTTTGTATTGGTTAGGGAGCAGTTTGTGTTGGTTATCCATAGGAAGTTTAAGGATAAGATGTTGAATGCCATTCCTTGAGAGGAAATATATCAAGTATTCAATATTAGGACAAATTGTTAGAAGAGGAACGCCGAGAGTAAACTTGGTAATTGCTCGTGTATGAAGGGTCAAGAGGTGGCAGAGAACGTTAGCAAATCCAATTGTAGGTGATATCAAGTCTTCTCTTGTTTTCCAAAGTGTTTGATCAAGTTCCAGTTGTGGAAGTACGCACCATTTATATCTCCATTTCTTTGATAAGATGCTTGTCCTCACAACATCTCATAAAGGCAACCTCGTGAGGATGTCGTTGATTAAACTATCAGGAAGGTTGCTAAGTACAACGGGGGAGATAAGCGTTGTTTTCTTCCATTTTGAGGCATCATAATAAATGATTGGCAAAAAGAACCTGCAAAAAATAAACAAGAATACAATAGGTAAGGAATCTCCAAACTGTTCGACCTGAGTAAACACCAAACGGATAGCACACAACTGTTTTTCACATAATTAAATTAACACGGGACAACTCTAAGAACAAAAGAAAAGTCTTTTCTGATACTTATATTTCTTTTCTATTTGTAACATTATCTATCTATAGATTGGTACCACTTGATACTTCCTTCATCAAAAAAGTTGTTATAGCTATCATAACTTAAAAACTGTTACCAAACAGTGGCTTACACTGGATTTGTGTAAGTGGTGCCAAGCTATTGCCGCAATTCAATGTATATATATTCCATATTTGATGATTCGTTTTCATTATTTTAAACTCGTATCAACTTGGTCCACTATTCCTCTATCAATCTCTAGTACAATGAGAGTGAGAGGGACAACTTGTTGAAGGGGCATCATCCGATACCACTTCTAAAGAAAAAATCATCCGACACCCATATAAATATAGGAAATGTTGAAACTATTGGCTTCATAGAAGTGTGAATGAGAAATGGAGAAGAAATAGTGGAGGAAAAGGAGACACCCAAATTGGAAAGTGTACTCCTAATTTGGAAAGCTTACTCTTTCTCCCACATTGGTGGAAGAAGAGAACTTTTTGGTGTTTATATTATGAAACACTTACTCCACATGGTAAGTGAGACAAGGAAATAGAGATGCCTCGCGCCGTCATTGTCATCGCTCGCTCGGCTTTGGATTTGGATTTGGATGATCGATTGATGAGATCTTTCTTTTTGGACAAATTTTATTTGACAAAAATAATCCAGACTGAATCAGTAATACTCCATTAATAAATACATGCATGCAGCAACAGTAACAGATGCAATGTTCGACAGTGCCACTGTCTTCCTATGCAGTAACAGATGACTTCCGGCAAGGTCTTGACACTGAACAATGTGCTATATATTCCGAAGTTACGTAGGAACTTAATTTCTATTTCACTTCTAGATAAAAACGGATTCAAATGTGTAACCGTTTCTGGAAAAATTGTAGTTAGCAAAGGAGAAATGTATGTAGGAAAAGGCTATCTCATGGAGGGCCTTTATAAGATGAATGTAATGACTGTTGAAATAAATAAAAGTTCGAATTTGTCTTCTTTGCTTGAGTCTTATGATTTATGACATGAATGTTTAGGCCATGTTAATTATAAAACATTACGAAAACTGATGAACTTAGAAGTTTTGCCAAACTTTGAGTGCAATAAATCTAAGTGTCAAACGTGTGTGGAATTGAAGTATGCGAAGCATCCTTATAAGTCCGTTGAAAGGAATTTCAATCCCTTAGACTTAATACACACTGACATTTGTGATATGAAAGCAACACCATCTCGTGGTGGGAAAAAGTATTTCATAACTTTTATTGACAATTGCACTAGATACTATTATGTCTACTTGCTAAATAGTAAGGATGAAGCTATAGATGCGTTTAGGCAATATAAAACTGAAGTTGAAAATCAGTTAGACAAAAAGATCAAAATGTTAAGAAGTGATAGGGGCGGAGAATATGAATCTCCCTTTGCACAAATATGTGTAGAGAATGGAATAATCCATCAAACTACGGCCCCGTATTCACCTCAATCTAATGGAATTGCGGAAAGGAAAAACCGAACTTTGAAGGAAATGATGAATGCCTTACTAATAAGTTCTAGTTTACCGTAAAACTTGTGGGGGGAGGCTATCCTTACGGCCAATCGTATACTCAACAGAGTTCCCCATAGTAAGACATAATCAATTCCTTACGAAAAATGGAAAGGAAGGAAATCCAGCTTGAAATATTTCAAAGTGTGGGGGTGTCTAGCGAAGGTTCAAGTTTCTATACCTAAAAGGGTTAAGATAGGACCTAAAATGGTGGACTGCGTGTTCATAGGGTATGCTAAAAGTAATAAAGCATGTTGATTTTTGGTTCATAAATCCGAACATTCGGATATTAATGAAAATACGGTAATTGAATCAGACAATGCTGAATTTTTTGAAAACATTTACCCGTATAAAATTAGTCATGAACAGACTAGTGGAGGATCTAAACGACCTCGATATGAACCAAGTGCGAATGTACATAATGAAGAAAATTCAAGATGTAGTACACGTCAAAGAACGTCAACTTCGTTTGGGTCGGATTTTGTAACATTTCTCTTAGAAAATGAGCCTTAAACATTTAGGGAAGCGATGGCATCTTCGGACTCATCCTTTTGGAAATATCCAGTCAATAGTGAGATAGATTCAATCTTAAGAAACCATACATGGGAATTGGTTGACCTTCCTCCCGAAAATAAACATTTACGTTCTAAATGGATCTTCAAAAGGAAAATGAAGGCGGATGGTACTATTGACAAATACAAGGCAAGACTTGTAGTAAAAGGCTTCAAAAAAAAGGAAGGCCTTGATTACTTTGATACATACTCACCAGTAACAAGGATAACCTCGATTCGAATGTTAATTGCCTTGGCGGTGGAATATGATCTTCAAATCCATCAAATGGATGTGAAAACTGCATTCCTAAATGGAGATTTGGAGGAAGAAATTTACATGGAACAACCTAAGGGTTTTGTGGTTCCTAGAAAGGAAAATAAGGTGTGTAAATTTATCAAGTCATTATATGGACTAAAGCAAGCACCAAAACAGTGGCATGCGAAGTTTGACCAAACCATGTTGGCAAACAGATTAAAAATAAATGAATGTGATAAATGTGTTTATATTAAAGACACTCCAAATCACCAAGTCATTGTATGTTTATATGCGGATGATATGTTGATCATCAGTAGAGACATTTCTGACATAAATGCAACAAAACGAATGCTCGAGAGCAAGTTTGATAAGAATCCATCAAACTCCACAAGGGTTAGCATTGTCACAGTCTCATTATATCAAAAAAGTACTTGACAAGTTCAAGTATATGGAATTCGGTATTGCCAAGACTCCATTGGATGCGAGTTTTGCACTTCGAAAGAATGAAGGTGAAAGTGACTCACAATTGGCAATGAAAAGAGTTTTGGGGTATCTTAAATACACTCAAAATTATGCTTTGCATTATAATAAATATCCTGCGGTACTTGAAGGATATAGTGATGCAAATTGGATCACCGGATTGAACGAAGTAAAATCTACAAGTGGATATGTATTCACTATCGGTGGAGGAGAAGTCTCTTGGAAATCATCCAAACAGACTTGTATTGCTCGTTCTACAATGGAATCTGAATTTATTGCATTAGATAAAGCCGGTGAAGAAGCAGAATGGCTCCAAAATTTCTTGGAAGATATTTCGTATTGTCCCAAGCCAGTGGCACCCGTATGTATGCACTGTGATAGCCAAGCGGCAATAGATAGGGCAGGGAGCAAGATGTACAACGATAAATCTCGTCATATAAGACGAAGACATAATACCGTTAGAAAACTTCTCTCTAGTGGAATTATCATTGTAGACTATGTAAAGTCAAAGGATAATGTGTTGGATCCACTTACAAAAGGCCTATCTAGAGAAGGAGTAGAAATGACATCCAAGGGAATGGGTTTAAGGCCTAGGACAAGTCAGCATGACGACAACTCTACCTAGCAGACTGGAGATCCCAAGAGCTAGGTTCAAGGAAATCAAACAAAGTTGTGTCTGACAGGTTCAACATTGTCAAATACCCAACCCATTCTCATGATGTAGACAATGTATAGTAAAAAAGGATAAGACTTAAGGTGAAAAGTCTTTTAATGATTATCTAAATTTGGCAGATTTGACCAAATAGTTTAATCTATAGGATTGAACATTTAGAAATCACCTATGTGTGGGCGAAGTGGAATCAGCTTCAAAGACAATGTTAGTAAAGGCCTATTCTCTAAGCTTTCATAAAAACTGGGACGTGTTCATGGCTGAAAAGAAAAAACCCGTAAGAACCATAAATGGTAAAAGACTGGTTGTGTGACATGTGTTGTCTAGGTGTACATTAAAGCTCGACGGTTCAAAGATATCAAATCTATCGATTGACCGAGTGCATCCGATGCATGTTCACTACGGAAAGTTCAAAGGGAAACCCACTTATCCAGATGCAATCAGTCTTTGCTTGATGATCACATACTTGTCCGTAAAACTTTTAAGAAAAAATAGTCATTCCCCATTCATATGGGGGATTGTTGGGTTCATAGAAGTATGAATGAGAAATGGAGAAGAAATGGTGGAGGAAAAGGAGACACCCAAATTGGAAAGTATACTCCTAATTTGGAAAGCTTACTCTTTCTCCCACATTGGTGGAAGAAAATAACTTTTTGGTATTTATATTGTAATACACTTACTCCACATGGTAAGTGAGGCAAAGAATTAGAGATGCCTCACGCCGTCATCATCGTCGCTCACTCGGCTCGGCTTCGGATTTGGATTTGGATTTGTCAAATGATCGATCGATGAGATCTTTCTTTTTGGACAAATTTTATTTAACGAAAATAATCCAGACTGAATCAGTAATACTCTATTAATAAATACATGTATGCAGTAACAGTAACAGATGCAATGTTCGACCTGAAATGATGCCACTGTTTCAATGAATCATTATACTATTTCTCGAACTGGTGCACTGTTTCTGTGTTTCTATTTCTGAACTGGTGCAGATTTTCGAAACTATGTTTCATGAACTGATACATTGGTTCGAACAGATGCAACTCTTCAGCGAAATGATGCACTGTTTCAAACCAGTGCACTGTTCACGAAATAATGTACTGTTTCAAAAAATTACTGCATTGTTTTAAGTGAATAGACATGCATTTTCAGGAAGAGTCACACACCTCTAATATGAACCAATGCCACCTTTTCAAAGGGGCATCTTGTGGCTATAAATAACCTGCTTTCTTCCACAGGTTAAGGCATCAAATTTTAATATTACAAAAACTTCTTCTTGTCTTAAAAATACTCTAAGTGTGATCATTCAAATCGTGAGTCTGTTCGAAGAATCCGCCTATGTGAGGTACCGCTATAGTCGGATTGAAGGCCATTTTATCCTGGGAGGAAGATTCCATAACCTCGGGTATAGTGAGGGGAATTATTCCTTAAGGAAAGTCCGTGAATTCGGACGACTTGGCCTTAATCATTTATGTTTCATCTTTATTTTCTGAAAAATAAATACACCTCTTGGAAATGTCTTTTTGATCTTGTGTTGAGGGTATTTAATACTTCATTGTGTTCTTGTTCATATTTGAACTCGATTTGAAGTTGTTGTTCTGTTATACAGATTCTACGTACCTGTATTGTGGAAAATAACAGAAACTAGATGCAATGCGAACATTTTTAGTACAATGCAGCTTGGAACTGCTTGTATAGAATCTACGCCACTCGCTTCCTTTACCTACTAGCACTACATATATGAAACTCCTACTGAGGGGCAAACCTAGGGGGGTCGGGAGGGTGTTCACTCAAACTCCCTCAACAAAAAAATTACACTGTATATATATGGTAATATTTTTTCTTTTAATTTTTATGTATATTACGAGTGCGTCAGTGCTAGTAGGTAGGAGGACTTTGTTATCCATGTTAGTAGCTTTAGTACTAGCATTATTTCAGAATGTTGTATCGTTTGATGTAGTACTAGGTGAATCTTGTTATGGTATTATTAGGTGTGATACTTTCTATTGTATTTTGTCCTTATACTATTTCTTTTCTAGATTATTTTATCTTGAGCTGGGGTCTATCAAAAACAAACTCTCTATCTCACCTCTGAGGTTGAGCATGCACTTAACCTTCCCATGGGAATATACTGGGTATGTTGTTGTTGAATTTTTTATGTATATATTGCCTTAGTGGTTCAAAATTTACCTTGATGTAATAAATTCAAATACTAGGTACTACATTTTTATCTTTTTGAATTGAAAATCCTAGATCTGCTACTGCTCGTATCAGCACCCCATCAAGTTTAAAGCAAAACCCACTTCTATTTCAGCCGATTTAATAATACACACACAATAAAAATACAATATACATGTCATAATTCAATAGAAGCAAATGAGTTAAATTAAGTAAACAGTAAGTAATAAAGAGAGAGGAAGAAGAACCTGAGTTGTTGGGTTGTTGCTGATAATACGAAGGACATGAGGCGTTAAACTTAAAGCTGTGTAATAGTAATGTTTTATTTTTTTGGGCCTTAGGACAGAGAGCCCAAAGTTGATCTATCAAGACCTTTCAGCCGTTTGAAATTGTCGTCAGAAAACTGCTTTAAAAAAGTGCAATTTATGTTTGCCCAATTTAGTTAAAGTATTTTAATAGACAGATTGTAATTGACTAATCTTTTTTAAAAAGTATTTTTAAGGATCAAATTACAAAAAAGGACATGGATTAATAGACCTTAATTTATTATTAAGATTATTTTGTTAACCTTTATGCTTGACTCTTGATGTTCAACCTTCCAAGCGATTCAGATGAAATTGTGACATATCTTAGTTCTAGGCCTTAACCTATTAGATCCCTTAAAGACTGATGGTGGATGTATTAACTATCTTTTGTGAGACGAACAGAGATATAATGAATTGAACAAAGAACTAGTAATACACAACATAAGTTAGAGAAAATGTTTCAGGACTGTTACAATGACTTATCAATCAATAACAAACACATAAATTTGAACCCTGTGCATATTCACAGCGACAAACAAGCTAAGTCGAATCACCCAAGTCCTCTTTGAGTTTGTCAATCGCCAAACGGGAAAAAACACAACATTTTACATCTGCCTCAACATTCAATTCACTCTATTAATCTTTAACTGCCAGAGTATTTTTAGCCAAAATCATTGTTTGATAAAATATAAATGGAGTTGAAACAGAATTGTGATATGTATGCTAATCTACATTATACACAACCTCTGGCTTGGACGCTGAAATTTTGTTGTCTCAGAGAGTACTTTAAAGGATCTTTTATCTTTCATCATTTTGTAGGGCTTGAGACTTGACCAACAAAACCTTAATAAATTGCATTTCAGCCGATGCTCCTGTTACGCCTTGACTCTTAACTGTCCTCATGTGATTAAAAATCACATCTGAGAAGCTTGCTTGAATTTCATCCATAACATTCCGGGGCATAGGATCATAGGACTCGTTATCAGGATCAACATACACCTAAGAAGGATCAAGAAAAAACTCATAAGTATGTATTGAAAATTCAAGATTTAAGGAACAACAGAATATGAAAGTCATTACATAGGAAAATGACATATAAGAGAGAGAGATACACAAACCATAGTTTCATTTTCTTTTAAATATGGGGAGCTTCTTATTAAGCAAAGAGTAATCGATGATATGTAGAGGCGTCTAAGACGGTTAAGAGCAGAGGAAAGCCTTATTGGTACAACTTCAGCTAGTCTAATATTCATGTCTTAGGAAAAGATTGTCAAAAGTTAGGATGACTTAAAGACAAAAGATGCATTACAATTAAGTCGAAGAAACATTGTCAGAGTGCGTTCCCTACTGATTTTAATATTATACTCTACTGGTTGTCTATCTGTGGAACAAGTAAGCTAACGTGGTTCACAGAAGTAAAACTTGAACACAGTATTATTACGTGGAAAACACCTCAAGAAAGGTGTAAAAAACCACGACTTGTACCTCTACAGGATTTAACCCCAACTTCACTATTTCACTTGAGCCTCAACAATCAACAAATTACAAGACTTCTTTAAAACTAAGAATTAAAACTTTTAACTCCTATTTCTACAAAAACACAAATCTTCCCAAGATAAGTGTTCCCAAGTCTTCGAGTTCCCTAACTTGAAGATACATTCCTAACTCAGTTTATACTTCACTGAGACTAGAATAAAAACTCATTACAACTCAAAGAACCTACCTATTACAAAGTCTATGACTTGCTAAGTAAGGGACCAGGTTCTTCTTCAAGTGAGTGAACTGCTTTGCTAATTGTTGACTATCTTTTCAGTGCATGAGTGAAACACTTGAATGTCGTTTGTTATATTTAAGCCAACTCCTGATTGAGTCCTTTAGTTGATGTACTCTTCTATCTTCAATAGGACTCCCAAGTAGTTTCACTCTTCATTGCTACTGTTTCTCTCATTGACTTAATAGGACTCTTCTCCTTTATCCCTTAGTCTTGTAGAACTCCTTGATCAACTCAACTTCTAGATACTGTATTTATCTTGTCCTTAATCATAGCATTTGAAACAATTCTAAGCTTTCTTGCTTATCCACTTTTGTCTTAATAAATTATTGTCACGACCCGAACCAGGACCCTGGCCGTGATGGACATCTCGAACCATGAAGGCCTGAGAGCTCTTCTAACTTGTAATCATATACACCATTCATATATAAATAGGAAATGCGGAAATAAAATCTGCTACGTAAACATGGTCATACTCTGAATTTCATTTAACAATGAGGAATAAAATCCAATATTAACTAAACACCATCTGAAAACCGTCTGCGAAATCTCTATTACGTGATCAAATAACAACTGTCTGAAAACTGGGACAAGGCCCCCAGTACACTAAAAACCATAATAAATAATAACTGTCTGAAAGAAACTAGGCCTTCTGAAATATAGAAGGCTCACCAACTGGTACTCTTCACTCCTGTCTGATGAAATCTACCACTTATCAGGACCCCTAGACTATACCTCAGAACCTGGAGGGAGGGGGGATCAATACAGATGTACTGGTACGCAAAGTAATCCAAAATAAAGCTTGTATATAAATAAACTAGTTGGAGAGCAATTTATCAAAATATCATGCATGAAATAGTTTTAAAATACATGGGCACTTTCTGAAAATCATAAATCATTCTTGTCAATGCAATGTTTGATCTTTGTATTACTTCTGAGCTAGGTGTCACTCCCCTACAATTCTGATATTCCACGGGCGGTATGGAATCCGCCTTTGACTCGGCGGGGAAGCCCCCAACCTAAGTATGCCGCAAGGGTTGGAGTTTTTTATTCTGATACGCCACACGACACTAGGCCAGCGTAATATAATATCCCCGGATCGACAAATCACGATTTCGGGCAACGAGTCATCTGAACTCGTGCCTTCTTCGTGGAACCACCTAAGCTCTCTTTATGCGCAATTTTATCTTGTTCTGAATCATGCATATTTCTAGTTTCAACATCTGAAAATCTGATTTCAAACATGTGCTCTATTCTGTTCTGAATTACTATGGCTTTAACTGAGTTGGTGTCGTCACACCAAGACTTGCAAGTCCTAATTCTGAGCCACATTGTAACATGCATGATTCTTTCACGAAAACTCAATTCAGACCACCCAAACATGCAAATAGTTTAAGAGATTTTATGTATTGAAACATAAGTCAAAACTATGCAAGAATCCTTCAAATATATGGTGGTCATGTGCTTTTGGAAAAATCATGCACTCTTTCGTTATATGAATATTTTCAACATTTATCAACATAGCTGCCTTCTCTTTTGAAATCAAAATCATAATCCAATTATAACGATACTTAAGGCATTTCATATCATGCTTTTCAATGATGCATTCAAGATAATCCATAGCATATGATAAGTAAAGAAAATCATAACAAGAGAGGGATTTTTACATGAATCATGCTCTCAATTCAATCATCAATATTAAAACACGTACATATATACATATATCAATTCAAATCAATTTGGGGAAGGACTAAAGACCAAAACAATATCATCAATGTTTCTAAAACATGAATATATTCATAAATCCGAAACCCTTTTCTTAAAATCATGATTTCTATGCCCATGAGATTTTTAGAAAAACCCCGCGTACCTTTTATTATGAACTTTGGATGAACACTTGTTGTTGGGACTCTTTGTGTTTTTGATGGATGATTCTTGAAGATCTTAGTTTGGGGATTCTAATTCTTGAATCAATTTTGGAATTTAATGGTAAAATTTTGAGGGATCTTGAATCTTAGGTTGAAGCCATAGGGTTTGGTTCTTGAGAGTATTTGAGAGAAAGAAGTATATTTTGGTGAATTTGGAGCTTAATCTTATATTTATGGAGCTATGGGGTGAAGGAAAAATACCAAAATACCCCTCCAAAACCATTTGGAAAATGCTGAATTTATCAGCTGACGACATTGGGCTGATGTCGTCACATATGTGACAAGCCGTCAGCTCGTGTCGTCACAAAATATTGGAATCTATGACTTTCTACCTAAGTTTGACGACATTTTCTGATAAGTCGTCAGAAATGTGATAAGCCGTCAGAAATTTCGTCAGACAGTTGCCAGACTGATATGCTAGAGTAAAATAGGCATAACTTTTTGCCCCGATATCGGATTTTGGCAAAATTGGTGGCGTTGGAAAGATAACTCAAAGACCTTGCATTTGATATATAGTAGGACACCCAGTTAGGAATATATAAGGAGTTATGGTCGATTGAAGTTGACCCAAGTTTTGACACTCACTAAAACTTGAACGATAGGAAAGCTTTCAACTAGTCCTTGAGTTAGGGGACCTCTATGATCTCGACTCATGCTCAACTAGATTCCCACACTACATTATTGATTAACACATAGAATTTTCATAGGATTTATGGATCTTGGATCATTTACGCATAGAAATGACGGTTTTTCGTTCTAGCCCGAATTGCGGAGTGTTATATTATCTCCCCCTTGGGATCATTCGTCCCCGAATGATGGGTAGGGATGTTGAAGTCTTAAAGGTATGTAATAACGTGGACATAATATGTCTTCTAAGAAAGAATATAGCCAAGCTGAAACATTTAAAGCTTTATCATGTAACTGAATTCCGAATTGACTTGACTTTACTTGCTTTAAGGAGCTGATTCATGCTGAGAGTTTAGGATTTCCTTGAAGTGTTCATCATCCAATCATATATATTGAATTGAGAAGTGATAACTTATGCAAGTACGAACCATGAGGCAACATGACTTAGATCGTACCAGGGTACTGTACTGCCTGAGCTAAAATACTTGGAAGTATTTGAAATTATGCTCTGAACTCTTATGAACTGAGTCATGACTAAGTAGCTGAATCTGAAACATGATGCTTTGATTGAACTGAAATCGCAACTTACATGGATGGAATATATTATCTCTTGGGATGGTCATACGCATGAGACTTCGGATAGTAGGACTGGGTGAAAAGGTGGAAAACCACAGTAACTTGTCTATCTGACTGTTAAACTGAATTACTGGCTATACAGACTGAATTTTTTTGGACCCTCATACTTAACTAGAGTATCTCTTCAACACTCTTTCTAAAGAAGTCCTAGTAGTATTAGGGAGCAAAGAATCTTGGGCATGAGTTACACAAGACATCCAACTAAGGAATCACAAAAATAACACTACTCCATAGCATGAAATATAGACACATAACTCATAAATTAGGATAGAATTTTCAGGCTTTAGGCAATGCCACTTCTTACTTTCAAGCTTAGCACACTCCTCGAATATCCCTTAACTATACTATTCTCCTTAATTACCATACTCATTGATTCAAATTATAATCCACATATGGGCATTGATAAATCTTTCTACTAATGTCTAAAGTAGCTTAAATCATTTCACCGTGATCAAGCCTAATTCTAAATCACAAAATACAACACGCTACACCACGATATTATTCTAAACCATATGATTCAACCTTATATATTTTATTTTTATCACATCCTAAGCATAATGTGCCCTACCACTTCAATGACTAACTCTGAACTCTTACTATGAATTCACTAGCGCATATTGCGTTCCTCCACTTACATCCCAACATGTCATTCAAGCCTATCTTTATAACTACATATGAACTTCAAGGCAGACACCCGTAAATACATACTTCACATAGTCTCTAAACCATTGTAAATATAACTCCCACGCTCTACCCCAAGAACATACACACACAAATTTCACTAACCATCACATGTATCAAAGACTTGGCCCCAAATCTTTATTCACACTTATGGCCCCATCCAAAACAAGCATACAATGATCTTTCATCAACAAGAACCATTTACTCATCACCACTATCATCACATAAGGAGGAGTCACTAAAGGTTAGAACATAAAACCTTAAAGCATGGAAGAATATTATACGAGACTTGACACTTAACTAAGGTTGGAGGAATAGCAAATCAACATTAGGGATTCATCAAAGCGGTCTAAATCGAGAGTATACTTGTCTATAAGCTGAATCTCGCTAATCATTTGGCGTGTAGCATGAATACGTCGGTCATGAGCTGCATGACCTTAATCTGGAGTTCATAACTTATAAAATATGATTCCGACTAATGAATGAACTAGAATTCCTCATTTAGGAATTGGAAGAGCACATAATCCTCTATCATATACATGAACATGAACTATGATCATGGAACTGAAACGTGACGCATGAGTAGATATTTGGATAACTGACAAATACTGAGATAAGAATGGGTTGAGTCTCACCCTCACTTTCTGATGTTCTATATCATTCTAACATCACTACTAGAATCTGAGAGCCTGACTTGGTTATTCATTCTATCATCTCCCCCTTAGCTTCAAGCCATCATCTTAAGTTCGAGAGATCTTTTTCTAGACTCTAAACTGAACTACACTCATCGTACTCTAGGGTCTGGAATACGACAATACACGTAATTAATAGAACTTAACCCGAATGACTACACATGGAAGGGGAAAACCCAATGTTAATGCTACCTTTTGAGATACGCTTTATCTTTCTATAGCCCCCAATAGTCATCATATAACACTTGCACACTTACTAACTTCGGGTCTTTGTGAGTATCCCTATAGTCAGAGTGTACACCCTCTAGCGCTTCAACTCTTATTTTTATTAGGTCAATCTTCAAAAACTCTAACTTAGATTCTAACACTTGACATGTACATCACCAAGCCTTTGATGAACCGTACTTTTCCCGTCATAGGCTACCAATATCGCGACTCCAACTTATATCTCTCTACCATGAGAATAAAGATCACAACAAAAGGCTCAACACTATCAATCAAAACTCCTTAACTTGGCTATTTAGAACACCATATACCATCTAGCAACTCAACGGTTCCACTAGCCACACACAACATGTAATAGCCTTAGAAAAATACCGCAACCTCATATCACCTTGGGTATACTTCTACCTCATACATACAACATCATACTTCATTGAGAATCAAATAAACTTAAGCGCTTGTATACACCGTTCAAGCCTATTAGATCACTTCCATATAACTAGTATCATTAACCAAGAAATCATCACATCCACCTTTATGGACATCAACTATTCAAACTTAATGTCTAGTGCTAAGCATGATTTACAACCCAACTTGGCACACAATTCTCACAAAACATTCATCATTAATTTTAAGCCACTATTCTTACATCCACATCCTACATTAAATTTAAGCCAATAGTCTAGCATCAATCATCTACCACCAACGAAGAAGGCAACATAATATACTAGTCCATCAAATTGGGACATTCTATCCAAATACCTCAAAAATCTACTACATACCTTCTCACAAGTAGTACTAGTTTACAACTACCAACGAAAAGAAGGTCAAGGGGGGTAAAGTCACATAATAGGCATGGTCAACCTTAATCTTATATTATAACCCCATACAATCTTATCTACTTATACGGCTTTCTCATATCACACTTACTTATCCAAGCGTACATTTAGACTACCTTCAATTTTCACAAACAACCATGAGTCTATAATTATAATATACTGGCTAATCTAGCCATTTTCATACTTCAAGCAGACAACAATTCACCTTAACTAATAACTCCTTCTCTACCTTTTACTAAACTAACACTCAAGGATGTATCACTTCATTACCAACTAAATCTCATGCGAAAAGATCCGACTATACATATATTCAACCAACACAAGAACAACAAGTTGAACAACAAGTTGCTAGTGAATCGAAATAGGCCTCACACGGCTTCACTAGACTTTGATTTTTGTGTTTTCAACAAGAAAATGAAATGAATAACAAAGTAACTATGCTAGTGAATCGAAAGAGCCCCACGCGACTTCACTTGACTTTGATTTTTTTTTTCAAAAACACTATGATAACAAGATTACATATTACAATAGATAGAAAATTGACACACAATATTCAATGATCTAAGGATACACATCTTACGCCGTATAAATAAAAATCTGAGTCAAACACTTCCCCCACAGACTACCATACACTCCACATATGCTACTAGCTACCACATTAGTCTATCACTATAATGTGGTAAATCATCCTCAAACATCGGTTATTCAACTAAAATATTTATTTACACAGAAGTCACCCTCACTCTGACTTCTAACTTTGTGACTTCATATCACCAACCTCTTAGTCTAATTCACTACCAATAGGTCATGACACCGACACTTTAACTTATACTACTAATCGGGTGGAAATACAATTCCAATATTCTGCTACACATCATTCTCCCTGAAGCATGACATCTGCAACATAAAATTTTGAAAAAAAGACGGAATACTCTTAATACTGCAGGCCAAAAAGTACGATTTCATCAGAATCAAAGTTCACACAAAAATCAATACACTCTGAAGCACTAACGGACTCTTCTCAAGTCCTTGCAAATTTTTTTAAACTCTTATATGGCTCAATCAGAAAGGACCATACCATTTAGACTCTAAAATTTTGCACTTGAATCACCCCAATAACTAGACATATCTGGGCACATCAAAGTAAGTAAAGAATTGGGATAACTTTACTTTCGTATGTGCGACACCATAGCACAAATTAGAGTATGGAAGAGGAACATTCTGGCTCAATAGCATGAACTAGAACATGAAGAAAGGAAAACATTCCTAAACGCCTAGTAGCCTCCTGCTTATAAGTGTGGTGCGCTACACACTCATAAAAAAGACTCTACCCAACACGATTTTGCAGAAACCCTGGGACCATGAACCGTGCTCTAAGACCAAGTTTTTCATAGCCCAAACCAGGAACCTGGCCATGACGGACATTTCGAACCATGAAGGCCCGAGAGCCCTTCTAACTTGTAATCATATACACCATTCATATATAAATAGGAAATGCGGAAATAAAATTTGCTACGGAAACATGATCATACTCTGAATTTAATTTACAATGAGGAATAAAATCTAATATTAACTAAACACCATCTGAAAACCGTCTGCGAAATATCTACTACGTGATGAAATAACAACTGTCTAAAAACTGGGACAAGGCCCCCAGTAGACCAAAAACCATAATAAATAATAACTGTTTGAAAGAAACTAGACCTTCTGAAATATAGAAGGCTCACCAACTGGTACTCTTCACTCCTGTCTGATGAACCCAGAGGGAGGAGAGGTCAATACAGATGTACTGGTACGCAAAGTAATCCAAAATAAAGCTTGTATACAAATAAAATAGTTGGAGAGCAATTTGTCAAAATATCATGCATGAAATAGTTCTAAAACACATGGGCACTTTTTGAAAATCATAAATCATTCTTGTCAATGCAATGTATGATCTTTGTATTACTTCTGAGCTAGGTGGCACTCCCCTACAATTCTGATATTCCACGGACGATATGGAATCCGCCTTTGACTCGGTGGGGAAGCCCCTAACCCAAGTATGCCGCAAGGGTTGGAGTTTCTGATTCTGATATGCCACACGACACTAGGCCAGCATAATATAATATCCTCGGATCGACAAATCACGATTTCGGGCAACGAGTTTTCTGAACTCATGCCTTCTTCGGGGAACCACCTAAGCTTTCTTTATGCACAATTTTATCATGTTCTGAATCATGCATATTTCTAGTTTCAACATCTGAAAATCTGATTTCAAACATGTGTTCTATTGTGTTCTGAATTACTATGGTTTTAACTGAGTTGGTATCGTCACACCAAGACTTGCAAGTCCTAATTCTAAGGCACATTGTAACATGCATGATTCTTTCATGAAAACTCAATTCAGACCACCCAAACATGCAAATAGTTTAAGAGATTTCATGTTCCGAAACATAAGTCAAAACAATGCAAGAATCCTTCAAATATATGGTGGTCATGTGATTTTGAAAAAATCATGCACTCTTTCGTTATATGAATATTTTTAACATTTATCAATATAACTACCCTCTCTTTTGAAATCAAAATCATAATCCAATTATAATGATACTTAAGGCATTTCATATTATGCTTTTCAATGATGCATTTAAAATAATCCATAGTATATGATAAGTAAAGAGAATCATAACAAGAGAGAGATTTTTACATGAATCATGCTCTCAATTCAATCATCAATATTAAAACACATACATATATACATATATCAATTTAAATCAATTTGGGGAAGGCCTAAAGACCAAAACAATATCATCAATGTTTCTAAAACATGAATATATTCATAAATCCGAAACCCTTTTCTTAAAATCATGATTTCTATGCCCATGAGATTTTTAAGAAAACCCCGCGTACCTTAGATTATGAAATTTGGATGAACACTTACTTTGGGACTCTTTGTGTTTTTGATGGATGATTCTTGAAGATCTTAGTTTGGGGATTCTAATTCTTGAATCAACTTTGGAATTTAATGGTAAATTTTTGAGGGATCTTGAATCTTAGGTTGAAGCCCTAGGGTTTGGTTCTTGAGAGAATCTGAGAGAAAGGAGTATATTTTGGTGAATTTGGGGCTTAATCTTATATTTATGGAGCTATGGGGTGAAGGAAAAATACCAAAATACCCCTCCAAAACCATTTGGAAAATTTTGAATTTATCAGCTGACGACATTGGGCTGATGTCGTCACATATGTGACAAGCCGTCAGCTCATGTCGTCACAAAATATTGGAATCTATGACTTTCCTCCTAAGTCTGACAATATTTTCTGATAAGTCGTCAGAAATTTCGTCAGAAATGTGATAAGCCATCAGAAATGTCGTCAGACAGTTCCCAGGCTGATATGCTAGAGTAAAATGGGCATAACTTTTTGCCCCGATATCGGATTTTGGTAAAATTGGTGGCGTTGGAAAGAGAACTCAAAGAACTTGCATTTGATATACAGTAGGACACCCAGTTCGTGATATATAAGGAGTTATGGTCGATTTAATTTAACCCAAGTTTTGACACTCACTAAAACTTGAACAATAGGAAAGCTTTCAACTAGTCCTTGAGTTTGGGGACCTCTATGATCTCGACTCATGCTCAAATAGATTCACACACTAAATTATTGATTAACACACAAAATTTTCATAGGATTTATGGATCTTGGATCATTTACGCATAGAAATGACGGTTTATCGTTCTAGCCCGAATTGCGGGGTGTTACAATTGTCAGCCTTGCATCACTTCAATATGTAAGAAACAGTAACTTCTCTTTCATCACTTGTGTGGAACAACTTGAACATCATGTTTCATTCACATGTCCATCATCAAAACTTCACATTCCCTAACAAATTCCCCCTTTTTGATGATGACAAACTTAGCAGCATAACATCCATCATAAGATCCTGGCATACTGAAAAAAGATTTTAAATAAAAGAACATTGAATGAAATAGGCTAGTCAATTGAGTTATAAGCATTGTATAATCTATTGTTTCCCCTTTTGACATCATCGAAAAGCTGGCCCAACAAGTGAAAAGTGATAAATAATCCATGGCCACTGGGGCCATCACTAAAACAATCAAGACTCAGAGAAAGAGAATAGTTGTGTAGTATGTAAAATATAGACGTAGAGCACAATAAGTAATAAGATCTGTTTCATTCAAAAAAAGGATACAATCATCAATACCCACAAAACAGCAAAAAGAGACAACAGGGATCTTAAGTGGATGAGGATAGTTTTAGTAAAAAAAGGAAGCAAGGAGGATAGTTTTAGGAACTAAGAGGGGGCTTAAGTGGATGAGGAAGAGGGGATAAGGGAGGTCAACTTGTGAACAATATCAGCATTTTCAGATCTTTCTCTTTCCAAAGAGGCTGTAAGTGAAGCAATTTGAGCTTAAAGAACCCTTTTTTCATCCTCATGGGCAGCCTGAACAGTCTTCAGTGCAGCCTGAGCAACCTTTAACTCAACATTCTTGGAAGTAAGTGCATTCCTTAACCTCTGCACTAGGTTATTAGGACTTCTCATGGAAGCAGGTAACATTATATGGTCCACTGACCCTATCACATCCTTTGTGGCTTGTTAAGACCACACTTTGACTGGTACATTGAAATCCTCAAAAATAGATGCAAGCCAAAATTCATATGGAAAAGCATAACCATTTGCATCTTGAATTAAGACCCTCTATATGTGCTTAATCATGAGTCGAGGAAGGTTTATCTGAATTTCAGTATCTAGCAATTCCATCAGAGTAAGATCAAGGAAATTGACAACTGTTCTTCTTTTTTGTCTAGGAAGGATCATTTTGTGAACCACATCAATAAAACTGATAAAGAGGGGACATCTCATTCTTTAAAACCCTACGATGAGTGACAAGATGAGGATTTCCAGAAAACTTTCTGGATATATCAAGAGCAGAGGGGAGATTATCGAGAGGAGGCTAGGTTACCTTGACATAAAGACCCCAACCCCCAGTAGGAATGCTCAAGATTTGAGCAAGATCAGTAGCATAAAGATTAATAGTAACCCCATGAACAGTGGTCAAAAATATCTCCCCAATTGCAACTCCATTAGTATAAAACTCATAGACTTCATCCTTTCCAAACCTAGGTTGATGGTCACCTTGAAGAAACAAGTGTGACCACCCCTGAGCTCTTAATTTTAAAACCAAGATATCTATTTTAGGGCCCCCAAAACCAGTGACACACATCCTCTAGCTAGTTTTTATTTTTGAAAGTGGAGATTATGAGCTGATTGAGATGCTTTGTCAACAGGTGTTTCCACATAAAAATTGAAATCAAAATCAGGATTAACTTCAGTAAAGGGTGCATGCGGTGCATCAGAGAGAGACTCAAAGTTAGAGGAATTGGAAGGAACAGGTTCCTCAACCCATTTTTTTGAATTGGAAGCAGCCTTTTTTTCCAGTGGACTTAGAAGAAGACAAAGACTTGGAAGTAGTTGCAGTTTTAGACTTGGGAGAGGGCTTTGAAGAGGAGAAGGGTTTTGGGACCTTGGATTTGATCATTTTTCCTTTTATCATAGAACAAAGAAGGATATCAGGAGTAGATAAAGTAGGAGGAGGAGGAGTGGGTTATCAACTCATTTCCTCTTGCTTGCTTAAAGAGCTTCTTCAAGGGAAGCTTCTTCCTGATTTTTTTATAGTCGAGTATGAGGATTTTGAGGAGTGGGTCAAACAGGAGTAGATTCACCCAAATCTTTTTCATCAATAATGATCGGGGTTATAGAAGACTTTCATTTGGATCTTGACTTTCTTGGAGTCAGATTGGCAATAGGTTCATCATCGGGGTCGACAATTTAAAGTGGTGTTGGTGATGGAAGTGAGGGTTTTGAGGAGGATTAAAGAGTTGAAGAAAATTAGGCAAAAGGGTTTGGGAAATTTCTGAAGGCTGCAAAGTCTGATAATTTGAAGGAAATTGGTGAAGGAAATATGAGTGGTAAGGTGATATTTGGATGAAGAATAATGGAAGAGAAAAGACTGGTAGCAAATTCTGAGGAAGGAGAGGATGAGGAAGACACCATTTGTGAAGAAGAAACAGGAAGTTTATCGTGGTTGTGAAGAGGTTGAAGAAGGAATAAATAGTAAAAAAAGGGGAGAAACGTATTTAAGGAGAAAAGAGAGAAGATGAAGTATGGGTGGAGTGTATTTGGTGAAGGAAACATAATGATGAAGAGGTTCAGTTATGATGGTAAAGAAATGGAAGCTCTTTGAAGGAGACAGGACTTTTGGATTTTTGGCGGTGTAAGTGTAACGGAAGGGACCATGTAGATAACCTGTTTCTATTTATGCTACTCTAGGGAAGCAATAATCATACCTTAATTTTGAGGATAAAATGGAGAAAATTGCCTCTATGTTCCAATCTTTCTACAAAATCAACACATAACTGAGTCAATTTACTCTAAAATCTTGGAATTAGGATACACAACTAAATGTGTAAGACTGAATTAATCAATAGTCACTTAAGAGCATCTTATTTTAGTCAATCATTGAGGGTGATTTATACAATTTTAATCATCTCCAAGGCTAACCTATTCTTTTCAAAGTGTTCTCTACTCAAAGCCTTAGTGAAAATGTCTGCAATTCGTTCCTCAGTAGAACAAAACATAATTGATATATGACCTTTTTCAACATTATCTCTAAGAAAGTGATGTCTAATATCAATATGCTTAGTTCTTTTATGTTGAACGGGATTTTTGGCTATGTTAATGACACTTGTATTATCATAAGAAAATAGGAACACATCTAATATCTATACCAAAATTCATAAGTTGTTGCTTAATACATAATAATTGAGCACAACAAGATCCTGCAGCAACATATTTAGCTTCAGCAGTAGATAAGACTACTGAATTTTGCTTCTTAGTAGACCAGGTAATCAAACATGATCCAAGGAAGTGTGCCATGCCTATAGTGCTCTTCTTGTCAACCAAATATCTAGCATAGTCAGCATCAGAATATCCAACCAAGTTGAAATTACTACCTTTTGGGTACCATAAACCAAGATCACTAGTTTCTTTGAGATATCTAAAGATCCTTTTTACAAATTTTAGATGAGACTCTTTAGGATTTGCTTGAATTCTAGCACATAATCCCACATTGAACACAATATCAGGCCTGCTTGCTATAAGATATAACAATGACCCTATCATCCCTCTGTACACCTTTTGCTCCACATCAGGACCTGTTTCATCCAAATCAAGCTTTGTAGCAGTGGCTATTGGAGTGCTGATCTCTTTTGCCTCTTCCATCAAGAATCTTTTGAGGAGTTCTTTTACATACTTCTATTGATAGATTATTGTTCCAGATGTTGTTTGTTGATTTGCAATTCCAAGAAGTAATTTAACTCCCCCATCATGCTCATTGTCACACCACTTTTTCGTACTCCAAAAAAAGATTCGTTTTAAGTACGAAAGGGTTTTTATTATTAAGTGACAAAAGAAAATGATTTGTTTCGAGAAAGGATTATTTACATTTAAACTCAGAGTCGCCACTTGGCATAATCCGGTGTTCCAAGTCACCTTTGGACAATCCTTTTCAAAATAATTTGACTCTTTAAAACTGATTTGCGAATAGAGATTCCGGCTAAGGAATTCTGTTGACCGAGGGGAAGGTATTAGGCACCCCTCGATCCCGTGGTTCGACAACGGTTGCTTGGTGGAGCGTATCGGCTAAATTGACATTATAAAATGTATAAACCACATAAACACACAAGACAAACAAACAAACAAATCAAACAAAATTAAAAAAAAAAAGTAATGTCCAGTCCGAATTATACAGTCCAAAAATAAAACAATACGAAATAGAAATCCTATTTAGACTAATCCTAAACTATACTCCAATGCTTTACCCGATGCCTCGGGCCTTCATCACAAACCTCCTTTGCGTACATGATACGTCGGGGCATTCCTCGGTGAATAGATACAAATACCTCGGGGCATTCCCCGACCAAATGAGTACAATTGAATTAAATGCGATAAAATAAAACCATTCTCACACATATTTCAAACATGCCATCAATCCACCATGCCTAAATTTGCCTACCCAAACTTACAGTTTACCTATTCATTCTCGACTAAAGACATAATTCTATCACGTTTTATATCAACAATGAATCGAAATTAATCCAAATCTATCCTTTTTCGTCAATTTTTCAATTCCCAGCCCAAATTCCTTTTTATCAATCGTACCATCAAAATTACTCAAATTCGTTCCGCATATTAACGAAATCACATCGTCAAGCACATAATCAAAACATCAACAAAGTCCAACAATCATAATCACAACATCAATATACCAAATTAAAATGAAATAAGAAGCAAGAGTCGTAGAGATGGACCTTCCGATAATTGACTTTCGTTGATAATAAGAATTAAAGAAGCCCGACCTTGAAATTTTGAATAGAGCCTCAAATGCGACGACTACGACTTTGATATCGAAAAACTTGAAACCCTAAGACTGATCTCGATAGACTGATCGATACAAACAGAAAACCAAATCCCTAAACCCGAAACAAAACTGATGAACCCGGAACCCAATTTCGAAAGGAATCACTGAGACAAACGCACCTAAAACCCTAAAAAAATGACAGGACACTGCAGCCCAGCATAGGCCGAGCTCCGGTGAGCTCCGGCGATATTAGAAACGACGGGTCAAGACAAATTCCGGCGTATTTTGATGTTTTCAGGACAGATCCGCTCGGAAATAAAAGGGAAAAGGAGAAATCTCAAGCCTTTGAGAGCTGAAATGGTCGACCAACAAATTAAAAGTTGATTCTGGTGAACGTTGCACCCAAAAAACTCGAGACAGGGACTGAATCTCACCGAAAAACTCAAAACAAAACCAAATCTCTTACCCGTTCACTATTCCGATCATTCTCTTCCCTTTTTTAATCTGTTTTTGATATTTTCTCGTTTGTTTTTGGACTTCTCCGTTTCTTCTCTTCGATGTTCTCTAATACAATCACCTCACCGTTTTCTTGTTGACCTCACTGTGTACGTGTGCATGTGTGCAGGTATTATGAGGATTTTGAATATGGATTCCCCTAATTATTTATTAGAATATAATCGTGAGTATATAGATGAGTGTGAGTGTGAGTATGATTATCTGTGAGTAGCCGTGAGATGATGAACTTTTTGTCAGGTTTATTAGTGGAGTTGTGTGAATAGAGGTGGATGATTCCCTCGAGTGTATTGTGTGTTTTTCTGTTACTTGGAGTATTTCCTTCAATCCTAAAATAAATGGAGAGTGCCCCCCTCACTGTTTCTCCTCTCTTTCTATATATAAGGGTGTGTATATTCTTTTGTAAGTGTGGTCCCCCTTCTATTTTGATTATTTGTATTATATGCCTCTTCCCTTTTTTTGCTTTATGTCCAAGAAAGGTGAGGAGGAGGGGGGTCATGTGGGTAGGTGGGTAGGGGTATGGGGTGGGGTAGGTTGTTGGGATGAGGTGTAAAGTTGGTTAGGATAGGGTTGTTAATTTTGTCATTTTATGGAGGGATAATTACATGGTTGAGGGTACACGATAGGATAAGGTAAAAGGTAAAAATGCTATCGGGGAGGGACAAAATTAGGTGTCTACATCATCCTCCCTTTGAATGTAAACACGAAGTATTTTTAGACAAAGAAGTAGACAATGAGACAGAATTTTGTCCCGACCATTATTCAAAAATGAAACATAAGGAAGGAGGGAAGCCAAGTCTTGATTTAGGACATCCTACCTTCCCAAGTTATGAGGGAATCAAGTCATGGGTATCTTAAAGGATTGGAAAAGAAAGGACTATACCAAGTTGGAGAGTCTAGTGAGGTTTCATCGAGGTTTCGGTCCGCGACTCTGTCATTACATCAAAAAATAAAAATTACAAGTTAAAAACATAAATGAAATTACAAAAAACTCTATCTATGCAGATTTCCTTGACTCTTGACTTGCTACTTCATCACTCTATTCTTCAGGCAGGGTCATGACTTGCAATTTCTTCACCCTGTTCTTCTGGCGGGCTCCTGACTTGCAATTTCATCACTCTATTTTTTGGGCGAGCTCCCGACTTACAATTTCATCACTTGTTGCTTGGTTTTTAATTTCTTCACCCTATTTTTAAGGCGGGTTCTTGACTTGCTATTTTTTAATCTGTTGACTTTCATTTTCTTCACCTTGTTGTTTGACTTCCAACTTCTTTACCTTGTTGCTTGATTTTCCATTTATTCGCCCAGTCCTTCAGGCAGGCTCCTGAAATCACATCAAAACTAAAAAGAAAATTATCCCACACAAAGAAATGCATCTTCTATGAGTTAATTGGAATGATTCGACTAAAAGGTACGCCTTATAGAATTCAAAGAAAATGACTCGACTAAAAGGTACGTCTTATAGGAATCAAAGGGAATGACTCGACTAAAAGGTACGTCTTTTAGAAATCACAGGGAATGACTCGACTAAAAGGTACGTCTTATAGGAATCAAAGGGAATGACTCGACTAAAAGGTACGTCTTTTAGGAATCACAGGGAATGAATCGACTAAAAGGTACGTCTTCTAGGGGTCGAGGGAAATGACTCGACTAAAAGGCACGTCTTGTAGGAGTCAAGGGGAATAACTCGACTAAAAGGTACGTCTTCTAGGGGTCAAGGGAAATGACTCGACTAAAAGGTACGTCTTCTAGGGGTCAAGGGAATGACTCTACTAAAAGGTACATCTTCTAGGGTTCAAGGGAATGACTCGACTAAAAGGTACATCTTATAGGAATCAAAGGGAATGACTCGGCTAAAAGGTACGTCTTCTAGGGGTCAAAGGAATGACTCAACTAAAAGGTACGTCTTATAGGAATCCAGGGTGATGACTCGGCTAAAAGGTACATCTTATAGGAATCAAAGGGGAATGACTCGACTAAAAGGTACGTATTATAGAAATCAAAGGGAATGACTCAACTAAAAGGTACATCTTTTAGGAATCAAGGGGAATGACTCGACTAAAAGGTACGTCTTACAGGAATGAAGGGACATGACTCGACTAAAAGGTACGTCTTATAAGAATCAAAGAGAGATGATTCGACTAAAAGGTACGTCTTATAGGAATCAAGAGGGGTGACTCGACTAAAAGGTATGTATTATAGGAATCAAAGGGAGATGACTCGACTAAAAGGTACGTCTGATAGGAATCAAAGGGAGATGATTCGACTAAAAGGTACGTCTTATAGGAATCAAGGGGGTGACTCGACTAAAAGGTACGTCTTATAGGAATCAAGGGGGTGACTCGACTAAAAGGTACGTCTTATAGGAATCAAAGAAAATAACTAAACTAAAAGGTATGTCTTATAGGAATCAAAAGGAGATGATTCGACTAAAAGGTACGTCTTATAGGAATCAAGGGGGGTGACTCGACTAAAAGGTATGTCTTATAGGAGTGAAGGTTCAATTTAAGAAGTGTATCATCCAGCAAATGAAAACCGAAATCCCTGGACAAGAAAGTGTGTCTCCGAGGGATATAAGATGATGAATTTTTACCATGATTTAATTATCAAACCTGTGCAGCAACATTGCTTCCTGCATTTGTAAAAGTGAGAAATTACGGGCCTTGATGTTTAGGCTTTGAAATCCTTGATTTGAAGGTAACATGTGTTCCTGTTTCATGCAAAGAAAGGTTTTGAGTTTAAAAACATGGTGGTTGGTTTGTGGCTTTGGATTTCGTGGCAAACGCTCTTGTCGTCATCACATTTAATATTGCTTCCAACCATTAGCCTGTGTCATTGACTTGCTGCTTCATTGACCAAACTTAGATTATTAAGAGTGACTGAGACAAACACAACATCTGTGTTTTGCCATGCTTCTCAGATAGATCCTTTGAACCTTGGTATTTCCATGAGTTTCCTGACTTCTCTGTTGACAACTTTTTGGATGCCTTTTTTGGCTCACAATCATATCTCTTTCATGTTCTAGCTTTTGTCTTGCTTTGTGCAATTAAAGAAGCTGGTAGCCAGTTTTGAAATTTTTTCTCACTTGTTTTGACACAGACTTGACTCAAAGACAAGAAACGAAAAAAAGAAAGACAATTTTTGTTTGGATAACTGACTCAAGAAAGATAAAATAAAAATAAAGAGAAGAAAGAAAAGACAATGAATATCCCCTTTTGAAACAAAGAAACGAAAAATTCATCTAAAAATGTCAGTCAACACTAATGATTATGCCATACATTTTGGATTAAGCAGCTTGATCTTTTCATCCAAACTTTCTACCCATTGTTGTTGAGTTAATGGCCTTAAAACTGAGTTGCTTCCTTAGGTCAACTGCATTTAAGGACCCATTCGGCTAGTGGCGCCTTGAAGGGTTTTCGCCAACAAGCTTCTCTTATTTTTTTATCACCTCGCCATTGCCTTATGGTATCCGAAAGGGTTTTTCACCAATAAGATTCTCTTATTTTCATTTCTCTCAACTCACAGTCGTCTTTTAGTGCCTTTGACGATTTTCACTGATAAGACTCTCTCATTTTATCTCTCTCAACTTACCATCATCTTATGGTGCCCGCGGGGGTTTTCACCAATAAGACTCTCTCATTTTTATTTCTTTTCTGATTTCTTATGCTGAGGAAGACAAGTAGTACCCCAAAATACATCATCATATCCATTGCATGCTTAGCCTTAACATTATCAAAGATTGATCTGAAGGACTTTCTTTGGTTGTAACTTGACTTTTGGATAAGGTTAGAAAAAAAAAAGGATAACATGAGGCCCAAACAACACTTGAACTGGGGTAGGACTTACGACTTTTGGAATCGACTCAAACAATAAGGATTAACTCATGCCCCAGTTTCTTTTGATTGAGCAATTCTAATTTTTTTATTTGGTTGGACTGAGCCCTGAGTAGGGCAGCCTACGTATCTCACCCTCGAGAGAGGAAAATCAGGTCATGCGTAGTTCTGGCCGCTTGTTCTTTTGATTGATTCTGATTTTTTTTCTTTCCTTTGTTGACTCTTTTCTTTTTTTTTTGGACATATTTTCTTCTTTTTTTTTTTTGAAATTTTTCTGACTATATTGCTTTGCTCGACACTTTTCTTTTGAGCTTTGCTGACTCTATCTTGATTCCAAAAGAGGGGTATGAAAGAAAATAGGACTAAAGCTCAAATGGGGTAAACAAAGGATGACACCCTGTTTGGATAGTAGAATGAAATGCCTTCGTCATATCAATCCTTGAAAATGCAAGTACACATCATGCAATATGAAATGAAAGATGAAGATCATTTGTGACACTTTAAAAACACTAACTTCAACTGAGCATGTGCCAATTATTATTCTACCCTTGTCCAACATACAACTCCACGTTTGTTATGCATCCCTCACATTGAATGATTCGTGCTTTTGTAGAGCTGATTTCTTTTTGTTCCTCTTGATATAGGATCACCCAGCCACTATTTGACCTAATTGAGACATGTCTTTCAATTGATGACCAAGTTATTCTCATGATTCTCACAATAATAGCCTTAATTTTCAAAGAAGGCTTAAACCTGATCACCAAATGCCCCAACACTCTATCTATTTTCTCAGATGCTGTCTTTTTCTAACTTTAAACCTATGATTCAATGTTCATGCTTAAACTGGATTTTAAGATCTAGCTGTAAATTTCACTAGTATGTCATGTCACTAGAGTCAACATAAAATGTACTATGTAAAGAAAACAAACAAACAACACATATTTAAAACACAAAGAAAAATAGGACACTTCATTTAATAAAAATGAAAGATAGAAGGGTTTGAACATAACGACAAAGGGACGAAACAAGATAGATCCCGAACTACAACCCTGAAATAATTTGGATAACAGAAAATAAAATAAAAAACTACCAAACCTCTTCCTAGTAGGGAGGGGTGACTTCTCAATTGCTCAGCCTGACATCTTAGCCACTGGTTTGCATATCAGCATGACTAGAGCTTTCCTTACTGTTAATGTTCTGCACCATAATTGATTTATCTTGAATCATCTTTTCAATTTCTCTTTTCAAAGCATGACAATCTTCAATTCTGTGACCCTGAACATCAGAATGATATGCACATCGTACATTAGGATCAAAACTTCTTGAATATAGGTCAGGAGTATACCTAAGGAGAGGAGTGATCATACCCTGCTATACCAATCTCTGGAATAAACTGGCATAGGATTCCCCAATAGGAGTGAAATTATCTTTTTCCTTCCTCCTCTTTGCGAACTCTGGCCTCAGATAAAACTTGGATTTAGAGGTTCCTTGGTAAATTTGTAGGGGTTGAGGACGATGTTGAGCGATAGGTGCATGCCATTGTGGATAAGAAGATGGATGAGCATACAATTGTGCATTGTTCAAAGAATATTGAGGAAGTGGAATGGGATTTCTTTGATTTTGGGGAAAAAAACCTTGTTGCAAGTGGTTATGTGGATCTAATATGTAAGCTCGGGATTGAGACTGACAGTATTGGTGGGTTGGACCTCTAAAACTCTGCTTTGGCCCTGGCATGACAATAGGTGTGTTTTCCTTCTTCTTTCCTTCAGTTTTCCTTGGTTGATTGCAATGTCATCCCAAATGTTTCACAAAATCCTTCTGTCCATCAGGCTCCCCAAATGTTGATGTCTCAAAGCTGGGAGGAAGGTTAACACTTGAAGACATGCCCCATTTTTTACATGAAACATCTTCATAGCC
This sequence comes from Capsicum pubescens, assembly GCA_030864215.1. Taxonomy (NCBI): domain Eukaryota; kingdom Viridiplantae; phylum Streptophyta; class Magnoliopsida; order Solanales; family Solanaceae; genus Capsicum; species Capsicum pubescens. The sequence goes on along the minus strand of CM061548.1, from coordinate 408,211,767 downwards.
CATAAGTCCAAGGGATTTTTTCATATCATTTTTTACACTCTTAACTTTCCCAACCATTTTCTCTAGCTCTTCTAGCATGCTAGGCTTCTTAGTAAGAAATTTTGGCGGTCCACTTAATTTAACGGTAGGCTCAAGAGTATAAAAATGATCATCAAGAGTATTGAACGTGGATTCACTAGTGGACTAGGGAAGCACAATCATTAGATTGATAGCCGAAGTGGAAGTCTTAGTAGAAGGTTGAGCAACAAAAGCACACAGTATGTGGTGCTGTGAATGTGGTAGACTTAAACTGAGGAGCTAAAGAAAGAGTGGTGGGCGTATTGAGGTCCATTTAACATGGAATGGATTCTGAAGCATGCTGTGGTGCATCAACAATAGTAGGAAACTGACTTTGCAATTTCGGTGGAAGACTCAAGGTATTTGCAGGGTCAAAAGTGGGGAACGGAGGTGGAGGCAGCCCACTGGCCCAAGATCGGTACATTTCCATCATTTGTTGTCTCAGTTTGAAATTCTCTTCATTAGCTCCTAAATTCTCATTGCTCGAACTCCCCATCTGATCAGTGACAACAAACTCGATATCCTTGTTGGCCATAACTTTCTCTGTGGCTTGGTGCAGTATGGAGAACCAGCCAAAATGCCACAAACCAACCACCTTAAACTAACTGAACAAGAGATAGCAAATGCGTTAGAGTTCAATAGTTTCTCAAAATCTCTTTTTTTTTTGAAAAAATCACCGAACCCAAGAAGGGCGCCTACGTATCTCACTCCCGAAAGAGGAGAATCAGGTGTGCGTAGTTCGTGAAGTCTTACCAAAATGGCCAATTAAACTCTTTTTCCTTTTTCTTAAAATTTTAAGAAGAAAAGAAAAATGACAAATTGTCAAAAGAATAGACGAAAATCTCTTTTTGAATTTTTCAGCTTTAATAACCTATAAAAAATGAAACCTATGATTACCAAAGAAACTCTTTTTGGATTTTTAATCTTGCACTTCATACGAAAATGAAACTTGAACTTATTAAAGGAAAATCTTTTGTAGTTTTCTTTTATTGATGCATATGACACCTAGTCTAAATGAAGAGTGAAAAAAATATTTTTGGATTTTTTAAATAAGATCAACCAAAAATGAAACCTACGACTATTGAGAAATTTTTATTTTTTTTTTGTATTTTTTGTTTTCAAGACATCTATGAAACACCTACTCTAAATGAAGAGTGAAAAAAATCTTTTTGAATTTTTTAAAATAAGATCCCCGAACCAACAATAGGCTGCCTATGTATCTCACATCCCGAAAGAGGAGAATCAGGGGTGCGTAATTCGTCCAAATTGGAGAATCAATGATTAAATAACAGATTACATCCTGACTTGAGACACGACCAAAAACACACTATGAACAACATAACAAAATCTTTTTTTTTTTAGTTTTCAATTTGACACTTCACATAAAAAATGACATCAACGGTTATTAAAGAAAATCTTTTTGGTATTTTCGTAATATGAAATGTACAAAACTTGTACCACCCTTTTTTTGAATTTTTCTTTTATAAAAAGCTCTTAAAAAAATCGTTTTGGAGTTTCCGAATTGTGAATGCTTTCTAAATGAAACAAAAGGAAAATCTTTTTGATGTTTTTTTTTTATTTTTGAAAAGTGCATGCAAAAAGTAAAAAAAAATCTTACACTCCACAACTTTGGTGATGGAAAAGTTGAGCGGAGTAACTCTAATGAATTGGGAAGGACCAATTTATAAAGATTAACCTTTAATCTGGTCCGTCTATCAATTAACACAATAAATGGATGAGATTTATCCATTATTAGATGTAAAAAAATTACATGGTGTAAATAGAAGTCTCAATTCATAGATCAAATGGGCATGAAACATAAAACAGACCAGTGAAAAACATCCATCCAGATTAGCTTAAATTTCCAAACTGATAGTCTTCTCACTGTTTATGGCAAAGGCAAAACACAACCTTATATGAAATTATGGCCAACAAGATTCTGCAGAAAATGAACTAGTGTAAGAAATCTTCTTCATGAAAACAGGTTTCTTAAAAATTGAGTCAATCGACTCTCCTAGTGGGAGTAGAGAAAACAACTTCCTAAAGTTTTTGAAACATCAAACCATATGCCACTGTATCTACCTTAACTCAGATAAAGTCATCTTAGCTTACAAAAATTAGCTCCAGTATCATGGTTTGATAATAGACTAGAGACTAAACACGGTTATCGTCTAATCTATAGTCAATTTCTGCCTGAGTTGAAGCCCTTGGAAACTTTGTTATCTCTGCAAGTACCTTCAGTCTTGTTTTAGCAGATTCATTTGCCATCTTTGGCTGGATTAACATTCTCACAAGCATCGGAGACTTAGCTAACAGAAGCTTGATAATTTCAATTTCAGTCTCTGTGCCTGAAATACCTACAAGTTTAACAGACTTGTGGTGATTCAATGTCACACCTGTGAAGCTTGCAGGAATTTCATTAACAACATCACCAGACAAAGGAAGAATTCTCGAGTCATCCAATGCCAAATAATCAAACTACAAAAGATTGAGAAAAATCAATGACGCATAACTTTAGTTGAAGATTAATGAGTTTATACATAAGCAAATCAACGTATAAGAAGAAAAATAAAACAAAAAAATAATTGAACTTCATTAGCACCTCCATTTGAATATCTTGTTAATATGGGGAGCTTCTTATCAAGCAAAGAGCAATTGAAAGCTCAACTAATTCATCCAGACAAATGACGGATAGGCGAAGATATTTGAGACAATTAAGCGGAGAGGAAATCTTTGCTGCTATGTCTGATGATTCTGCAGCCAAGAACTAAGAAGAACATCGAAAATCAGGAACACTCAAAGTACACACAATGATACATCTATGAAAGTGCATTACAGTGGTCATGATGCAATATTTACCTGGACACTGATAATTCAAGTGGAGATGCTCCAGAGTAGGAAAAGCCTCAAAATACTTGGAAAGATCAGGTCGTCCTGCCTTCCAAGAAGGTTTTACTGTATCAACAAGTGAAAGTTTTCCAAGAACGGGTACTTTCTTTAGACATTAACTCCACATTGCCTGTGAAGTCAAAGAATTTCAACTTGGGCGCATTAATCTGAATGTGATTTAAATTACTGGAGATTTGCAGCACCAACTTCTCGAGCAACAGGCTATGAGAGATTAAACTACCAAGCACTTCGGAGGAAATTTTGACTTCATACAGTTCAAGGCTAGTTAACTCATTAAATCCTTCAAAGGTAGACAGAGGCTGAATCAAACAATAATGGAGACTCAGATGTCTCATTTGCAAACAAGTGAAAAATGAAGAAGGCAATCTGTATGGTTTATCTTTCGGGAGTTGAAGAACAAGATCTCGAATACCATTTCTTGAGAGAAAAGATATCAGGCAGTCAATTTTAAGGTAATTGAGAGGGTAAACTTGGTAATTGGTCCAACATGGAATGCCAAAATGTGGTAGATAATGTCAGTAAACCTAGTTACAAAGGGTATATTTTTATTTGTTGTATCCCAAAGTGTTTGATCAAGCATTATCACCGGAAGTCTGCACCAGTTGAATCTCCACTTCTTCGATAAGATGCTTGTCCTCACAGCATCTCGTAAAGGCAAACAAATAAGAATGTCGTCAAGTACATTCTCAGGAAAGTTGCTAATTACATCAAGAGATAGAGTAGCACTACAAAGTTGTTTGTCCTTAGGAAGCATCTTATATATGACAGTATTCTCTCCGATAAGATCCTGTAAACAATAAACTAACAATTAATTAATGTGGATGAGAGTAAGCTTGGCTAGCAAGTACAAACACAGCAGAAACTGATCACCAAACATGTCAGATTTATCATAAGTAAGGATAATTATAGAAGCAATAACAAATTTTAATTACTGAACGCATGACCGATCAAAGAAAATATTTTCTTAAAAATATGAGAAACACAAATCTCAAGTTTATCACCAAGATCCAAAAATATGGAGATTTAATCTTTCTCTTGGTTGTGCTTACAATATCTATTATTAGGAGCTTATTTGTAGTTTGCTTTTTGACTCTTTGGGTCCATCACTTTTTTTATTAACTCCCTCTTAAGTTTCAATAACTGCTTCATAACATTTCAGCTCCCCTAGAAAACAATGCCCACTAATATTGTCAATACTATCACTAATATACATGATTTGTCTTCACACTGCCAGTTATAAGTCCATGATTTTAGTTTGTTTATTCGAATACTTCACATAACATTGTGTAAACATCTATTAAAATTGTCAATGCATACTACATGCTGTTGTTATACAGCAAAAAAATGGTGGGACGACATATTGTTAGGATCGAAATAATGAGATGTCATGGGGAAGCTAGCAAAGCAAACCTCGGAAGATGCCACATAAGAGGACATGCGAGAAATACACCAAAAAGTAATTGAATTGGTACATAAAGATTCATTTATGTATCTATTCAGCTAACTTCCAAAACACTTAGGCCAAGATCAAAAATGATAGTAGTATTTTGTTAGTTCCGCAATGATATAAGAATAATCACGGATATGAACTTAAGAGAGTGCGTGTTGGACCCGAGACTTGGTGGATGCAAATGAAGTGCAAAGGAGCACCTAAATGGACACCAAAACCATCCATACATAGCACTCCAAGGGCGCCTACTTGAAGCCATTCATTAAAGGACCTTTTTGGTCATTTCACCTTACTTTGTAATAAGTCTATAAATAGATTAGTTTAGGTCTTTAGTTCTTTGGTTGATGATTATTGTAAGTCTTGAACTTTTGAAATACCAAGTCCTCTCTCCTTGAGGCACAAAACCAAAACTTGTAACTAGGATAGCATTCAAGGGTGGAATCTCTTGTGATTGCTTGTTTGTTAGAAACGTTGGTGCTTGAGTGGTGGACTCCGCTCTTGTATCATAGTAAGAACTTGGTTCTTGTTAATGTGTTTTGTAGGGGTTTTAGAGTTTCATAAACTCTTTAGTTACTACTTTACATGTTTTCCTTGTGTCAAGTTATCTATCTTCTTTATCATTAAGTTTGTGTTTGTTTCCTTGTGTCGTTTTGTGTCTTGCTTGTTACGAGTATTTGCGGGTCACTTGTAGACTGTTTTGTGCTCATTTAGATACCAAACACGACCACAAATATACCAATAAATGGCTTCATCACATGATTCATTAGCCGCATAAAGGTACTAGGAGCGTTGGTAAGACCAAATGGCATGACCATCCACTCATATAGACCAAATTTGTTCTTGAATGCGGTCTTCAATTCATCACCCGGTTGCATACGAATTTGGTGATATCCGCTCCTAAGATCAACCTTAGAAAACACACAAGAGCCATTTAGTTCGTCAAGCATGTCATCTAGCCTAGGAATAAGATGATGATACTTTACCGTAATTTTATTTATGGCTCGGCAGTCCACGCACATTCGCCACGTCCCATCCTTCTTCGGCACAAGCAACACTGGGACCGCGCATGGACTCATGCTTTCCTTGATATATCCTTTGTTGAGGAGGTCCTCAATTTGCCGTTGGAGCTCCTTTGTATCCGTGGGGTTGCTCCTATAAGCCGGCTTGTTTGGCAATTGCGACCCCGGAACAAAGTTGATTTGGTGCTCGATTCCTCGAAGTGGAGGAAGTCCTTGTGGCAACTCACTTGGGAACACATCATCAAATTCCTGCAAGACATTAGAAATAGAAGACGAGATAGGGAAAGTGGATGGGTTAGCATTCAAAACAGAGTCAAAAGTAGCACGGGAGTAGTATCATCATACTCTTTGAAGAGGTCGCCCTTACGAGCCAACATTACCATCAAATCCCTACCCCTCAATGACGAAACTCCCTCTTGACCCTCACCCTTCCCACTCTCGGGTTCCTTCCCTCTACCCGCGGGTTCTTTCTCTTTCTTTCCCTTTCCTGGAAAATTCTTAATTTGTTGATGTGCCTCACACACTTGTGATGGTGATAGTGGTCGGAGGTTGTACTTTTGACCCTTGAACTCAAAGGAATAATAGTTGGTTCGGCCATCATGCTTGGTCGACCAATCATATTGCCATGGCCGACCCAACAAAAGGTTACAAGCATGCATAGGAATGATGTCACAAAGTACCTCGCCCTCATGATTTCCAACCTTGAACCGAATCACCACTTGACGAGTCACCTTCAACTCTCCACAATCATTCAACCATTGGAGTCTAGTCCTTATGTCGTGTTTGATGGGATCTTGTTTCAGGGGAGACGGTTGTGTGTACCTTCTAGCTCTTGGAGAGAGTTGTTTATGAGGGAGGAACACGATGGCGGTCTCATGGGTCACTTTGGAATTGATAAGACCCTCGGGATATTTGAGGAGCAATTCTATTGGCCTAGGATACGCAATGATGTTGTCAAAATTTACGGCCAATGCATGGATTGTAGGAGTGCTAAGTCAAGGCTCCTTCCTCACAGGTTATACACCCCGTTTCCCACGCCCGTGATGTGATATTTCTATGGATTTTGTGTTGGGGATGGCACGGACTCAAAGGGGTCGGGATAGTATCTTTGTTGTCGTTGATCGTTTCTCCAAAATGGCACACTTTATTCCATGCAAAAATAGTGAAGATGCGGCTAGTGTAGCTTCTTTGTTTATTGAAAATATTGTTAAGTTACACGGCATCCCAAGGACCATTGTAAGTGATAGGGATTCTAAGTTCCTTAGTCACTTTTGGAAGTCAATGTGGGGTAGGCTCGGAACTAAATTATTGTTTTCTATGTTTTGCCACCCACAAACCGATGGCCAAACGAAAGTAGTGAATCGAACCTTGGGTTCCATGCTACGTTCCATGGTTAAAGGTAAGTTGACATCTTGGGAAGATCACCTACCTCTCATAGAATTTGCTTACAATCGGGTGATCCATTCGAGCACGGGCATTACGCCCTTTGAATGTGTCTACGGCTTCAATCCCCTAACCCCCTTGGATCTAACTCCTTTGTCAAGTGATGTTGTTATTAGCTTAGATGGAAACAAGAGGGCCGAAGACATGAAAAGCTTGCATGAGAAGGTGAGGATGCGGCTTGAGAAGAAGAAGCAAGAGGTGGCCAAATGAGTCAACAAAGAAAGAAGGCGTCTTGTACTTGAGCCGGGAGATTGGGTGTGGGTACACCTACGTATGGACCGGTTCCCCAACCAAAGAAAGGGAAATTTGCTGCCAAGAGGTGACGGTCCATTCCAAGTTCTTGAAAGAATCAACGATAATGCTTACAAGATCGATTTGCCACCGGAATACCAAGTGCATAACACGTTCAACGTGTGTGACCTCTCACGGATTGATACCATTGAAGATGAAGAACCCTTGAGTTTGAGGTCAAAATTCTCTCAAGATGGAGAGGATGATACAGGTGTCACGGACTCTAGACCATTTACTAGAAGTCAAGTTCGGGAACTACAAAGACTTCAAGGCGTGTTTATGAAAATGGACGCGGTTGAGCTTGTTGCAAACTCGCCCAAGGGAGTGTACATATTGACATGTGGGGGCTGACATTAGGGGCCCAAAATACACCCCCAAGGCTGCCCCAGACGCTCCACACCCTCTCCTTTCATTAAGGGCAAAGGGGTCCTTTTGCCATCCTTTTTGTAAAGATTATTTAAGGTGTTTCTTTACTCTTGTTCTCTTAGTTAACTTATTCTTAAAAATCACTTGTAATATTGAACATCATCTTCCTCTCAAGAAGAGAGTAGACCACCATTTGACACCACAAGAAATGGTTTCTTCTTGTGTTGTGTGTATCGGGTAGAAACGAGAGTGCTTGAGGGAACCGAGCTCCTCTTGTGTTCCGTAAGAACGTGGTGCTTGTTAACTTGTTTTGTAGAGGTTTTAGAGTATTAATACACTCTTTAGTTGCTGCATTATGAGTTCTCCTTGCGTCAAGTTACATATCTTCTCTATCGTTTAAGTTGGTGTTTGTTGTTTCCGTTAAGTGTCTTGTGCGATTGCGGACTGTTTCGTGCTCTTTTAGATACCATTTGGTATCACGCAAGTACCTTGGCTCTTTTTGTCAAGCCTAACTGCAGACATAAAGATCAAAAAAAAAAAAAAATTAAAAATTAGCAAGGGGATACATGTTAAAGACAGTGTCAAAACTAGAATTCAATGGAATTGGTTATTCTGATTATTACCCAGACAACCTTACTCTGACTATGAAAACAAAAACAGGAATATACTAATTGATAGTAGTATAGCAAAAGATAATATATACTCATTGCAATGCATATAGTTCATATTTCCATACTTCAAATATCCCAACATCGATTTGTTACACTCTATTACATGGAAATGAACAGATAGAAACTTCAGTGAAATGTGCTTTCAAGGACCCAAGAAAAAGAGCCACTTAATATGTCTTTCCTGAAAACAAAAAAAAAATCAGCTTAATTATTATATGCTAAGCATTAATAATAGCCGCAACATTCCCCCTGAAATGTATTTTATGCGGAGAAGTGCTAAATGACCATAATTTTTTGACTCAAATTTGGCCACAATTGTGAAAAGACTTACATAGCCTTGTGAGTTCTTTCTCAAATAAATTCCCACACAGGGTAAAAATGTCAAAAGATTAACTAGTTTATAGTGTGAACCTAACTTTTTTCTATTGTGGCCAAAAGAATTTTCTTTTATGCGACACAACTGTTCTATATCTGTTGACAACAACTTCCAGTAATACGAACAAATAAAACCATACTAAAAGAAACATAATGCAAAGAGCCAATTTGAAAAGTTCACAAAATACATGATATTGATCAACTGTGTTCAGCTGCTAAGCCCTATTTATCATTTCTTAATTCAGTCTCTGTCTTTTTATTTTAAATTTAACTCATTGGGTTCATCATTCTTAATTAATTCCCTCATCAAGTGTCAAGTATTAATGAGCATTCAATTTTCATTAATACTTGACACTTGTTCTGTATCATTAATTAATTGTCTTGGCGTCAACATTGTGCAAAAGAACTTTAAAAAAAAGGCTATCATTGCAGTGGTTATGTTTTTTTCTTAGAAACTTATTCTCGTCTAACTTTTAGAATATGTATAAATCACAAATCAGTTGTTCTGCAGTATGTAAATCCAACTTCAAGAGAAGCTGATAAGTTGCTCTCTTTGGCTAAACACAACAGAAGGCAAACAATGGATGTATGGGAATGGTTACTAGTGAACGGAGATAATACATGATCCTAAACTTGATACCAAATTATAACTTTGACTTTAAACTTTAACATTGCATAAATATGACCTTTAACTATGCGAAACTGCACAAATATGACCTCCAATCCTACGTGGCAAAACGCGTGGTCAACATGCAAAACTGGGCGCATCCAGCTTAAAATCTAAGGGGCATAATACATGAATTTGACCTTAAACTTTGACAGTGCACGAATATGATCTTTAACTATTCAAAATTGCACAAATATGACCTTTAAATGACTTTTCACTATTATTTTTTCATTATTTTCGGCTCAAAGATTAAAATGGCATCTAATTTCTTTTGTCATTGCGGAAAAAGAGCAATATTGAAGATTTATTAATTAGGTGGGTCAGCCTCATACGAAAAAATCAAGCGGGTTTGTATATATATTATAAAGCAGAGAGTGAATTTAAGTTATATAATATATCTAAATATAATTTATTTAAATATTACATTAAAGATGAAACTTTACTGATAATAAAAAATTTATAGTTTTAATAAAACGTTATTAAATTAACGTTATTAAGAATAGTAGTAGTAGTATATTAAATTAACGTTATCAAATTAACGTTATTAAAATGTTATTAAATTAACATTATTAAAACGTTATTAAATTAACGCAGGGGCGGATCTACGCGGTTGTCATGGGGTTCACCCGAACCCCCTCGGTCAAAAAATTACGTTGTATATATAAGGTAGAAAATCTATATTTATGTACGTATATTAATGTTGAACCACGTGAAATAAGGCACTTAGATAGCCCGGTGGTGTTATTTGCTCTTCTTGGGCGCTTCCTTCAGCCTACTACGCGGGTTCGATCCCTAAATAAATAACATAACAACAACAACGACAATAATAATAATAATAAAAACGACGCCGTTTTAATACAAAAACAAGACTTTGACAGTGCACAAATATGACCTTTAACTATTCAAAACTGCACAAATATAACCTCCCTCCAAGTCAGCCCTTTTAACGATGTGGCACCGTATGATTGGATTACCTTTCCACATAGGCGCGAGTGAAACTCACGCATGGGGGTTGCAAAATCGGAGGTCATATTTGTTCAGGTTTTAAATAGCCAAAAATCTTATTTGTGCACTATCAAAGTTTAAGGTCAAAGTTATAATTTGGTGTCAAGTTTAGGGTCATATTTATATATTATCTCCTAGTGAACGTCATATTAATTTGTTTGAACCAGAGAGATCTGGTTTGGTTGTCACTGATTCATTAACATACAGAAAGAGGCAGAGGAGAGAAAGAGACTGAAAAGAGATTAGGGTTGAAAGCATAATTTCAAGATATACACAAATTTGGCTAAACCATGTAAATACAGTAACAATTAGGCCAAATATTGTCAACAAGATGCCCAGCCAGTGTTTGACTGTAATTTTCTCTAAATTTAAACCACTTCTAATACGTTATAGGTATTTTGACTTGGAAATGAATTTGATTCTACAAGAAAACATGTTCAGTAACCCACAACATAACACTGAAAGAAATAACCACCAAATCAATTCATGTCATAAGTGTCTTATTTCACTAATGGATCTGTCAAGAACATCCCTTAGCATTGTAAGAACAAATTCATAACAAAACACATTAGTCAACATATAAGTGATAAATAACTTCTACTTCAGGTGATGCACGCCGAAACGAATTTAACACGACAGGGATTTTGGTATTGATCTTTTCACAAGCATCATCATAATCTAAATAGGTCACGATTATCATCGTCATTTGCATGGGAGATCTGGCCTATAGAAGCTTGTATGTCTTAGCTTAACTTTCTTAAGGAGATTAAATGTCACATCTGAGAAAGCTTCCAATTTAAGACACTGTAGTTCTGGACTATCATCATGAACTGGGCCATAAACCTGTATATGAAAGAGTCAGTAAAAGAACTCTCTAAACTTGGTGAGGATAAAACGAAAAAATAAAAGAAAGAAAAAGGAAGGAGTAAATTGGTTATGAACCTTGATTTCCAAATATTGCAAATACTGGGAACTTCTAATAAAGAAAAGAACAAACGAGAGAACATCCTATTTAGCCAAACAAATCTTGTCTAGGTGAAGATGCTTGAGACAGTTAAGATCGAACAGAAGCCTTATTGGTACTTCACCTGCTGCTGCAGACAAGACCTAGGAAGAAAATACAAATGACTTAAAGCCCTAAACATATTCAAACTTGGAAAATGCTCAATGAAGTGATAACGCACGTTTACCTTGAAACTTTCACCTTTCACTTCAAGATGTTCGAGATAACAGAAAGAATCAAAGCAATATCTTGTCTCCACATGATAATGCATAGACTCAAGTGTGAGTTTTACAAGACGTGGGACATTCTTCAAACTTATAGACCCTTCTCCTTTAGTGAAGTAGTAGAAGGCTCGCAGCATGGGAGCATTAATTTCAATGACATCGGAGCCAACATTGTCATGCAACCATAACTGATAGAGCAATGGACAATTGGAGATTAAATTTTCAAGCAATTTGGTAGAAATGGAGATATTACGTAATTCCAGGCTAATTAACCTATGAAAAACTTTCAAGGCTGGTGGAGCAAACCGTATTAAACAACCTCTGAGAGACAAATGCATCAATTGCAAACAATTGAAAATTGAAGAAGGCAATTTGGGCAGTTTAGATGGATCAAATGAAAGATCAAGATGTTGAACGCTATTCCTAGAGAGGAAATATATCAACTTGACAATCACAGGACAATCTCCAAGATAATAATTGGAGAGGATAAACTTAGTAATTGATCCAACATGAGAAGCAAAAAGATGACACATAATGTTAGTAAATTTAATTATAAGAAGTATGTCCTTTGTTCTTCCCCAAAATGTTTGGTCGAGATTCAACTGAGGAGTTCTGCACCATTTATATCTCCATTTCGTGGATAAGATGCTCGTCCTCACAGTTTCTGGTAAAGGCGAACATATCGAATATGATCGATAACATTCTCGGGAAGGCTACTAAGTTGATCCAGAGGTACACTTTGACAAGCATGTGTTTCTCCATTAGAATACATAATGAAACAATAATAGCCAATTGAAAACCTGCAGAAAGAAAACAAGAATATGAAGATAAGAAATAGATGAGCTTATTCACATAAAAGAAAACTCAACATGCTAAAACTAAAAGAAGGAAAAGAAAAGGATGCTAGACATTAAGGTTGAACCACTTATTTTTGCAGATGACTTGATGATCTTCTGTAAAGGTGATGTGCATTCTGTGACTAGAGTGAAAGAGGCTTTGCAACATTTTAGAGAAACCACAGGGATGGTTGCAAACATGGAGAACTAAATGATATTTGTGGCAGGTGTGAAAGAACAAATGAAACAACAATTACTGCAACTAACAGGTTTCTCGGAAGGGTGTTTTCCCATAAGATACTTGGGGCTTCCTCTCTCTTAAAAAAAATGGAGCAAGGTTGAGTGCTATCAGTTGGTGGATAGAATTACAAAGAGAATAAAAACTACTTATGCAAAGAAGCAGTCCTATGCAGGAAGGCTTCAAGTGGTACTAGCAGTTCTCTTTTCAGTGCATAGCTTTTGGGGCTCTGTGTTCATACTGCCTCAAAGTATTGTTAAAAAAGTTGATCAAAGTGTAGAGCTTACTTATGGGGAGGATCTGAGGATAAGAAGCATATAGCTTTAGTCTCATGGGATAAGGTCCGTGTACCTAAAATGCAAGGAGGTTTGAATATTAAAGAATGTGGGACTTGGAATAAAGCATCCAATGGGAAACTAGTATGGCAATTGGCTACTAATCAAGAGTCTTTGTGGGTTAAATGGGTGCATGGAATAGACTCATTTTGGACACATAAAGCACCAATGGATAGTAGCTAGTACTTGAGGAAACTTAATGCCATAAAGCTGGAGATAAGGACCTGGTATGATCAGGGACAAGATAAGTTCATCACTGGAAGGAAATACTCAACAACTAGAGGATATCTGGTACCGGTTGAGCAGCAAACAAAGTTAGGAATAGCAGATTTAGTGTGGAACCAAATTTCCCTGCCAAAACACAGGTTTATTAGGAAGATTGTTGGAACCTTGAAGTTTTGATGAATGACAATATGAATGAAACAAGTTGAATTTGATTCAAACACTTGATGATAAGGGAAAGCAAGTTGACTTGAAAAAGGAGTCATATGTGAAGGAGTTTCACTTCTAAGCATATCCTTAAGAGTCCAATGTGTGAAAGGAGAAAGATTCTGAAAATTGAAGAATTCAAAAGAGTTGGAGTTTTACTACAACACTAAGGAGACAAGAGTTGGAATTGAAGAAGGAGTCTCACTTGAAGTAGAACTCTATGCAATGAGAGTTCTAATTAAAGTAGAAGTTTGAAATAAAGAATGACTCTTTGGAAAGTTGTGCTTAAATAGAAGATGCAGCAACCAGAATAATTCACACACTTAAAAAAGCAGAAAAGCTCAATCGACAGATTGACTTCACGAAGTGCTACTCAATCACTGAAAAAACACATTGAAGAATCTGGTCCTCAGTACAGAATCCAGCTAAGAGTTTAAGCGTTGATTTTTAGAGTTGTTCATTGTGTTTGAGCTATTCATGTAATATTAGTATCAGTGTGTTATAAACTGAATTAGGAGCTAGTCTTCGAGTTGGGAAAACTCAGAGATTTTGGGAACACATACCTTGGGAGGTGTGTGTAGTTAGGAATTAGAGTTTATAATTCCTAGTTATTGATTTGGGAACACATACCTTGGGAGGTGTGTGTAGTTAGGAATTAGAGTTTATAATTCCTAGTTATTGAGTTCTAGGGATTAGAGTTTATAATTCCTAGTTGTTGAGTTATAGGAATTAGAGTTTATAATTCCTATTTGTTGGTTACAAGAGTTTTGTAATCAGTCGTTGTTGAGGCTCAAAGTTTTTTAGTAAAGTTGGGGTTAAATTTTGTAGAGGTGCAAGTCGTGGTTTTTTACACCTTTTGAGCCGGGTGTTTTCCACGTAAAAATTATTGTGTTCTTTACTTTCTGTTTACTGCTTCCTTGAAATACGTCAGTGGAAAACGTTAGGCAACACGTTCCATCGATAAGCAAAAGTTAGGCAAAAATAAGAAAATCAGTAGGGCACGAATTCTTAACAAGTGGTATCAAAGCGGGTTATCTTGTGAAGGCTAACACCTTAAGATAAGATCCAAGATGAATTCTACACCACCTACTGGATACTACGAAGGACAAGACATCAATAGGCCTCCGTTGTTCAAGGGACAATACTACTTAGGATGGAAAAAAAGGATGAAAGATTTCCTTAAGGCTGTGGACTACGAACTATGGAATATAATTATCGATGGACCTCAATACCCTATGAAGAAGCATGTTGAAAAGAAAGAAGTATTAAAGGACAAGAACGAGTATGATGAGGCTGACTTTAAGATGCTTGGAAAGAATGCTAAAGCCAAGTATATTCTTACTAGTGGACTTGGAATAGATGAATACAATAGGATCTCAGGTTGTACCTCCGCAAAATAAATTTGGGATACTCTTGTGGATAGATATGAGAAGAATATGGAGAACTTCAAAAAGAACGAGGGAACCAAGGATAAGTTACCAGCATTAAAGACGTCTGACAAAGAAGAATCAGATATGGATGATAAAAAACTTGTCAAGAACTTTAAAAAACAATTTATGAAAGACAAGCGTCAGAACAAGAAAGGAACAAGTAGAAGGTGTTGTTCCAATGATAAGTCTCAAGGTGGTTGCTTCAAGTATGAGAAGATAGATCACATGATCAAAGATTGTCCAATCTGGGAAATAGAATGGAGAAAGGAAATGGCTGAAAGGGAATTAAAAGAAAAAACCAAAAAGAGGAAAGAATATGCAATGGTAGCAGCTTGGGGATTTGACTCAGACGATGATTAAGTTGATGAAGCAGCACTCATGGCTCTTGGAGTTTCAGACTTGGAGGAAGAAGATGAAGCTTCTGAGGTAAGTATACTTGAACTTAAAGAAAAGTTGCATTTTTTTTCTAAAACAAAACTTACTTCATTGATGAGTGCACTAATTGATGACTTCCAAGAATCAACATTTGATAGGGATGAGTTGTTCAACAGTCTTGCAAGCATCAAATTTGATTTTATTGATTTAGAAGCTTGCAAGAACATTGTCGAACAGGAAAACAGCACTCTCAAGAAATAGGTTGTGCAACTTGATTCTTCAAACAAAGTCTGAAGTTCTAAAATTGACGCTCTCTGAAAAGAGAAAAAAGGCCATGAGTAAAGATCAAGAAAATGCTGAACTTAAGCTAGTTAGATACAAACAAGAATTTCATGATCTAACTGAAAAAATGAATAAGTTGAGTCAAGAAGTTTCTAAACTAAAACTTGATCTTAAAAGGGCAAATAGGTGGACAAACTCCTCAAGAATTGTTCACAAATTGGGGGAAAGAAATTACAGTGAAAAGGCAGGATTAGTATTCCTCAAAAATTTTGATGTTCATAAAGATTTATGTTATATTTTTGGTAACCTTGGACATCCAACCACTGAATGTTCATTTGCTGCCAAAAGCAGATCTAGCAATCTAAATCTGGCAAATAAACTATCTCAGACCAAGAAAAGGATAAGTAAACCTGGTCAGAGAAACAGGTCACGTAAACTATTGCCTACATGGGCTAGAAGAAATCTGATTCATCCATTTACTCATAAGAATGGACCCAAGCTTGTCTGGGTGTCTAAATTTAACCTCTAATTTGTTTTGCAGGAGAGAGTGAAAGGAGGCAAGCAAAATTTGTACATGGATAAGGCTTGCTCAAGGCATAAGACTAGAAGAAAATAAAGTTTCTTTCACTCACCACATTTAAAGGGGGAATGGATCATTTGAAAGATGGCTAGATTTGTAGTGCTTATGTAAGGGGAAGCAAGGGAGGTTTAAAAAAATAAAAAAAAGAGGATGACTGTGAAACTGATGTGCATGCACAGGAACATGTTGTACCACCTGGTTTAACTATTGTACAGACTGAGGACATATTGACAGGGGAACATGTTATACCACATGGTTCAATGTTGTACATACTAAGAGCATATTGACAGGGGGAACAACAAATCAAGAAATTAATGCATCAATAACGCCAACACAAGCTGATGATAATTCTGTTGGTAATTCATAAGAATTGGTGTTGTCACAAGAATCTTGAGATATCTCATGGGAATCAATGGCTTAAGATTATGGTATTTAAATAAAAGTAATTTCACTCTTGAGGGCTATAAAGATGTTGATTATGTGGATTACTTAATTGACTGAAAATGCACCACTATCACTAAGTAGATAGCATTTGAAAAGAATAGGTTAGACTTAGGGATGATTAAAATTGCATGAACTCCCCTCAATGATTGACTAGAATAACCAATTTTCTTTTTGATCTTATTAGCTAAAAAGTTATTCTATCCAGTCTTGCACATTTAGTTGTGTGTTCCAATTCCAGATTTTTGACTTTTCTAACCTAATTTTGTATTAGATTGTGCAGAAAAATAGGTACAAGCAAGCAATTGTGACCACAAAAATTTTCTTATCAGGTATGTTCTACACTAACATAAGCATAGGCTGTCTAAGTTGAAACAGTTGAGCACACCTGTTCAATTCCATACAGTTCATCCTCTCATTGTCTAATATAGCTAATGAATTGATTGACCAAACTTTCTTTGATTCTCTGCAAATGGTTATGCACAAATATTTTCATTCTACACCAGAAATTCCTTCTTCTCTCTCAATCAAAATATCAGTTTTTGGATTATGTATTTGCCAAAGTTGATCATCAATCACACGCAACATATGTTTCTGAAGAATGAAAAGGGACATGTTCTCCCTTTTAGTTCCTAATTAGCTATTTTTGGGGACTTCTCAGTTCTAATTCAGGTTTGACTTATATAAAAAAAATAATGGATGTTCTTGAACAAATGAATCATGTTTCTCTACCTGTTTTAATAAGGAAAGATAATACTCATTTAAAATAAAGAGGATTTAGCTGACAAAAATCTGAACTAGAAGCTGCATAAGACAATCATGAAGTGTAATAAGAGTCTTGTAAGGAGAGGATCATGACTTTGAATCTTGACCTTGACTGATAGAGGGATGAAAATGTTGAAGACATTCGCCAATTGACACAGTTGATATCACCTCTTCCACCTTCCTCATCAGCTCTTCACTAATTGTATCCTTAGCCATGTCCCATTTTTATATCGTATTCATTTTTTATTAATGCTCAGTTGTTTTTCCATGTTCAGTACTAGCTTAGGTTTAATGAGGAACATGCTCTGACAGTTAAATGGAATGGTTATCTTTGCTAAATTGGCTCATATTTTTGCTCTCTTTAATACATTACTATGTTGGCTAAAGTCTTTGTCTGATTGTTTTGGTGATTGCCCCAGTGGCCATGAATAGCATAACAAATCACTTTGGCTAGTATATTATTGCATTGAAATGGTTTTCGGTGATGCCAAAAGGGGAAGATAAGAGGGTTATGCAATGTTTATAACCCATTGACTAACTTGTTTCATTCTAGTGTTTTAAACTTTAGTGCCAACAGGTGAAGATGTTTGAATGCACAAAGACAAAAGGTTTGTCATCATCAAAAAGGGGAATTTGTTGGAACCTTGAAGTTTTGATGAATGACAATATGAATGAAATAAGTTGAATTTGATTCAAACACTTGATGATAAGGTAAAGCAAGTTGAGTTGAAAAAGGAGTCATATGTGAAGAAGGAGTTTCACTTCTAAGCATATCCTTAAGAGTCCAATGTGTGAAAGGAGAGATTCTAAAAATTGAAGAATTCAAAAGAGTTGGAGTTTTACTACAATACTAAGGAGACAAGAGTTGGAATTGAAGAAGGAGTCTCACTTGAAGTAGAATTCTATACAACGAGAGTTCTAATTAAAGTAGGAGTTTGAAATAAAGAATGACTCTTTGGAAAGTTGTGCTTAAATAGAAGATACAGCAGACAGAATAATTTACGCACTTAAAAAAGCAGAAAAGCTCAATCGACAGATTGACTTCACGAAATGCTACTCAATCACTGAAGAAACACGTTGAAGAACTTGGTCCTCAGTACAGAATCCAGCTAAGAGTTTAAGCGTTGATTTTTAGAGTTGTTCATTGTATTTGAGCTATTCATGTAATATTAATTTCAGTATGTTATAAAATGAATTAGGAACTAGTCTTCGAGTTGGGGAAAACTCAGAGACTTTGGGAACACATACCTTGGAAGGAGTGTGTAGTTAGGAATTAGAGTTTATAATTCCTAGTTATTGAGTTATAGGGATTAGAGTTTATAATTCCTAGTTGTTGAGTTATAGGAATTAGAGTTTATAATTCCTATTTGTTGGTTACAAGAGTTTTGTAATCAGTCGTTGTTGAGGCTCAGAGTTTTTTAGTGAAGTTGGGGTTAAATCCTGTAGAGGTGCAGGTCGTGGTTTTTTACACCTTTTGAGCTGGGTGTTTTCCACGTAAAAATCATTGTGTTCTTTACTTTCTATTTACTGCTTCCTTGAAATACGTCAGTGGAAAACGTCAGGCAACACGTTCCATCGATAAGCAAAAGTTAGGCGAAAATAAGAAAATCAGTAGGGCACGAATTCTTAACAAAGATTGCTTACTATAAAAAGAATGAAGCACTTGAACATACAAGTAGAAGATGTTTACTGTGTGTTATGTCAAGCTGAAGTAGTGGAAACAAGCAAGCATTTGTTTGAAGATTGTACATATGCAGTGGCGGTTAGAGAAGGGCTAATGCAATGGGCAAACATTCAGCTACCAATTGAATATTTGAAGCATACACTCGAGAGGATTAAAAGGAAACATTGGAAGAGATTCCAGAAAGAAGTTGTAGCTCCGTTATGGGGAGGAATGATCTATTATATTTGGAAGGCAAGGAATTGGCAACAATTCAGACAAGTTCATATTCAGCACTCAGAAACAGTTGGACAGATTACACGAGAGATGGTAGAAAGAAAAGAATTTTTTAGCAATACAAAGAGAGCACACAGATGTAGGTATTTTTGGCAGAAATATTGCACTTAAGCACTGCCCATTGGAGGCTCATACTGCTTAATACCCTTAGCAGGGTATAAGAGTAAGAGGGCTCTTTAGGTTGCAAGTATTTGTTGGTTAATGGTATATTCACATTGGTTACAAAAAAAAAAAAAAAAAAAAAAACAATACATATTCTTTGGGTGTATGGTCTTTGGTTGTAAACAGTAATATTTACATTTGTTACCAAAAAAACAATATATTACATAACTACATCAGTAATATATGGAAAATCAATAGAGCAAAATTAATCAAGTCTTTCAATTTGTAAACAATACACCTGTAAGTATCCAAGAATAGGACTCGTAACAAAGGTTATTCAGATTTGTTATTCTAAAAGGAAAAATGAAATGAGCTTACCAAGATCCAGAATGATGGTGTTAGCTTTTTTGTAGATTGTGTTTATAAACTTTCAGATGCTAAGCACTATTTGTAGCTTTTTAACTTAACTCTTTGGTTTCATCATTCTTAATTAATTCCCCCTCAACTTTCAATATTTATAAAATAGCGTTTCAGTTACCAATGAAAAGAATGAGCATTCAATTTTCCGTCATAATTGACATGATTTGTCTTCCCCTTTTTAAACACTTGTTTACAATATCAGTAACTAATTGCCTTGCTTTTTTTTACTTCTGTATTTTGCTTTGTTCGACTACCAGAGAAAAAACAAATGGCAAGCGAAAGTTCAAATTGACCTCGAAAAGCGAAATAATGACAAGGAAAAGTGAACGGAGGGAGGACATCGGGGTACACATTCTTATCCTTATCTAATGAATATGTATGTGAAATTGCAATACCCCGCATTTTCGGGTTAAAAATTTGAACCGTCGTTTTTACGTGTATAATCACGAATCCTATTATTTCTATATAAACATAAGTGTCATGGTCATTAACCTAGCGTGAAAAGTGCCTTTGAGGGGAAGAATGTTCATAGTAATCACTTAGGGGTCGTTTGGTTTGGAAATTGTTATCCCGGGATAACTAATCCCATATACATGGTGGGATTAGTTATCCCGGGTAAGTTATCCCGGGATAACAATTTTCAAATCAAACGACCCCGAGTGAAGGAGAGTTAAGAACTTTCGCTACCGATCAAATTTGGAAATTCAATTCTACAAGGGTCACTTTTGAACATGTATAACTTTTGAAATATGTGTAATTTTGGGGCTCAATACCCACCAAATTGTAGATAATTTAATTATCTTTCCAACACATCTGATTTCGCCTCAATCCTATACCCAAGTAAAAAAGTTATGGGAATTTTCTTGAAGAGGCAGTAAGGGTCCGCGATAGAGGCGCGATGCGGAGCTCATCGTGGAGATTACCCTCCGCGACGTGCCGTTAGTTTAAATTCGTCAATTTTTGGATTTGTTGACTTGGGAGGAGGGGTATTGTCGTCCTTTCACTTATAAATGACCCCTAAACTCTATATTAACTTATTTCCATTCATTTTCACGACATAACATTGTTATATTGTCTGAAACCGTCTTTTGCCGATACGGATTTTGTTATGTCCCGAGATAGGGTGTTAAAATCGGACAGAATAAAGCAAACCACAAGTAAAAAAAAATAAGAACAACACAGTAGATTTATGTGAAAACCCTTGCAGAAAAAACCACGGGCAGAGGCAGAGGAATTTCACTATGAAAGGAGAGGAGTACAATGTGGAGAATGTGCATATTTTCTGAATACTCAAAACAACCCACTAAATGCACTTATATAATACGTGCATACAAATAAATCCTAGGCCTAAAAACATAAAGGTCCATACCGTGGGGGCTTCACCCCGATCCCTATGCTACCACCATAGACCCTATTGAAAATCACAAACATGAGTCACACCACAAAACTTTCAGAGCCTGATCACCAAAATTCGGGTCACAACACTGACACAGGGATTGTACATGAATTAGAAACTCCAACCCTTACAACAAACTTGGGTTGGAGGCATGGCCACCGATTCAAGAACGGATCCCATATAGCTCGTGGGATACTTCTCAGAAATGTAGGGTGTACCATCTAACTCACAAGTAAACTAAAGAGTTGAGTCATGTTTCACAAGAATGTTTTGAAACTCCTGAGTTATATCCATGTGTTTTTGATCAATATTATAGTAGATCATTTTTTAACTACTCTCAATTAATTTACATAAATTATATGTTACTTTGAATTGTTCTACATATCAGTACTTTCGAGTATTGAACCCTCACCCCCACCCCCTCAATATTATAGGTTCTGCGGTATAGTCTATCACATCAATAGACCACTTGAGGTATGACAGAATTGGTGAGCCACCCATTTTTCGAAAGGCATTTACTCATATGTAAGTCTTTCAGTATATGATCCAGCTGTCACGACCCCGTTTGGAGTCATGATGACACCTATCGCAGTCCACCGGTAGGTAAGCTGATACCGTAACTCGGAGCTATGAAAATGGGTTACCTCGGTAAGAACGTCCAACATGGACTCTATGCATGAACACAATATATAACAACAAAATTTCACAACTAAAGGCAATCGATATTCAAAAAAAAATCCCACAACCTGATAGTATTAATACAAGAGCTTCTAAACTTGACAAGAGGAATTTACAATCTCAGAATCTAAAATTCCTTAAATAATCTCATACATTTTTCTCGAAAGCAAAAGACAAATAAGAATAGAGGGGAAATATTGTAACTCGATCTTCAAGAGCTCACCCTGTCTCCAAATAGTCAACTCGCATGAACTAGCTCAATGGTGGCAACTAGGACCTGGGTCTTCACCAAAAAGGTACAAAAGTATAGTATGAGTACCAAAACACGGGTACTCAGTAAGCATCATCGGCTGACTGAGCTCAAATATAATGTAAGAACGATTTAAAGTAAGACAATAATTTTAAAGTCAAGGGATAGCATCGAACCCGAATCTGCTTTGATACCACTGTAACAACATTTATACTACTAAAGCAATAACATGACATACTATCTCTATATACTCCATAATATCCATATCATTTCAAAAGCATACAACCATATACACAATAGTAAAATATTTACTTGTCATAATCATCATCAACCATCTTTAGAACATACACACAAAAACTTACCATGACATCCCATATCGCCAAAAAGTACACGAAAAAGAGCATAACAAAGAACTCATCACGACGTTCCATACCACCGGATAGTACACAAAAGAATATAACCAATAATACCATAAAGCACAACTACTCCATCAATTTATCAAAAACCGCGGGTAGCACAACCCCGCCATGACTCATTACCAAAATTCACTTTTAAATAACCATACCGTAATTCAACATAAATAAAGCAACATTGTCATAGAATAGGCATGTAATCATTAATTCTATAATTCATTGATAAATATGGCAAAGTCCATACTAATTAATCTCATTTTTTCAAAAGTCAAAAGATTACAAGTTTTAAAATCACTAGTCATCAAATTGGGAAAAAACTACAAGTCACTCATAGTATAAGTTAATCAACTATCATAAGGTCATTCTTTAACTAGCATCATCATGACATGAGTTATCAATTAGGCCATCTCAACTTCACATGTTAGGAGATAATTTAACTAATCGTCACGCAATACTAGATCCATCATCACTAAGCATGTCACAACCTTAAGGACTAGTTTCCATATTTTAATCAAGTAAAGTCCACCAACTAGTTTACTAGGTTTCAAATAATAATCATATATTTTAGAAGTAGCTAGTTATCACATAAGCCATCTTACTAGGCAAGATTTCATAATATAACCTCTTATTCAAGTCAAGTATATATATTAGGTTAGCCCTTGATTTTATGCAAGTTTATACATAACACTAAGCCTTAACTCAATATTAGGCATAAATTTTCTCTAGTTGCTAATTCAGCATCAACAACGGTCACACCTCTTATATAGTGATTTGGAACAAGGAATGAATAGTCATACATCAAGAGAGACCTCATATCTTAAGCACATAGATGGTTGACCCCACACGACCTAACCTTACCAATATCAATGCATATAAGTAAATTTGTCCCACTCGGCATCACAATATTCTTACCTCTTCCGGATTAGCCGGGCATCATCACAGTATCACATATTCCTCCGGACTCAAACCGGGCATCATCATAATATCACATATTCATCCGGACTCGAACCGGACATCATCACAATATCACATATTCCTTCGAACTCGAACCGAACATCATCATAATATCACATATTCTCCGGACTCGAACCGGGCATCATCATAAAATCACACATTCTTCCGGACTCACCGGGCATCATCATAATATCAATAAACACTTCAACTAATGGATTTGTGTTCTAAATCCAACCAGTAATAACATGCAGATCATACTATTCAGCCTAAAAAAATAGAGCAAATGAACTTGAGAATTGTAAGAAATTAACTCTTGAATCAGGAAATATGAACCATTTGGATAACAGTAGTGGACAGAACTTTGCGGAGGCATATAGGCCCCTTTATATGCATTGAGCTAATGTTTCCTTCACACTGTTTTTCTTGGACAAAGCAAACATCAAACAAAAATAATTAGGTGGAATGGAAGACCTATCATCTAATACACCTGGGCCTGTCTTTATAATAGGAAAATAAATTGTTTAAACCACAGATTTCCAAGACATGCAACACCCTGCATCTAGCGAAAGTGATAAGGGAGAGACCAAGAGAGACCTCAGAATTTGTAACACCCCGCATTTTGGGCTAGAACGTAAACTGTCATTCCTTCGCATACAGGTTCCAAAATCCATAAATCCAATGCAAATTTGGCATATTAATCAATTATGTTGTGTGGTAATCTATTTGAGCATGAATTAAGATTATAGAGGTCCCTTAACTCAAGGATAAGTTGAAATCTTTTCCATCGATTGAGTTTTAGTGAGCGTCTAAACTTGAGTTAACTTCCAGCGACCATCACTCCCAATATATATATAATTAGAGGACCTACTATATATCAAATGAAAGTTCTTTAAACTATCTTTCCAATGATACTAATTTTACCAAAATCCAACACCCGAGCAAGAAGTTATAGCTTTGCAAAGAGGAGTGCATCGCCTAACAAATCGCATAAGGCTACTGGAATAGGTGTGTGTCGTACACCCTAACTTATTCCATAAGGTGTGTGATTAACACCCTAATGTGTGCAATAAAGTGTGAGCCGCACAACCTATCTTATGTGATAAGGTGTGTGCCGCATACATTATGACCCAAGTGACTTAAACACTCCATTTTTTGGGAAAGATGGTCCTTTTCCCACCCTTATTCAGCCATAAACACGAAATTCAGTCCCCAATTCTCTAAAATACATCCACACTCATCCAAAATTCTCAAGAACACTCCCAAGGTTTTCAAACTAAAAATCCAAATAAATCAAGATTCAATCGTGGGTTTTCAAAATTGATTGAAGATTTGGAATCCCCAAACCATAGGCCTCAAGAATCATCCATCGAATTCCTAATTCGAGGTACGCGGGCCTTTCTTAAAATCTCATGGGCATAATTTTTTTTTTAAAATTATGTACAAGGTTTAGAAATCATGATTTTAAGGAAAGGGTTTTGGATCTATGACTTTAATCATGTTTTAGAAGCCTTGATGATATTGTTTTAGTCTTTAGGCCTTCCCCCAAATTGATTTGAAATTATATATGTATGTAAGCATGTGTTTTAAGGTTGATGATTGAATTGAGAGCATGACTCATGAAAAATTCCTCTCTTGTTATGACTTTTCCTTTACTTATGATATGCTATGGATTGTTTTGAGTGCATCTTGAAAGGCATGTTATGAAATATTTTTGAGTAATGTTATATTTGGATTATGAATGTGATCTCAAAAGAGAGGATGGTTTATGTTAATAAATATTGAATATGATCATATAACGAAAAGAGTTGCATGGTTTGTTAAAGAATTCATGACCACCACATGTTTGAAAGCATGAGAATTCTTGCATAGTTTTTGACTTATGTTTTTCGAACATGAAATTTCTTATACTATTTGCATGCTTGGGTGGTCAGAACTATGTTTTAGATGAAAGAATTATGGCATTATGGTTCAGAATTACGACTTGCAAGTCTTGGTATGACAATACCAAAATAGACAATGCCATAACAGACTCAGACAAACATAGAAACAAGATTTTCATGACTTAAGATTTCAGAATGATATATGTTTAGAAATGGATAAAATTGGGCATAAAGAGATATTAGGTGGTCCCCTGAAGAAGGCACGAGTTCAGACAACTCATTGCTCAAAACCATGATTTTCCGATCCGGGTATATTATATTATACTGGCCTAGTGCCCTGTGGCGTAGTAGACTTAGACACTCCAACCCTTGCGACACACTGGGGTTGGGGACTTCCCCGCCGAGTCAATGGTGGACTCCATATAGCCCATGGGGTTTTAGAATTGTAGGGGTGTACCACCTAACTTAGAAGTAATACAAAGATCAGAAATTGCATTGACTGAAAGGTTTTATGTTTTCAAGAATGCCCATGTGTTTTGAGATTATATCTTTCATGATGTTTCTGATTAGATCTCAACTATTTTATTTATATACAAGCCTTATTTTAGATTTCTTCGCGTACCAGTACAGCTGTATTGACCACCCCTACCTTCTAGGTTTTGAGGCATAATATAGAGGGCCTTATAAGCAGTAGATTCCGACAGACAGAAGTGCAGAGTCCAGTTGGTGAGCCTTCTATATTTCAGAAGGGCTATTTATTTTTAGAAATTTATCATAGTTATGGTTTTGGTCTACTGGGGGCCTTGTCTCAATTTTCAGACAGTTGTTATTTTATCATGCCATAAAGATTTCGCAGACTGAGTCAGATGTTATTTAGATGTTGCTGAATTGCAATGTCATCATTATTTATGAATTCATATTAAACCATGATTCCATATTATGTTTTGTTCCGCATCTTCTATTATGGTGTGAACATTGTGCAAGACTACCAAATAAAGAGGGGTGTCCGGTCCTACCTGGTTCAGGATGCTCGTCACGGCCAGGCCTCAGTTTGGATCATGACAAACTTCATATCCGAGCATGGTTCATGGTCCCAGGGTGTCTGTGAAATTGCGTCGGGTAGAGTCCTATTTATGGGTGTGTAGCATGCCACACTTATAAGCAGGAGGCTACTAGGAGTTAGGAATGGTTCCCTTTCTTTATGTTCTAGCACATGCTATGGAGTCAGAATGTTCCTCTTTCATCATCTAATTTGTGCTATAGTGTTGCCCATACGAAAGTAAAGTTATCCCAGTTCTTTCCTTACTTTGATGTGCTCAGATATATCTCATTGTTGAGGTAAATCAAGTGCAGAAGTTTAGAATTTAAATGGTATGGTCCTTTATGATTGAGCCATATAAGATTTTGAAATTGTGCAAGGACTTGTGGAAAATCCATTAGTGCTTTAGGGTGTATTGATTCTAGTGTAAACTTTGATTTTGATGAAATCGTGATTTTCAACCTGCGGTGTGTAGCATAATATTGGAACTGTATTTCCATCCTAGTAGTAGTATAAGTTAAGGTGTCGGTGCCATGGCCTATTGGTAGTGAGATTAAACCAAGAGGCTGGTGATATAAAGTCACAAAGTTAAAAGTCAGAGTGAGGGTGACTTTTGTGTGAATAAATATTTTAGTTGAAAAACCGATGTTTAAGGATGATTTACCCTTTAATAGTGATAGACTAATGTGGTAGCTAGTGGCATGTGTGGATTGTATGGTAGTCTATGGGGTAAGTGTTTGACTCAGATTTGTATTTATACAAAGTAAGATGTGTATTCTTAGATCATTGATTATTATGTGTCAAGTTTCTATCTCTTGTAATCTTGTTATCATTGTGTTGTTGTAACTCAAAGTCTAGTGAAGTCGTGTAGGGCTCTTTTGATTCATTAGCATAGTTTTCTTGTCATATATCCATTTTCTTGTTCACAGAACAGGCCTATTTCGATTCAGTAGCAACTTATTGCTCATCTTGTTATTCTTGTGTTGGTTAGAACTAGGGGTTTAGTGGCGTAATGGCAAAAAAAATGGTAAGGGCGATTTATTGAATATATGTAAATCAAAATCTTTTTTCATGAGATTGAGTTGGTAATAAAGTGATACATCCTTGTGTGTTAGTTTAGTAGAAGGTAGAGAAGGAGTTATTTGTTAAGGTGAATTATTGTTTGCTTGAAGTATGAAATGGTTAGATTAGCCAGTAAATTATAATTATAGACTCATGGCTGTTTGTGGAATTTGAAGGTAGACTAAATGAACTCTTGGGTAAGTAAGTGTGATGTGAGAAAGCTGTATAAGTAGATAAGATTGTTTGGGGTTATGATATAAGATTAAGGTTGACCATGTCTATTATGTGACTTTACACCCCTTGACCTTCTTTTCATTGGTAGTTGTAAACTAGTACTACTTGTGAGAAGGTATGTAGTAGATTTTTGAGGTATTTGGATAGAATGTCCCAATTTGATGGACTAGTATATTATGTTGCATTCTTCATTGGTGGTAGATGATTGATGTTAGACTATAGGCTTGAATTTAATGTAGAATGTGGATGTAAGAATAGTGGCTTAAAATTAATGATGAATATTTTGTGAGAATTGTGTGTCAGGTTGGGTTGTAAATCATGTTTAGCACTGGACATTAAGTTTGAACAGATGATGTCCATGAAGGTGGATGTGATGATTTCTTGGTAAATGATACTAGTTATATGGAAGTGATCTAATAGGCTTGAACGGTGTATGGAATAGATTAAGTTTATTTGATTCATAATGAAGTATGATGTTGTATGTATGAGGTTAAAGTATGCCCAAGGTGATATGAGGTAGTGGTAATTTTCTAAGGCTATTACATATTGTGTGTGTCTAGTGGTACCATTGAGTTTCTAGGTGGAGAAAGACTAGTTGGATGGTACATGGTGTTCTAAATGGTTATGTTAAGGAGTTTTGACTGATAGTGTTGAGCCTTTTGATATGATCTTGATTCGTATGGTAGAGAGATATAAGTTTGGTATCGCGATATTGGTAGGCTATGATGGAAGTTGTATGGTTCATCAAAGTCTTGGTGATATCCATGTTAAGTGTTAGAAGCTAAGATTGAGTTCTTGAAGGTTGAGCTTATAGAAATAAGAGTTGAATCGTTAGAGGGTGTGCACTCCGACTATGGGGATACTTATGAAGATCCAAAGTAAGTGTTCCAGTGTTATGTGATGACTATTCAGGCTATAGAATAATAGTGTATCTCAGAAGGTAGTATCAGCAGTGGGTTTTCCCACTTTCATGTGTAATCATTCGGGTTAAGTCCTATTTAATTGTGTGTATTGTCGTATTCCATACCCCAGAGTGCAGTAAGTGTGGTTCAGTTTGGAGTTTAGTGAGGGATCTCTCAAACTTAAGATGATGGCTTGAAGCTAAGGGGGATATAATAGAACCAATAACCAAGCCAGGCTCGCAAATCCTAGTAGTGATGTTGGTATGATATAGAACATCAGGAAGTGAGGGTGAGACTCAAACCATTCTTATCTCAATATTTTTTTTAGTTATCCCAATACCTACTCATGCCTCAGTCTTCATTTCCATTATCATAGTTCATGTCTATGTATATGATAGAGAGTCACGTGCTCTTCCAGTTCCAAAATAAGGATTTCCAGTTCATTCAGTAGTCGGGATCACATTCCATATGTTGTGAACTCCAAATCGAGCTCATGCAGCTCATGACTCATGTACTCATGCTTCATAGTGTGCTCAGTTCCCATAACTCACGCTATACTCCTTATGATTGTCGAGATTCAGCTTATGGTCATGTATGCCCCAATTCAGATTACCTGGATGAATCCCTGATGTTAATTCATTATTCCTCAGGCCTCAGTTAAGTGTGAAGTCTCGTGTAATATCCTTCCATGCTTCAAGGTCTTATGTTCTACCCTTTTAGTGACTCCTCCTTATGTGATGATAGTGGTGATGAGTAATTGATCTTGTTGATAAAAGATCATCATATGCTTGTTTATATAAGGCCATAAGTGTATAGTAAGATCTGGGGCCAAGTTTTTGATACGTGTGGCGGATAGTGGAAATTGTGTGTGTATGTTCTTAGGGTAGCGAGTTGGAGTTGTATTCATAGTGGTTTAGAGAATATATGAAGTGTGCCTTCATGGGTGTTTGACTTGAAGTTCATATGTGGTTATAAAGATAGGCTTGAATGACATGTTGGGATTTTAGTAAAGGAACGCAATATGCGCTAGTGAATCCATAGTAAGAGTTCATAGTTATTCATTAAAGTGGTAAGGTGCTATGCGTAGGGTGTGAACTTTAAAAAGATATAGAAGGTTGAATCACATGGTTTGAACTAGTATCGTAGTGTGGCGTGTTGTATTTTTGTGAGTGAGAGTTAGGCTTGATCACAGTGAAAGATTTAAGCAACTTTAGACATTAGTAAAAAGATTTATAAGTTCCCATATGAGAATTATAAGTTGAATTGAATGAGTATGGTATTTAAGGGAAATAGTATAGTTAAGGGAGTATTCGAGAAGTATGCTAAGCTTGAAAGTAAGAGGTGGCATTGCCTAAGGCCTGGAAATTCTATCCTAGCTTATGACTTATATGTCTATATCCCATGAGATAGAGTAGTGTCATTGTTGTGATTCCGTAGTTGGATGCATTGTGTAGCTCATGCCTAAGATTTTTTTCTCCCTAATGCTACTAGAACTTTTTTAGAAAGAGTGTTGAAGAGATAATCTATTCCATCCATGTAAATTGCAAATCCAGTTCAGTCCAAGCATCATGTTTCAGATTCAGCAATTTAGTCATGACTCAGTTCATGAGAATTCAGCGCGTAATTTCAAATTTTTCCAAGTATGTTAGCTCAGACAATGTAATACCCTGATACAATCTAAGTCCAGTTGTCTCATGATTCCTACTTGCATAAGTTATCACTTCTCAATTCAATATGTATGATTTCATCATGAACACTTCAAGGGAATCATAAGCTCTCGGCAGGAATCAGCTCCTTGAAGCAAGGAAAGTAAAGTCAGTCAGAATTCAATTTCATGATAGAAGTTTAAATATTTTAGATCATTTATATCCTTTCTTAGAAGAAACATATTGTCCGCATTATTCCATAACTTTTTAAGCCTCAAAAAGTCCCTACCCATCATTTGGGGACGAATGATCCCAATGGGAAGATAATGTAACACCCTGCATTTTAGGCTAGAACGTAAACTGACATTCCTTTGCATAAAGGTTCCAAAAGCCATAAATCCAATGCAAATTTGGCATGTTAATAAATTATGTAGTGTGAGAACCTATTTGAGCATGAAGTGAGATCATAGAGGTCCCTTAACTCAAGGATGAGTTGAAAGCTTTTCCATTGATTGAGTTTTAGTGAGCGTCTAAACTTGAGTCAACTTCCAGTGACCATAACTCCCAATATGTATGGGATTAGAGGACCTCATATATATAAAATGAAAATTCTTCAAATTATCTTTCCAATGATACTGATTTTACCAAAATCCATCACCCGAGCAAGAAGTTATAGCTTTGCAAAGAGGAGTGCATCACCTAACAAATCGCATAAGGCTACTGGAATAGGTGTGAGATGCACACCCTAACTTATGCCATAAGGTGTGCGATGCACACCCTAATGTGTGCGATAAAGTGTGCACCGCACAACCTATCTTATGCGATAAGGTGTGCACCTCATACATTATGACCCAAGTGACTTAAACACTCTATTTTTGGGGAAAGATGGTCCTTTTCCCACCCTTATTCAGCCATAAACACGAAATTCAGTCCCCAATTCTCTAAAATACATCCACACTCATCCAAAATTCTCAAGAACACTCCCAAGGGTTTCAAACTAAAAACTCAAATAAATTAAGATTCAACCGTGGGTTTTCAAAATTGATTAAAGATTTGGAATCCCAATATCATAGGCTTCAAGAAT
Source organism: Capsicum pubescens (assembly GCA_030864215.1). Lineage (NCBI taxonomy): Eukaryota > Viridiplantae > Streptophyta > Magnoliopsida > Solanales > Solanaceae > Capsicum > Capsicum pubescens. The sequence continues at coordinate 408,180,558 of CM061548.1, read as the reverse complement.
CATCCATCGAATTTGTAACGCCCTGATTTTCTGAACCAAAATGCTACACGGTGCTCATGACCCCGAAGGACCACAAGCTAACCCATGACTGATAACTGTACTTGTAAATTAGATAATATCTCATAAAATATGTGAAAACATGACCTGTAAGGCCATAAGGTTCAATACTGATACATATCTGAAAAACATGGAATAACAATACCAAATAGAAACATAAATACTGAAGTCTGAACATCTAATCTGACATCTAGTCCGAAAGCCTCTAACAGAACTGAATAAAGAGTTGAAGGAACTTGTCTCCAACTAACTCCATGAACAAAAAAACTAATCTGAAATACTGTAATAAAGTAATAATAATATTGTCCTCGAATGAAGAGGAGCACTGACTGCTGAAATATGCAATGCTACTGCTACTCTAAAACTCGTGCCTCTATACCTATGGCGTCAAATAAAACACCATAGCGCGAATATATCAGTACGACTGAATGTACTGAGTATATGAGTGAGGTAGGCTAAATGCAAAGGGTTTTATATGCATGAACAATGCTGACTGATATGAACGTGAGAATACATACATACATACGTAACTGCAACTAAACTCGTGGTGATACTGACTGTTGAGTCTGAATACTGACAACATGAGTTTACTGATGCTGAGATACTAAATGACTGAGTTTACTAATATTGAGATACTGAATGACTAAGCATACTGATATTGATATGTAATTCACTAATAAGTGAGGAACTGATACTGTATTACTGAATACTGGGATACTGATACTGTATTACTGATAAAGGAATGATTGTTTTTTATAGTTCTGATTATGAAGAACTGATTTGATTGACCATATATAACAGTCCTGAAACTGAGCTCATGATAACATGACTACTAGTATGAATACTGATGACTTATATTTACTGATAACATATCATGAATAATAACTAAATTCTGATAACTGATATATATGATAACATGAGTTCTGATAACTGATAGCATGCATGACTGTATCTGACAGTCCTAAATCTGATGGAACTAGCTAAGTTCTGTACTGTATCTGAGTTGACTGTATCTGACAGTCCTAATATCCTGAATAACTATCTGAGTTCTTTTACTGAGACTGATACTGAAACTATGAGAAGTAGTTATCTAATCGACATAACCCAAATACGCTATAATAGCTAAGTTGGGGTCCAATCTCTGTCCTGATTGGAAGGGTGTCAATACCGCGCCACTGGTAAGGACAAGCTGTGAGTGACCCTCATCTGGCAGGTACTCTAATGAGCTGTGCGCGGGGTAATCGCCTGGGGCTTCTATTTTGGAAACCCAAACATGCCTTTATTCTACTCCAAAAATTCCGAAACTCACCCGGGATATACTATGAGCTTTCCCGACCGTAACTCAACTTGAAAATTGAAAAACAGACGTCAGGAAGGTCGCCAAATAAATCTCCAAAGTTTGGAGGTCTAAAATAAAACTTAGTGTTGAATCTTGAACACTTAGCAAAGTCTTCTAAGTCTTGGGATCTTTTATGGAGCTTTACGAGCTGAATTTGACACGCAATTTTGTGGGGTATTATAATATCTCCCCCTTGGAAACATTCGTCCTCGAATGAGACTGACTGAGAGGGGAAAAATGATAAACTGGAGTACGTACAAGACTTTCACTACTGAGACATGGGTTCATGAATGCCATGACTGAAAAATGAGCATATTATATTGAACATGCACATCTAATGCATGTATAACTGGTTTATGAATGAAGGACTGAGTGTTCTGATGAACTGAGTTTCTCAAATGGGAATGCATATCTGATGCATAACTGATAAGATGAATCCATGCATATATAATGCATGGTTATATGGATGAGATGATACATGAATACATGACTGAAAGTATGGATAAGCTGATCGTACATAATTGATACGTGAATACATGACTGAACTGGCTCGTGAACATGTGACTAAACATGCAATGGTAAAAGATACAAAGTTTTGAACTAAAAACTGGGCATGGAACTAAATACCAAGTTTGGAACTAAAATCTGAACATGAGAATGAGTAAGTTCAAGGAAGACTGTTACGTTGAACTAAAAATACCGATGATTCTGAGATTAATCACTCAATATGCAAGAGTGAAAACATGAGAACATAACTGAGTTTGGAACATGATACATGAGTTAAACTGAGTCTGTAATACGTGACATGGACAGATTATCATGGGATAAACTGAGCCATTAAGAACATAGATTACAACTGAAATTTGGAGCTAGAGGGTCAGCTTATAAATAACCCTTTCTCCAGCTGGATTCATCTAGAGAAAAGAAAGTGGCATGTTTAAATCACATAAGGTCGGGGGATATAGGGTATCTCCCCCTTGGGACTCTAGGTCCCCTGAAGAATACTGACTTAGCTGAGATACTAAGGAAAACTAAGGAGGTGTACAAGGCACTTACAAACAGAATTGTGACTTAATAGCTGGGATCTGAAACTGAGACATGATGCATGAACTTAGTTGATTACGAGTGCATAAATATAATAACTTATCTGATTAACTGAATAACTGGTAACTGAATACTGGGTATGCAAGACTAAATACTACTTAGTCTGAATAGCTGGACTAAGACCATAGAGTATTATGCATACAAGAAGGGACTGACTGACTAACATGAGGTAGCTGAGCATGGATTTACCAAAAAGGTTTGAACTGAGGATATACATGACGTGGTATGAATTTATCTGATCTGTAGGGGCATAGCATGAGTCATGAAAGCTGAGTATACTATAAAGCATGATATGTGTACATGAGTCATGAGTTGCATGACCTAAGTTTCGAATTTTTGTATTCGTGACACTGAGTGATTTAGATATGACTCCCTATGCTGGGAACTGAAAGCGCACATGATTCTATGGAAAATGTGTGAACATAAGTCGTGTTCATGTAATTGATTCATACTGTGGGGTAAACTGAGATCCTTTATTCTGGAACAAAAATTGTACATGATTTATGGAAAAGTCCATGATCGTGGTTCATGACCTTAGAGTTGATATGTAAGACTTGAGTGGATTTTGTGATAGCTGAAGTACAAATCTTTGTACTGAGGAGAGGATGGGTTGGGAAACGTCTTCCCTTACTGATTTTCTATACATACTGACACTACTACTGGAATCTGAGAGTCTGACTTGGTCACTTGATCTATCATCACATACTTATACTCTGTTTCACACCTGCCCATCCTACTAAACAAATTAGCTACTTCTATTTCCTCATATACTACTAAGATCACATCTACACCTTCATGCTTAATTTCAAGTAAATAAACTTAAATTCTAGCTTACACTGTTCAAGCCTCCTGATTTACCTTGGTACAACTATCCCAATGAATATATAATCTCATCAGACTAGATAATACTATCCCAACTCATCTACTGTTAAACTCTTGGGTCCATGCTTAAAATTCTAGGTCTATACTGTCATAGGATTCGGAGAAAGGATCTAACGACATATCAAAAATTGGATTTGAGTTTACAAAGGAGTTCTCATGATCATAAATAAAATCTGTACAACTTTGGAACATGACTGAACTGAGGGGATATTGTCTGAGCATGTGTCAAATCCCATAACTGTCTCCAGGGAATGCATGAGAAAGCCCTATCTTTAGGACTTGAGCTTCACTATTTCTGTTACCTTGAAAGTAAGGTAAGGTTGACGTGAGGGGAGCCTGATATGAATCTACATGGGTTCCTTAGAGAAACTTCCTATAGCACGATCTTGAGATATGAAAGAAGGAAAACTGTTCCTAATACATCTCATAGCCTCCTGCACATAAGTGTGGTGCACAACACGCCGATGTACAAGACTCTACTTGATGCAGCTTTCAGACTTCCTAGGACACTGTTGAACCTTAGGATCTGATACCAAGTTTATAATTCCCCGATTTTTTGAATCGAAATGCTACACGGTGCTCATGACCCCGAAGGACCATAAGCTAACCCATGATTGATATCTGTACATGTAAACTGCATAATATCTCATAAAATATGCGGAAATATGAACTGTAAGGCCATAAGGTTCAAAACTGATACATATCTGAAAAACATGGTATAATAATACCAAAAAGAAACATAAATACTGAAGTCTGGACATCTAATCTAACATCTAGTCCGAAAGCCTCTAACTGAACTGAATAAGGAGTTGAAGGAACATGTCTCCAACTAACGCCATGAACTGAAAAACTAATCTGAAATATTGTAATAAAGTAATAATAATATTTTCCTCGAATGAAGAGAAGCATTGACTGCTGAAATCTATAATGCTACTGCTACTCTGAAACTCGTGCCTCTGTACCTATAGAGTCAAATAAAACACTATAGCATGAATGCATCAGTACGACTGAATGTACTGAGTATACGAGTGAGGTAGGCTAAATGCAAAGGGTTTTATATGTATGAACAATGTTTACTGATATGAACGTGAGAATACATACATACATACGTAACTACAACTAAACATACGTAACTGCAACTAAACTCATGGTGATACTGACTAATGAGTCTGAATACTGACAAAATGAGTTTACTGATGCTGAGATACTAAATGACTGAGTTTACTGATATTGAGATACTGAATGACTGAGCTTACTGATATTGATATGTAATTTACTAATAAGTGAGGACCTGATACTATATTACTGAATACTGGGAAACTGATACTATATTACTGATAAAGAAATAATTGTTTTTGATAGTTCTGATTATGAAGAACTGATTTGATTGACCATATATAACAGTACTAAAACTGAGTTCATGATAACATGACTACTGAGTATGAATACTAATGACATGTATTTACTGATAACATATCATGAATGATAACTAAATTTTGATAACTAATATATCTAATAACATGAGTTCTGATAACTGATAGCATGAATGACTGTATCTGACAGTCCTAAATCTGATGGAACTAGCTAAGTTTTGTACTGTATCTGAGTTGACTGTATCTGACAGTCCTGATATCCTGAAGAAATATCTGAGTTCTTTTACTGAGACTGATACTGAAACTGTGGGAAGTAGTTATCTAAATGACATTCCCTAAATATGCTATAATAGCTAAGCTGGGGTCCAATCTCTACCCTAATTGGAAGGGTGTCAATACCGCGCCACTAGTAACGACAAGCTGTGAGTGACCCTCATCTGGGAGGTACTCTAATGAGAATGGTGGGAACCCTCATCTGACAGGTTAAGACACCTTATCTACCCTCAACTGACAAGTATTTATGTCTCAACCTATGCTGGCTACATAGTTTTGGAATGCAAAGACTACTTTTAAGAATCACACCCTCTACTGGCAGGTGAATTCCCATACTTGGGTTCGCTCGGTGCTGAATCCTACTCCCTACTGAATGACACTGAACTGATTATACTGAACTAATTTCCTATTTCATACTAGAATTAACTGAACTATTACTAATTGTTCTGTTTAACTGAACTTAACATGGACTGAGTTTATTGAGTTCCGATGACTAGCGGAACACTACCGAATTCTTTTAATTGACTAAATGCTACTGAGTTCTGTTAGCTGACTGAGTTTACTGAATTCTGAACTAAATACTGAACTAAATTGTACTGATACTAAGATTTACTGAATTCCATAGACTGACAGAATATTATTGAGATTACGTAGATTACTGAGTACTGAGTAAAACTGAACTGATACTGCCTTTACATGAGTTTTCCTGAGTCATGAGACTGACTGAAGTCTACTGAACATGGCTTGACTGAGAGTATCATGAAAACATGACATGGCTTTAGGCACACAGCTATATTTTTGGGTACGAATACCCCCAGGACTCGATGAAAGGAAACTGACATGACTTGACATACAAGAGTACTTGACTAACATTAACAATCCATAATATACCATCTATGGGGAATTCATAAATCATGTGGTTTTCATAACCTTTTCATATAGCTAACATCATGTTCAATTCTAATATCATGACAAGCCAACAACATATTCATAGAACATTAATAGCATAGAATTCATCTTAATCAAGTAGACATGGCATAACTTAATAGACATGGCAAAATCTTGGAGCATGAAGACTAGGTACTTGATCATCATTTATTCGTTGAGGCACATTATCAAACACATGGTAGGCATAGCTTTAGCATGGGAGTCAACTTAAGCACATGGATATGGCATGGAATCATCATTTAGATCACAAATAGGTCAAAGTGCTCAATTCTTCTTCACTTAGGCATTTTAACAAACACCTTGCATGCACTATTTAGGGCATAGGCCTAATGATCAATTTTATACACCATAATTCAACTCAATTCCACCACTTGAATCCACAAAATATCATGGTATCATGAACAACATGTAAAGATTCGAACTTTATTCACACAACATGAAATTCACGTGAAATCATAAAACATGGAGTAAGGACTTGTTAATTGAGCACTCTTAAATCATGAAAATATGATTATGCCTATTCTAGGCATTTAGTCGAACACCTTGCATGCACACTTTATGGAATAGGTGTTCTTAATAATTTAGTCATCTTAAACCACCCAATTTCATGGTTTTTAACTACAAGCACACATACATCGTGAGAATCACCCTAAATTAACATCTTGAAGCATAAACAACAACCATCAACATGTACATGATCATATATTAATAAGACAATCACAATATAGTATTTAAAGAATGGTTTTTTAACTCCTATGGATGAAAGGAATCCGTGGATGAATACTACGCATACCTTAGGTGGAAGATTCTTGAAGAAATTCTTAGACATGTTCTTGATTCCTTGACTAGGGTTCTTGTTCCTTTTAGAGAAAATAAATTGGCTCTTGAGTTTGAAAAACTTGAATATCATATATTCTTGAAGAAGGATTTGATTCTTGTTATAGGTTATGATCTTGAGAGAAACCCTTCTTTTGATGTTGAAGATAAATGAGGAGTTATGTTCTTCAATTGATGGGATTTGGGTCTTCAAATTGAAACCCTAGCTTGAGTTGTTGAGAGGATTTTGAGAAGAGGAGTATATTTTGCAGCAAATAAGACTTAATCCCATGTTTGGGCTATATATAGGGGTGGATGATGACCAAAATACCCCTAAGAAACAATTAAGGTCAAATCTGTCCCTAAATGACTGTCTGATAGGCTGGACTAAATTGATCATAATTTTTTATTTCGATGTCCAAATGGGATGAAACTAATTTCATTGGTAAGATGACTCAAATATCTTTCCATTTATATATAGAATCTTTCACAGTTTATTATATATATTAGGAGTTATGATCATTTGAAGTTGACCCTGAAATTCTGAAAAAACTGGGCAAGCACTGGAGTTAGCAGGCTGCGCGGGCTAATAGCCCGGGGCTTCTGTTTTGGGCACCCAAACATGCCTTTACACTACTCTAAAAATTCCAAAACTCACTCGGGATACACTACGAGAATCGTAACTCAACTTAAAAATTGAAAAACAGACGCCGGGAAGGTCGCCAAATAAATCCCCAAAATTCTGAGGTCTAAAAATAAGACTAAGTGTTGAATCTTGAACACTTAGCAAAATTTTCTAAGTCTTGGGATATTTCCTGGAGCTTTACGAGCTAAATTTGACAAGCGATTTTGTGGGGTATTATAATATCTCCCCTTGGGAACATTCGTCCTCGAATGAGACTGACTGAGAGGGGAAAAATGATAAATTAGAGTACGTACAAGACATTCACTACTGAGACACGGGTTCATGACTGACATGAATGAAAACTGAGCATATTATATTGAACATGCACATCTAATGCATGTATAAATGGTTTATGAATGAAGGATTGAGTGTTCTGATGAACTGAGTTTCTCAAATGGGAATGCATATCTGATGCATAACAGATAAGCTGAATCCATGCATATATGATGCATGGTTATATGGCTGAGCTAATACATGAAAACATGACTGAAAGTATGGATAAGCTGATCACGCATAATTGATGCGTGAATACATGACTGAACTGGCTCGTTAACATGCGACTGAACATGCAATGGTAAAAGATACTAAGTTTTGAACTAAAAACTAGGCATGGAACTAAATACCAAGTTTGGTACTGAAATTTGAACATGAGAATGAGTTAGTTCAAGGAAGAATGTTACGTTGAACTGAAAATACCGATGAGTCTGAGATTAATCACTCAATATGCATGAGCGAAAACATGAGAACATAACTGAGTCTGGAACATGATACATGAGTTGAACTGAGTCTGTAATGCATGATATGGACAGACTATCATGGGCTAAACTGAGCCATTAAGAACATAGATTACAACTAAAATTTGGAGCTAGAGGGTCAGCTTATAAGTAATCATTCCTCCAGCTGGATTCATCTAGAGAAAAGAAAGTGGAATGTTTAAATCACATAAGGTCGAGGGATATAGGGTATCTCCCCCTTGGGACTCTAGGTCCCTTGAAGAATACTGACTTAGCTGAGATACTAAGGAAAACTAAGGCGGTGTACAAGGCACTTATGAACAGAATTGTGAATGAATAGCTGGGATCTGAAACTGAGACATGATGCATGAACTTAGCTGATTACGAGTGCATAAATATACTAACTTATCTGATTAACTGAATAACTGGTAAATGAATACTGGGTATGCAATATTGAATTGTACTTAATCTGAATAGCTGGAGTGAGACCATAGAGTATTATGCATACGAGAAGGGAGTGACTGACTAACATGAGGTAGCTGAGAATAGATTTACCAAAAAGGTTTGAACTGAGGATATAAATGAAGTGGTATGAATTTATCTGATATGTAGGGGCATAGCATAAGTCATGAAAGCTGAGTATACTGTAAAGCATGATATGTGTACATGAGTCATGAGCTGCATGACTTAAGTTTTGAATTTTGTTATTCGTGAGACATGATTCGTGACACTGAGTGATTTAGATCTGACTCCCTATGTTGGGAACTGAAAACGCACATGATTCTATGGAAAACGTGTGAAAATAAGCCATGTTGATGGAATTTATTCATACTGTGGGGTAAACTGAGATCCTTTATACTGGGAATTGAAACCGTACATGATTTATGGAAAAGTCCATGATCGTGGTTCATGACCTTAGTGTTGATATGTAAGACCTGAATGGATTTCTTGATAGCTGAAGTACAAATCATTGTACTGAGAAGAGGATGGGTTGGGAATCATCTTCCCTTACTGCTTTTCTTTACATACTGGCACTACTACTGGAATCTGAGAGTCTAACTTGGTCACTTGATCTATCATCACATACTTATACTTTATTCGACACCTTCCCATCCTACTAAACACATCAGCTGCTTCTGTTTCCTCATATACTACTAATATCACATCTACACCTTCATGCTTAATTTCAAGTAAATATACTTAAATTCTAGCTTACACTGTTCAAGCCTCCTGATTTACCTTGGTACAACTATTCCAATGAATACATACTCTAATAAGACTAGATAATACTATCCCAACTCATCTACTGCTAAACTCTTGGGTCCATGCTTAAAATTCTAGGTCTATACTATCATAGGATTCTTAGAAGGGATCTAACGACATATCAAAAATTGGATTTGAGTTTACAAAGGAGTTCTCATGATCATAAATAAAATCTGTACAACTTTGGAACATGACTGAAATAAGGGGATATTGTCTGAGCATATGGAAAATCCCATAACTCTCTTCAGGGACTGCATGAGAAAGCCCTATCTTTAGGACTTGAGCTTCACTATTTCTATTACCTTGAAAGTAAGGTAAGGTTGACATGAGGGGAGCCTGAAGTGAATCTACATGGGTTCCTTATAGAAACTTTCTATAGCATGATCTTGAGACATGAAAGAAGGGAAATTGCTCCTAAAATATCTCATAGCCTCCTGCACATAAGTGTGGTGCACAACACTCCCATGTACAAGACTCTACTTGATGTAGCCTTCAGACTTCCTAGGACACAGTTGAACCTTAGGCTCTGATACCAAATTTGTAACTCCTCGATTTACTAAACTGAAATGCTACACGGTGCTCATGACCCCGAAGGACCACAAGCTAACCCATGACTGATATCTATACATGTAAACTCCATTATATCTCATAAAATATGAGGAAACATGAACTGTAAGTCCATAAGATTCAATTCTGATACATATCTAAAAAACATGGAATAACAATACCAAAAAGAATCATAAATACTGAAGTTTGAACATCTAATCTGACAGCTAGTCTGAAAGCCTCTAACTGAACTGAATAAGGAGTTGAACGAACATGTCTCCAACTAACTCTATGAACTAAAAAACTAATCTGAAATATTATAATAAAGTAATTATAATATTGTCCTCGAATGAAGAGAATCAATGACTGCTGAAATATGCAATGCTACTGCTACTCTGAAACTTGTGCCTCTATACCTATGGCGTCAAATAAAACACCATAGCACGAATTCGTCAGTACGAATGAATGTACTGAGTATACGAGTGAGGTAGGCTAAATGCAAAGGGTTTTATATGCATGAAAAATGCTGACTGATATGAACGTGAGAATACATACATACATACATACGTAACTACAACTAAACTCGTGGTGATACTGACTACTAAGTCTGAATACTGACAACATGAGTTTACTGATGCTGAGATACTGAATAACTGAGTTTACTGATATTGAGATATTGAATGACTGAGTTTACTGATATTGATATGTAATTCACTAATATGTAAGGAATTGATACTGTATTACTGAATACTGGGAGACTGATACTATATTACTGATAAAGGAATGATTGTTTTTTATAGTTCTGATTGTGAAGAACTGATTTGATTAACCGTATATAACAGTTCTGAATTGGAGCTCGTGGTAACATGACTACTGAGTATGAATACTGATGACATGTATTTACTGATAACATATCATGAATGATAACTGAATTCTGATAACTTATATATCTGATAACATGAGTTCTGATAACTTATAGCATGAATGACTGTATCTGACAGTGCTAAATCTGATGGAACTAGCTGAGTTTTGTACTGTATCTGAGTTGACTATATCTGATAGTCCTGATATCCTGAAGAACTCTCTGAGTTCTTTTACTGAGACTGATGCTGAAACTTTGGGAAGTAGTTATCTAACCGACATGCCCCAAATATGCTATAATAACTAAGCTGGGGTCCAATCTCTGCCCTGATTGGAAGGGTGTCAATACCGCGCCACTGGTAAGGACAAGCTGTGAGTGACCCTCTTCTGGCAGGTACTCTAATGAGAACGGTGGGAACCCTCATCTGACATATTAAGCCACCATATCTACCCCCAACTGATATGTATTGATGTCTCAACCTATGTTGGCTACATAGTTCTGGAACGCAAGGACTACTTCTAAGAATCACACCCTCAACTGGCAGGTGAGTTCCCATCCTTGGGTTCGCTCGGTGTTGAATCCTACTCCCAATTGAATGACACTAAACTGATTATACTGAACTGATTTCCTAGTTCATACTAGAATTAACTGAACTATTACTAATTGTTCTATTTAACTGAACTGAATATGGACTGAGTTTATTGAGTTCCGATGACTAGCGAAACACTACTAAATTCTGTTAACTGACTAAATGCTACTGAGTTCTGTTAGCTGACTGAGTTTCCTGATATCTGAACTGAATAATGAACTAAATTGTACTGATACTGAGATTTACTGAATTCCATAGAATGACAAAATATTTCTGAGATTACGTAGATTACTGAGTACTGAGTAAAACTGAACTGATACTGCCTTTACATGAGTTTTCCTGAGTCATGAGACTGACTGAAGTCTACTGAACATGGCTTGACTGAGAGTATCATGAAAACATGACATGGCTCTAGGCACACAGCTATATTTTTGGGTACAAATACCCTCAGGACTCGATGGAAGGAAACTGACATGACTTGACATACAAGAGTACTTGACCAACATTAACAATCCATAATATAGCATCTATGGGGAATTCATAAATCATGTGGTTTTCATAACCTTTTCAAATAGATAACATCATGGTCAATTCTAATATCATGACAAGCCAACAACATATTCATAGCACATTAATAGCATAGAAATCATCTTGATCAAGTAGACATGGCATAACTTAAAAGACATGGCAAAATCTTGGAGCATGAAGACTAGGTACATGATCATCATTTATTCATTGAGGCACATTATCAAACACATGGTAGGCATAGCTTTAGCATGGGAGTCAACTTAAGCACATGGATATGGCATGGAATCATCATTTAGATCACAAATAGGTCAAAGTGCTCAATTCTTCTTCACTTAGGCATTTTAACAAACACCTTGCATGCACTATTTAGGGCATAGGCCTAATGATCAATTTTATACACCATAATTCAACTCAATTCCACCACTTGAATCCACAAAATATCATGGTATCATGAACAACATGTAAAGATTCGAACTTTATTCACACAACATGAAATTCACGTGAAATCATAAAACATGGAGTAAGGACTTGTTAATTGAGCACTCTTAAATCATGAAAATATGATTATGCCTATTCTAGGCATTTCGTCGAACACCTTGCATGCACACTTTATGGCATAGGTGTTCTTAATAATTTAGTCATCTTAAACCGCCCAATTTCATGGTTTTTAACTACAAGCACACATATTTCATGAGAATCACCTTAAATTAACATCTTGAATCATAAACAACAACCATCAACATGTACATGATCATATCTCAACAAGACAATCACAATATAATATTTAAAACGTGGTTCTTGGACTTCTACGGATGAAAGGAATCCGTGGATGAACACTAAGCATACCTTAGGTGGAAGATTCTTGAAGAAATTCTTAGACATGTTCTTGATTCCTTGACTAGGGTTTTTGTACCTTTGAGAGAAAATAAATTGGCTCTTGAGTTTGAAAAACTTGAATATCATACATTCTTGAAGAAGGATTTGATTCTTGTTATAGGTTATGATCTTGAGAGAAACCCTTCTTTTGATGTTGAAGATAAATGAGGAGTTATGTTCTTCAATTGATGGGATTTGGGTCTTCAAATTGAAACCCTAGCTTGAGTTCTTGAGAGGATTTTGATAAGAGGAGTAGATTTTGCTGCAAATAAGCCTTAATCCCGTGTTTGGGGTATATATAGGAGTGGAAGATGACCAAAATACCCCTAAGGAACAATTAAGGTCAAATCTGTCCCTAAATGACTCTCTGATAGGCTGAAGTAAATTGATCATAACTTTTTATTTAGACGTACAAATGGGATGAAACTAATTTCATTGGAAAGAAGACTCAAATATATTTCCATTTATATATATATTCTCTCACAGTTCATTATATATTGGGAATTATGATCGTTTGAAGTTGACCCTGAAATGCTGAAAAAACTGGGCAAGCACTGGAGTTAGCAGGCTGCGCGGGTTAATCGCCCGGGGCTTCTGTTTTGGGCACCCAAACATGCCTTTACGCTACTCCAAAAATTCTGAAACTCACCCGGGATATACTAAGAGCTTTTCCGATCGTAACTCAACTTGAAAATTGAAAAATGGACGTCGGGAAGGTTGCCAAATAAATCCCCAAAGTTTGGAGGTCTAAAATAAGACTAAGTGTTGAATCTTGAACACTTAGCAAAATTATCTAAGTCTTGGGATCTTTCATGGAGCTTTACAAGCTGAATTTGACACGCGATTTTGTAGGGTATTGCAAAATTCCTTATTCGAGGTACGCGGGGCTTTCCTAAAATCTCATGGGCATAGAAATTTTATTTAAATTATGTACACGATTTAGAAATCATGATTTTAAGAAAAGGGTTTTGGATCTATGATTTTAATCATGTTTTAGAATCCTTGATGGTATTATTTTGATCTTTAGGCCTTCCCCCAAATTGATTTGAAATTATATATGTATGTAAGCTTGTGTTTTAAGGTTGATGATTGAATTGAGAGCATGACTCATGAAAAATCTCTCTCTTGTTATGAATTTTTCTTTACTTATGATATGCTATGGATTGTTTTGAGTGCATCTTGAAAGGCATGTTATGAAATGTTTTTGAGTAATTTTATATTTGAATTATGAATGTGATCTCAAAAGATAAGATGGTTTATGTTGATGATGTTGAATATGATCATGTAAAGAAAAGAGTTGCATGGTTTGTTAAAGAATTCATGACCACCACATGTTTATTGAAAGGATGAGAATTCTTGCATAGTTTTTGACTTATGTTTTCGGAACATGAAATTTCTTATACTATTTGCATGCTTGGGTCATCAGAACTATGTTTTAAATGAAAGAATTATGGCATTATGGCTTAATGCATTATGTCTCATAATTACGACTTGCAAGTCTTGGTATGACGATACCAAAATAGACAATGCTATAACAGACTCAGACAAACATAGAAATAAGATTTTCATGACTTAAGATTTCAGAATATATATGTTTAGAAATGGATAAAATTGGGCATAAAGAGATGTTAGGTGGTCCCCTAAAGAAGGTACGAGTTTAGACAACTCATTGCTCAAAACCATGATTTGTCGATCCGGGTATATTATATTACGCTGGCCTAGTGCCCTGTGGCGTATTAGACTTAGACACTCCAACCCTTGCAGCATACTGGGGTTGGTGTCTTCCTCGCCAAGTCAATGGTGGACTACATATAGCCCGTGGGGTTTTAGACTTGTAGGGGTGTACCACCTAACTTAGAAGTAATACAAAGATCAGAAATTGCATTGACAAAAAGGTTTTATGTTTTCAAGAATGCCCATGTGTTTTGAGATTATATCTTTCATGATGTTTATGATTAGCTCTCAACTATTTTATTTATATACAAGCCTTATTTTGGATTTCTTCACGTACCAGTACAACTATATTGACCCCCTTACCTTCCAGGTTCTGAGGCACAATCTAGGGGTCTTTATAAGCAGTAGATTCCAACAGGCAGAAGTGTAGAGTCCAGTTGGTGAGCCTTCTATATTTCAGAAGGCCTATTTATTTTCAGACATTTATTATAGTTATGGTTTTGGTCTACTGGGGGCCTTGTCTCAGTTTTCAAACAGTTGTATTTTATCATGCCGTAGAGATTTCGCAGAATGAGTCAGATGTTATTTAGATGTTGCTGAATTGCAGTGTCATCATTATTTATTAATTAATATTTAACCATGATTCTGTATTATATTTTGTTCTGCATCTTCTATTATGGTATAAACATTGTGCAAGACTACTAAATAAAGAGGGGCGTCCGGTCCTACCTGGTTCAGGATGCTCATCACGGCCAGGCCTAGGTTTGGGTCGTGACAAACTTGGTATCTGAGAATGGTTCATGGTCTCAGGGTGTCTGTGAAATCACGTTGGATAGAGTCCTGTTTATGGGTGTGTAGCGTGCCACACTTATAAGAAGGAGGCTACTAGGAGTTTAGGAATGTTTCCCTTTCTTTATGATCCAGCTCGTGCTATGGAGTCAGAATGTTCCTCTTTCATAATCTAATGCGTGCTATGGTGTTGCCCAAACGAAAGTAAAGTTATCCCAGTTCTTTCCTTACTTTGATGTGCTCAAATATGTCTCATTGTTGAGGTAAATCAAGTGTAGAAGTTTAGAATTTAAATGATATGGTCCTTTCTAATTGAGCCATATAAGATTTTGAAATTGTGCAAGGACTTGTGAAGAATCCCTTAGTGCTTCAGGGTGTATTGATTTTAGTGTGAACTTTGATTTTGATGAAATCATGCTTTTCAACCTGCGGTGTGTAGCAGAATATTGGAAGTATATTTCTACCCTATTAGTAGTATAAGTTGAAGTGTCGGTGTCCTGACCTATTGGTAGTGAGATTAAACCAAGAGGTTGGTTATATGAAGTCACAAAGTTAGAAGTCAGAGTGAGGGTGACTTTTGTGAAAATAAATATTTTAGTTGAATAACCGATGTTTGAGGATGATTTACCCTTTTATTGTGATAGACTAATGTGGTAGCTAGTAGCATGTGTGGATTGTATGGTATTCTATGGGGTAAGTGTTTGACTCATATTTTTATTTATACAGAGTAAGATGTGTATTCTTAGATCATTGATTATTGTGTGTCAAGTTTCTATCTCTTGTAATCTTGTTATCATTGTGTTGTTGTAACTCAAAGTCTAGTGAAGCCATGTGGAGCTCTTTCGATTCACTAGCATAGTTGCCTTATCATTCATCCATTTTTTTGTTCAACGCACAAATATCAAAGTCTAGTGAAGTGGTGTGAGGCCTATTTCGATTCAGTAGCAACTTTTTTCTCATCTTGTTTTTCTTCTGTTGGTTAGAACTAGGGGTTTAGAGGCGTAATGGCAAAAAAAAATGGCAAGGGCAATTTATTGAATATATGTATAGCCAAATATTTTTGCATGATATTAAGTTGGTAATTAAGTGATACATCTTTGTGTGTTAATTTAGTAGAAGGTAGAGAAGAAGTTATTAGTTAAGGTGAATTGTTGTTTGCTTGAAGTATGAAATGGCTAGATTAGCCATTAAATTATAATTATATACCCATGGTTGTTTGTGGAATTTGAAGGTAGACTAAATGTACGCTGGGGTAAGTAAGTGTGATGTGAGAAAGCTGTATAAGTAGATAAAATTGTATGGGGTTATGATATAAGATTAAGGTTGACCATGTCTATTATGTGACTTTACCCCTTGACCTTCTTTTCGTTGGTAGTTGTAAACTAGTACTACTTGTGAGAAGGTATGTAGTAGATTTTTGAGGTATTTGGATAGAATTTCCCAATCTGATGGACTAGTATATTATGTTGCATTCTTCATTGGTGGTAGATTGGAGAGATTCCGCTTATGGTTATGTATGCCCCAATTCATATTACCTTGATGAATCCCTGACGTGAATTCATTATTCCTCAGGCCTAAGTAAAGTGTGAAATCGCGTGTAATATCCTTCCATGCTTCTAGGTCTTATGTTCTAAACTTTTTATGACTCCTCCTTATGTGATTATAGTGGTGATGATTAATTGATCTTATTGATAAAAGATCATTGTATGTTTGTTTAAGATATGGCCATAAGTGTAACGTAAGATTTTGGGCCAAGTTTATGATACGTGTGGCGGATAGTGGAAATTGCGCGTGTATGTTCTTAGGGTAGCGAGTGGGAGTTGTATTCATAGTGGTTTAGAGAATATATGAAGTGTGTCTTCATGGGTATTTTCCTTGAAGTTCTTATGTGGTTATAAAGATAGACTTGAATGACATGTTTGGATTTTAGTGAAGGAACGCAATATGCGCTAGTGAATCCATAGTAAGAGTTCAGAGTTAGTCATTATAGTGGTAAGGCGTTATGCGTAGGGTGTGAACTTTAAAAAGATATAGAAGGTTGAATCATATGGTTTGAACGAGTATCGTAGTGTGGCATGTTGTATTTTTGTGACTTAGAGTTAGGATTGATCATAGTGAAAGGATTTAAGCTACTTTTGACATTAATAAAAAGATTTATAAGTGCCCATATGAGAATTATAAGTTGAATTGAATGAGTATGGTATTTAAGGGAAATAGTATTGTTAAGGGAGTAATCGAGAAGTATGCTAAGCTTGAAAGTAAGGGGTGGCATTGCCTAAGGCCTGGAAATTCTATCCTAGCTTATGACTTATATGTCTATATCCCATGCGATAGAGTAGTGTCATTGTTGTGATTCCGTAGTTGGATGCATTGTGTAGCTCATGCCTAAGCTTTTTTGCTCCCTAATGCTACTGGAACTTCTTTAAAAAGAGTGTTGAAGATATCTATTCCATCCATGTAAATTGCAAATCCAGTTCAGTCCAAGCATCATGTTTCAGATTCAGCAATTTAGTCATGACTCAGTTCATGAGAGTTTAACGCATAATTTCAAATTTTTCCAAGTATGTTAGCTCAGACAGTGTAATACCCTGATACAATCTACGTCCATTTGTCTCATGATTCGTACTTGAAGAAGTTATCACTTCTCGATTCAATATGAATGATTTCATCATGAACGCTTTAAGGGAATCATAAGCTCTCAGCATGAATCAGCCCCTTGAAGCAAGTAAAGTAAAGTCAGCTCAGAATTCAATTTCATGATAGAATTTTAAATGTTTCAGATCAGTTATATCCTTTCTTAGAATCCATATCTTGTCTGCATTATTCCATACCTTTTTTATCCTCAAGAAGTTCCTACCCATCATTCGAGGACCAATGATCCCAAGAGGGAGATAATGTAACACCTCACATTTTGGGCTAGAACATAAACTGTCATTCCTTCACATAAAGGTTCTAAAAGCCATAAATTCAATGCAAAATTAGTATGTTAATCAATTATGTAGTGTGGGAACCTATTTGAGCATGAAGTGAGATCATAGATGTCCCTTAACTCAGGGATAAGTTGAAAGCTTTTCCATCGATTGAGTTTTAGTGAGCGTCTAAACTTGAGTCAACTTACAACGAACATAACTCTCAATAGATATAGGATTTGAGGACCTCCTATATATCAAATCAAAGGTCTTTGAATTATCTTTCCAATGATACCAATTTTACCAAAATCCGACACCCGAGCAAGAAGTTATGTCTCTGCAAAGAGGAGTGTATTGCCTAACAAATCGCATAAGGCCACTGGAATAGGTGTGCCATAAGGTGTGCAACGCACACCTTAACTTATGCCATAAGGCGTCCGACGCACACCCTAATGTGTGTGATAAAGTGTGCGCCGCACAACCTAACTTATGCGATAAGGTATGCGCCGCATACATTATGACCCAAGTGACTTAAACACTCCATTTTTGGGGCAAAATGGTCCTTTACCCAGCCTTATTCAGCCATAAACACGAAATTCAGTTCCCAATTCTCTAAAATACATCCACATTCATCCAAAATTCTCAAGAACACTCCCAAGTCTTTCAAACTAAAAACCCAAATAAATCAAGATTGAACCATGGATTTTCAAAATTTATTGAAGATTTAGAATCCTCAAACCGTAGGCTTCAAGAATCATCCATCAAATTCCTAATTTGAAGTACGTGGGGCTTTCCTAAAATCTCATGGTCATAGAAATTTTCTTTAAATTATGAACAAGGTTTAGAAATCATGATTTTAAGGAAAGGGTTTTGGATGTATGATTTTAATCATGTTTTAGAAGCCTTGATGATATTGTTTTGGTATTTAGGCCTTCCCCCAAATTAATTTGAAATTATATATGTATGTAAGAATGTGTTTTAAGGTTGATGATTGAATTGAGAGCATGACTCATGAAAATCCCTCTCTTGTTATGACTTTTCCTTTACTTATGATATGCTATGGATTATTTTGAGTGCATCTTGAAAGGCATGTTATGAAATGTTTTTGAGTAATGTTATATTTGGATTATGAATGTGATCTCAAAAACGAGGATGGTTTATGTTAATAAATGTTGAATATGATCATATAACGAAAAGAGTTGCATGGTTTGTTAAAGAATTTAGGACCACCATATGTTTATTGAAAGGATGAGAATTTTTGCATAGTTTTTGACTTATGTTTTTGGAACATGAAATTTCTTATACTATTTGCATGCTTGGGAGGTCTGAACTATGTTTTAAAGAATTATGCTTAATGCATTATGGCTCAGAATTATGACTTGAAAGTCTTGGTATGGCGATACCAAAATAGACAATGCCATAACAGACTCAGACAAACATAGAAACCAGATTTTTATGACTTAAGATTTCAGAATGATATATGTTTAGAAATGGATAAAATTGGGCATAAAGAGATGTTAGGTGGTCCTATGAAGAAGGCACGAGTTCAGACAACTCATTTCTCAAAATATGTATAACCGAATCTTTTCGTATGAGATTGAGTTGATAATAAAGTGATACATCCTTGTGTGTTAGTTTAGTAGAAGGTAGAGAAGGAGTTATTAGTTAAGCTGAATTGTTGTTTGCTTGAAGTATGAAATGGCTAGATTAGCCAGTAAAATTATAATTATAGACTCATGGCTGTTTGTGGAATTTGAAGGTAGACTAAATGTACGCTTGGGTAAGTAAGTGTGATGTGAGAAAGTCGTATAAATAGATAAGATTGTATGGGGTTATGATATAAGATTAAGGTTGACCATGTCTATTATGTGACTTTACCCCTTGACCTTCTTTTTGTTGGTAGTTATAAACTAGTACTACTTGTAAGAAGGTATGTAGTAGATTTTTTAGGTATTTGGATAGAATGTCCTAATTTGATGGGCTAGTATATTATGTTGCATTCTTCATTGGTGGTAGATGATTTATGTTAGACTATAAGCTTGAATTTAATGTAGAATGCGGATGCAAGAATAGTGGCTTAAAATTAATGATGAATATTTTGTGAGAATTGTGTGTCAGGTTGGGTTATAAATCATGTTTAGCACTAGACATTAAGTTTGAACAGATGATGTCCATGTAGGTGGATGTGATGATTTCTTGGTTAATGATACTAATTATATGGAAGTGATCTAATAGTCTTGAACTGTGTATGCAATAGATTAAGTTTATTTGATTCGTAATGAAGTATGATGTTGTATGTATGAGGTAAAAGTATACCCAAGGTGATATGAGGTTGCAGTAATTTTCTAAGGCTATTACATGTTGTGTGTGGCTAGTGGTACCGTTGAGTTGCTAGATGGAGAAAGACTAGTTGGATGGTACATGGGGTTCTAAATGGTCATGTTAAGGAGTTTTGACTGATAGTGTTGAGCTTTTTGATAAAATCTTGATTCTCATGGTAGAGAGATATAAGTTTGGTATTGCGATATTGGTAGGCTATGACGGAAGTTGTATGGTTCATCAACGGCTTGGCGATATCCATGTTAAGTGTTAGAAGCTAAGATTGAGTTCTTGATGGTTGAGCTCATAGAAATAAGAGTTGAATCGTTAGAGGGTATGCACTCCGATTATGGGGATACTTATGAAGATCTGAAGTAAGTGTTACAGTATTATGTGATGACTATTGGGGCTATAGAATAACAGAGTGTATCTCAGAAGGTAATATTAGCAGTGGGTTTTCCTACTTTCATGTGTAATCATTCGGGTTAAGTCCTATTTAATTGCGTTTATTGTCGTATTCCATACCATAAAGTGCAGTAAGTGTGGTACAGTTTGGAGTTTAGTGAAGGATCTCTCAAACTTAAGATGATGGCTTGAAGCTAAGGGGGATATGATAGAACGAATAACCAAGTCAGGCTTGCAGATTCTAGTAGTGATATCAGTATGATATAGAACATCAGGGAGTGAGGGTGAGACTCAAACCATTCTTATCTCAGTATTTTTTTAGTTATCCCAATACCTACTCATGCCTCAGGTTTCAGTTCCATTATCATAGTTCATGTCCATGTATATGATAGAGAATCACGTGCTCTTCCAGTTCCAAAATGAGGAGTTTCAGTTCATTCAGTAGTCAGGATCACATTCCATACATTGTGAACTCCAAATTAAGGTCATGCAGCTCATGACTCATGTACTCATCCTTCATAGTGTGCTCAGTTCCCATAACTCATGCTATACTCCTTATGATTGGTGAGATTCAGCTTATGGTCATGTATGCCCCAATTTAGATTACCTTGATTAATTCCTGATGTTAATTCATTATTCCTCAGGCCTCAGTTAAGTATGAAGTCTCGTATAATATCCTTTCATGCTTCATGGTCTTATGTTCTAACCTTTTAGTGACTCCTCCTTATGTGATGATAGTGGTGATGAGTAATTGATCTTGTTGATAAAAGATCATTGTCTGCTTGTTTTAGATAAGGCCATAAGTGTAAAGTAAGATCTGGGGCCAAGTTTTTGATACGTGTGGCGGATAATGGAAATTGCGTGTGTATGTTCTTGGGGTAGCGAGTGGGAGTTGTATTCGTAGTGGTTTAGAGAATAAATTAAGTGTGTCTTCATGGGTGTTTTCCTTGAAATTCATATGTGGTTATAAAGATAGGCTCGAATAACATGTTCGGATTTTAGTGAAGGAACTCAATATACGCTAGTGAATCCATAATAAGAGTTCAGAGTTAGTCATTAAAGTGGTAAGGCATTATGCGTAGGGTGTGAACTTTAAAAAGATATAGAAGGTTTAATCATATGGTTTGAACTAGTATCGTAGTGTGGCATGTTGTATTTTTTTTACTTAGAGTTAGGCTTGATCATAGTGAAAGGATTTAAGTTACTTTAGACATTAGTAAAATGATTTATAAGTGCCCATATGAGAATTATAAGTTGAATTGAATGAGTATGGTATTTAAGGGAAATAGTATAGTTAAGGGAGTATTTGAGAAGTATACTAAGCTTGAAATTAAGAGGTGGCATTGCCTATGGCCTGGAATTCTATCCTAGCTTATGACTTCTATGTCTATATCCCATGCGATAGAGTAGTGTCATTGTTGTGATTCCGTAGTTGGATGCATTGTGTATCTCATGCCTAAGATTATTGTAATACCCCGCATGTTTCTAATCTAGGAAGTGCATAAGTATTCCTACATATGAAATCTCCTATCCTGTGATTCCTACTTGAGTACATGACTTACAATGAATATCCTAGTGATAGGATAGCTTATGATGCATTAAGCATGTTCATATGAATCACTTAAGGTAATACAAGCTAAGAGTTTTTGAATCCATCAATTTTTAGTGTTCAATTTTGCAAGGGTCATCTTTGAACGAGTATAACTCGATGTTAATGTGGTATTTTGGATGATTTAGACCCTCCAAATTGTAGAGAATCTAATTAGCTTTCCAACGATATCAATTTCGCCTTAATCCAACACCCGATCAAAAAGTTATTCCCAGTTTCGTGGGAGACAGTAAGCATAGGCAATTGGTTAGGTGCCGCCCAACCCAAGCATAGGCGATTGGTTAGGCGCTGCCCAACCCAAGAATAGGCAATTGGTTAGGCGCCGCCCAACCTAGCTTAGGCAATCACTTGGACGCCTCCTAAGTCAGTTCCAGGTGCCAAAAACACTCTGTTTTGAGTTATTTTAAGGGTAATTAAGTCTTTTAACACTCCTTACACGTCCCTAAACTTAACCCTACGAAATATATAACTTCTAAACATATTACAACCCTATTATCACCTCAAAGCTCATCATCCAAGAGCACTAAAAGAGAAAAATAACTAGGGTTGCATAACTAAGCTTGAAGATCCGATTTCAAGGAAATTCCTCCGTCAATCATCAAGAATCTTCCTTCTAAGGTATGCGTGAGTTGATTCATGGACTCCTTTCGTCCATGAAGCTCAAGAACCATATTCTAAATTATGTATTATGATGTTTATGTTGTTGGTGGTTGATGTTCATATGGTTGGAGTTTGATGATGCCTAAGATGGGATCTTTGTGTGTTTTGTGTGAGGATATGGTGGTATTTAATGTATAAATATGTGAAATTGGTGGTTGAATATTTATAATCTTGATGAATCCACCTATGCCTAAGATGTGCATGTAAGGTGTTTGTGAAAATACCTAAGGGAATAGAAATCATGCTTTTATGACATAATAAATCCTAAATGGCTATTCCATATTCTAAGCTTATGTTCAACATGATCACCATGTTATTTTCTTGAATTGAAGAAGTTGTATGAGATGCTCATGATATCGTTGTGATATGGAATGACCATGTTATTGAAGCCATGCAAGTATATAGATATTGTGTGCATTCCCGATCATGTGATAGTTTGTTGAAGATCATTCTTATTATGAAATCCTTACTTATGATATTGTGAATTGTGGACTCAAATCTTGTGATCAAGTCAGTCATGTGTGTCAGTTTCCTTCCATCGAGTCCTGGGGGTACTTGCACCCAAAAACTATAGCTGTGTGCCTAGAGCTAGTGACATGTTTCAAGACATCCTCAGTCAAGCTATGTTCCATAGATTGCAGTTAGTCATGTGACTCAGAAAAGACTTAGAAATCTTATGAAAACTCATTACTCAGTAAGATCGACAATCTCATGACTTAGCTAGATATCAGATGTTAGTAGTGTTCCGTCAGTCCAAGAAACTCAGTAAACTCAGAATCAGTTCAGTTCAGTTAGTAAATTCAGCGCAATTAATCTGTTCAGTGTCTTTCAGTTGGGAGTAGGGACTAGCACCGAGCGAGTGCAGGGATGGCAGTTTTCCCGTTATAAAGGCAGAGCCGTTAGCAACAATCCCTGTACTCCAGAACTACATAGCCAGCGCAGGACAGGAGTCACCCGTCAGATTAAGGCTAAACTTGATTATTATATTGCCTTAGGCTTGATTTCCTTTTCAGGGTCACCCGTTAGAGAGGCTTGACCATAGCAGAGGTCTCTACCCGTGGCATGGTATTGACACCCTTCCAATCAGGGCAAAGATTGGACCCCACCAGTACAGTAGTGGGGCATGTCAGTTAGGTTAATACCTCCCACTGTTACAGTACAGTTACAGTGTTAGTATCAGTCTTCAGAGTAGAAATCAGGAATCAGGACTGTCAGATACAGTCATCAATCTCAGTAAGGAACTCAGATAGTTCCAATGATTCCTGGACCATCCCGTCAGATAGGCTTGGTCCCATATTCAGATGCTTATTATTATATCTAGAGGTCACCTGGAAGACAGGCTTGATCTCAATCTCAGATTCAGTCGAGTATTCTCATTATCAGTTTCAGAGATCACTCGTCAGCTAGGACTGATCTCAGACTTAGATGTTCAGCAACAGTTTGGAACTCAGATAGTTTTCCTCAGAATTAGGACCTTTAGATACAGTCATCCATGTCATTAGTCATTCAGTATCTCAGTATCACGAAACTCACATTGTCAGAGTTCAAACTCAAGTAGTCAGTATCTCCTCGAGTTTTGTAGCAGTTACGTATGTATGTATGTATTCTCATGTTCATATTAGTCAGCATGTTCATGCATATAAACCCCATGCATTTAGCCTACCCCCACGTATACTCAGTACTTTAGTTATACTGACGCATTCGCGCTATGGTGCTTTCTTTTTATGTTACACCATAGGTTCTTAGGCGCAGATTCCAGATCAGCAGTAGCAGTTCAGTAAGCAGTGAGTCCTTATTTTTCAAGGACATGATCGTTACATTTATTATTCCAGTATTTCAGTTTATTCTCAGTTTAGGGAGTTAGTTGGAGACATGTTCCTTCAACTCCTTATTCAGACAGTTTAGAGGCTTTCAGACGATTATAGAGTTTTTCAGATTTAGACTTTAGTATTTTCAGTTTTGTTTTGGTACTATGATACCACCTTATTTTAGATATCTTATTATTCAAGATTGAAACTTACGCCCTCTATGTTCATGTTTCCGCATTTTATATGAATATTATGCAGTTACAGGTACAGATATCAGTCATGGATTAGCTTGTGGTCCTTTGGGGTCATGAGCACCGTGTAACATTCCGGTTCAGCGAATTAGGGTGTTACAATTATATGCTCCCTAATGCTACTGGAACTTCTTTCGAAAGAGTGTTGAAGAGATAATCTATTCCATCCATGTAAATTGCAAATCCAGTTCAGTCCAAGCATCATGTTTCAGATTAAGCAATTTAGTCATGACTCAGTTCATAAGAGTTCAGTGCATAATTTCAAATTTTTCCAAGTATGTTAGCTCAGACAGTCTAATACCCAGATACAATCTAAGTCCAGTTGTCTCATGATTCGTACTTGCATAAGTTATCACTTCTGTATTCAATATGTATGATTTCATCATGAACGCTTCAAGGGAATCATAATCTCTCAGCATGAATCAGCTCTTTGAAGCAAGTAAAGGAAAGTCAGCTCAGAATACAATTTCATAATAGAAGTTTAAATATTTCAGATCAGTTATATCCTTTCTTAGAAGACACATCCTATCCTTATTATTACATACCTTTTTGAGACTCAAGCATTCCCTACCCATCATTCGGGGATGAATGATCCCAAGGGGCAGATAATGTAACACCCCGCATTTTGGGCTAGAACATAAACTGTCATTCCTTCGCATAAAGGTTCCAAAATCCATAAATCCATTGAAAATTTAGAATTTTAATCAATTATGTAGTGTGGGAACCTATTTGAGCATGAAGTGAGTCATAGAGGTCCCTTAACTCAAGGATGAGTTGAAAGTTTTTCCATCTATTGAGTTTTAGTGAGCATCTAAACTTGAGTCAAGTTCTAGCGACCATAACTCCAAATATATAGGATTAGAGAACCTCCTATATATCAAATCAAAGTTCTTCGAATTATCTTTCCAATGATACCAATTTTACTAAAATCCGACACCCGAGCAAGAAGTTATGGCTTTGCAAAGAGGAGTGTGTCGCCTAACAAATCGTATAAGGCTACTGGAATAGGTGTGCCATAAGGTGTGCGACGCACACCCTAACTTATGCCATAAGGTGTGCGACGCAAACCCTAATATGTGTGATAAAGTGTGTGCCGCACAACCTATCTTATGCGATAAGGTGTGCACCGCATACATTATGACCCAAGTGACTTAAACACTCCATTTTTGGGGCAAAATGGTCCTTTTCCTACCCTTATTTAACCATAAACACGAAATTCAGTCCCCAATTCTCCAAAATACATCCACATTCATCCAAAATTCTTAAGAACACTCCCAAGACTTTCAAACTAAAAATCCAAATAAATCAATATTCAACCCTGGGTTTTCAAAATTGATTGAAGATTTGGAATTCCCAAACCGTAGGCTTCAAGAATCATCCATGAATTCCTAATTCAAGGTACGTGGGACTTTCCTAAAATCTAATGGGAATAGAAATTTTCTTTAAATTATATACAAGTTTTAGAAATTATGATTTTAAGGAATGGGTTTTGGATGTATGATTTTAATCATGTTTTAGAAGCCTTGATGATATTGTTTTGGTCTTTAAGCCTTCCCACAAATTGATTTGAAATTATATATGTATGTAAGCATATTTTTTAAGGTTGATGATTGAATTGAGAGCATGACTCATGAAAAATCCCTCTCTTGTTATGACTTTTCCTTTACTTATGATATGTTATGGATTGTTTTGAGTGCATCTTGAAAGACATGTTATGAAATATTTTTTAGTAATGTTATATTTGGATTATGAATGTGATCTCAAAAGAGAGGATGGTTTATGTTGATAAATGTTGAATATGATCATATAACGAAAAGCGTTGCATGGTTGTTAAAGAATTCATGACCATCACATGTTTATTGAAAGGATGAGAATTCTTGCATAGTTTTTGACTTATGTTTTTGTAACATGAAATTTCTTATACTATTTGCATGCTTGGGTGGTCTGAACTATGTTTTAAATGAAAGAATTATGCTTAATGCATTATGGCTCAGAATTACGACTTGCAAGTCTTGGTATGATGATACCAAAATAGACAATGTCATAACAAACTTAGACAAACATAGAAACCAGATTTTCATTACTTATGATTTTAGAATGATATATGTTTAGAAATGGATAAAATTAGGAATAAAGAGATGTTAGGTGGTCCCCTGAAGAAGGCACGAGTTCAGACAACTCATTGCCTAAAACTGTGATTTGCCAATCCGGGTATATTATATTACGCTGGCCTAGTTCCCTGTGGCGTATTAGACTTAGACACTCCAACCCTTGAGACGCACTGGGGTTGGGGGCTTTCCTGCCAAGTCAATGGCGGACTACATATAGCCTGTGGGGTTTTAGACTTGTAGGGGTGTACCACCTAACTCAGAAGTAATACAAAGATTAAAAATTGCATTGACATAAAGGTTTTATGTTTTCAAGAATGCCCATGTGTTTTGAGATTATATCTTTCATGATGTTTATGATTAGCTCTCAACTATTTTATTTATATACAAGCCTTATTTTGGATTTCTTTGCGTACTAGTACAACTGTATTGACCCCCCCTACCGTCCTGGCTCTGAGGCATAGTCTAGGGGACCTTATAAGCAGTAGATTCCGACAGATAAAAGTGCAGAGTCCAGTTGGTGAGCCTTCTATATTTCAGAAAGCCTATTTATTTTTAGACATTTATCTTAGTTATGGTTTAG
Organism: Capsicum pubescens; assembly: GCA_030864215.1. Taxonomy (NCBI): domain Eukaryota; kingdom Viridiplantae; phylum Streptophyta; class Magnoliopsida; order Solanales; family Solanaceae; genus Capsicum; species Capsicum pubescens. Next base: position 408,152,568 of record CM061548.1, on the reverse strand, counting down.
GTCTACTGGGGGCCTTGTCTCAGTTTTCAGACAGTTGTTATTTTATCATGTAGTAGAGATTTTGCAGACTGAGTCAGATATTATTTAGATATTGCTGAATTACAGTTTCATCATTATTTATGAATTCAGATTTAACCATGATTCTATATTATGTTTTGTTCCGCATCTTCTATTATGGTATGAACGTTGTCTAAGACTACCAGATAAAGAGGAGCGTCCGGGCCTTCCTGGTTCGGGATGCTCATCACGGCCAGGCCTCGATTTGGGTCGTGATATAATTTAAGCACATAGGTGGTTGTACCCACACAACCTAACCTTACTAATATCAATGCATATAAGTAAATTTTCCCCACATGACATCATAATGTTCTTACCTCTTTTGGATTCACTGGGCATCGTTACAATATCAATATATTCCTTCGAATTCATCGAGTATCATCATAATATCACACATTCCTCCAGACTCAAACTGGGCATCATCATAATATCACACATTCCTCCGGACTCGAACCGGGTATCATCATAATATCACATATTCCTCCGAACTCGAACCGGGCATCATCATAATATCACATATTTCTCCAGACTCGAACCAGGGATTATCATAATATTACATATTCCTCTAGACTCAAATCGTACATCATCATAATATCACATATTTCAACGGATACAACAACGTACATCCACATGCATAAACAAACCAATAAGAATACACAAAAGCCTTCAAACTGGAAGACGAGAATATGTAATAAGTGGGAGACTACTGGTTATTGCTTGTTTGGTATCAAGTGTCATTTTTCTCATGGTGCAGAAGGTATGGATATAAATTTTTGCTTATTTCTAGTTTAGGGAGATATGATATCAATATATATAATGAGATTGTTGAAGATTGATGATTTATGATTGATTTGGTTTGCGGCAATTGTTGATCTGTTTGGTTAAATTTCATTTAGGTGAAAATGCAAGTGGATAAGTGCATTAACATTCCTTTATATTTTATTGTTGACCGCAGCTTACCTTATAATCTATCAATGTGTACAATGAGATTGGTTGAGATTTATGATTGATTTTCGGTTTTCTGGAATGTGAGGTGAAAATGCATGTTGACAAGTGTTTTAGGGCTCCTTTTATCTTTTATGATGGACAGAAACTTGCCTTCTCATCTTAAATTACTAGTCATGAGACCACAAATAGGCTAACCAAGGTCCTCGGCTAAGGGTCAAATATCATACCTTACAAATTAATAGTCTATAGCAATCAATAAATTTCAAGTTCACCATTTAATCAACTATTGTCTAGGTACCCCACCCAATCTCGCAAGATATCAATAATTACATTACAAATAAGCTCAATTTAATCTACGGATAAGCTAACCTACCTTGAATCCAAGCAACTCACGAACCAACGAGCTTTTCCTTTCCTTTCCGAGAAATTTCCTTTTCCCCAAGCAATGCTATCAAAAATACAATCTAAGCATTACAACAATAATGACAATACCCATTATAGCACCATTGTTCCATGGGTTTCAAATGGACACCAAAACCCCCAATTAGGTTTCACCTTTGGAAAGGAGTTTCCAAGACCAACCCATAGCCTAATTATATTTAGGGAGTTAAAACCCTCAAGTAATTTGAGTCAATCAATCAATTTTGGAGATACAATTGATCCACAATGATTTAGGATTTTGAGTCAAGAAACCATGAAACCAACATCAAATTAGAGAAATTCTTACCTTAGATTTGTAGCAAAAGGATGAATTACACAAGTTACTAAGCTCCTAATCAACCCACAAGACCAATTTTTGAGTCGCCAATCTCCTATGGCTTCTAGGGTTTTAATAGAAATAAAGAATGCCTAAAATCTACCAAAAAGACCCCTTTTATACGATTTTAGATGGGCTCGCAAGGTCAACTTGTTTTTTACCTCCCGGGCTCATTCGAACTTCATTTTTCGCAAACAGACTATGTAACCCCACTAAATTTGATATTCCGGATGCATTGGTGAAGTAGAATTTTCCATCTGAGGTCATTTAAGCCACTTGTCGGTCCCACACCTATATATTTTGATTTTTAACTTTTTTTACTAATGGGTCGAAATGAGTTTGGGTGCTGTAAGAACCGAACCAAGGGTCTATCTATCCTAAAATAGATATTACATAGTTGTTGGCGCAGTTGAAATTTGCATCCGAAATAATTTTATTAAATTTTTCACTCCTCAACCATTTGAAATCGACGAAGACTTCAAATTGGAAAAGTGGTTCTAAAACAAAATCAAACAAACAGTTAGGTAATCGAACTATCGGCGAAAGTAAGCAAGAATACGACTAATGAACTGAAGGTTCATTACTCCAGCTGGGACGGTTTATTAAAGGCTTCATAGACGGAAGTAGACTATTATATTGTCATAGTTCGTTGACAGTTTGTATTATAAATTCTCTTGAATTTCATTATATCTTCCGCACTTTGAGTTATGCATAAATTATGCCTAGGCAAAAGACCCAAATATGTCACTGAACTATCAGAAATGACTCATTTATGCCATCAGTTAAAAGTTGAGCTCATTTATGACATCGCCATTACAAAACCAGCTTATCCATGCCATTACTTTTTAATGGTGGTTTTCAAAAAATAACTTTTCCACGTGGCCTTTTATTAGAGGTCCACGTCATTAATTAAAATAAGCAAAAAAGCTCAAATATGCCATTGAACTATCAGAAATGGCTCATTTATGGCATCAGTTAAAAGTTTGGCTCATTCATGCCATCACCGTTATAAAATCAACTCACTCATACCATTACTTTTAAATGATGGGTTTTTAAAAATAGCTTTGCCACGTGGTCTTTTATTAGAAGTCCACGCCATTAATTAAAAAGAAATCAATATTGATTTTAAAATATCTGAAATTAGTTAGTATTGGGATTATTGATTTCAGCATTTATACCATAATTATGGGAAAAGTTATCCCATATACATGGCGGGATAATTGGAATAACAGACTTCTTTTAAGCTATTATTTGAAAATAATTTTTCAACAATGTATGCTCCACTAATTCGTGATGGAAAAAGTTATTCCATATACATGGCGGTATAATTGAGATAACAAACTTCTTTTAAGTCGTTATTTGGAAATGATTTTTTTAATAATGTATACTCCCCTAATTCGTGATGGGAGAATGGAGAAGTTTTATTGGTACGCCTCTTTCTTTTTCTTGCTTGCCCTAATCATTCATTGGTTTATTTTTTTTGCAACTTCGGAGTATATATTGGAGTCACTGGAATTAAAACTAATTAGTTACTGGGGGCTTTGGGCTCTAGGTGACAAAAGAGTTTTAAAATAAAGTGTGGGTGACACAAGTCTTAATAATTGAGTGGAGGTGACAATTACTTTATTAAGGATTAAGAAAGTAAGAAAAGTTTGAAAATAACCCACAAGTTTTTTAATTTACACTTTGATCCAATATAAAACCTAATATGACTAGAAATGGAGGGGAAAAAAGCACATTTCTCTCTCTTCTCATTTATTGGAGTTTTCTCTCTCTTCATGTTTTTTGTTGGTCATTGTTGTTGTTGCTTTATTCATCATCTTCTTCTTCATTATCATCATCTTGTTCTTCATTATCATCTCTTCTTGTTCATCATCATCATCTTCTTATTGTTGAACATTATTGTTACCGCTACTATTGCTACTTGATCAAATTTTTTAGGTCAAATTTTATTCGTATATCACTTGGGAATTACTTATAGGTGATTTTAGTAAGTAAAATTATAATTTTTAGTTGAGCTTCTAATCTGGGTGTATCTGCTACTTGATACGCCCAAATTACAACTCTCGTTAGAAAGTGTAAGCGGTCGCTATCAAATATAGAACCCAACTGGGTTGGGTGTCGAATCCCACAGGGAATACTCTGGTCACTAAGTGTTGCAATTATTAGTAGACTGTTGGTCGAAAATTCCAAGGAAAAAGGGGGGTTTGGTTTAGGCGTGAACTAATATTATCAAAGTAACAATGGAACGATTTGCGTAGTAAGATTTAATCGCAGAGATTGATAAGTTAGGGTTATGTCCACCTTATAAGTTCTACTTCTCTATTAACTATGAGTAACGCGGAATTTAGACATGCATGCACTTATAGAGAATCGTATTCTAATTCTAAATCCAAGTGTTTCTCAACCATCAAGGATTTATTTCGCTTTAGCTCTCTCGAGCCTAAAGTGTATAACAAATGGTACAAATTCTCCAAGAAGTTAATCCGGTTAAGGCATTAACGTGTAAATAGAGGTTGGAAACCCTATTTCCTTGTCACACTCTCTTTTCCAAACATGTAAATTTTCTCTCAAACAAGTTAATGCTATAATGGCGTATTCTCTATGTTTGCAACCATGAGAATTCAATCAAAATGAAGAGAGTAATGATATAAGTAGCATAACACATCAAGAATTCACAAACTCATAGCAATAGATAGTATCTTACAAGGTTTCCATAACCCTAACAGATAAGTTTAGCTACTCATGAATACAATGGAAATCACAGTAGACATAATCATCATACCACAACTTAGAAAAATCTCGGCTATGGAGATGAAATGTGTTTTCTCTTTCCGTTCCTCAAGAAAGCCGTGTTCTCTGTTCTCAAAACTATTACAGAATCTCCAAATTGAATAATGAATAATGTCGAATGATAATGATGCTGAAAAATTCAGCAATAAGGTTTTTAATAGCATCCTTGTCTAATAAGTTGCTACTGCATCCTTAAGTATTTAAAAATACTGGGTTTGCCCGGGAAAAAGTTCCCATGCATCACATTCAGTCCAAAAGCTGCCTTCCCTCTTATGTGAAGTTTTCCTTTGCTGCCCACAGGTCCACAAAGTGCTGAAATCTTCATCATTAGTACCTGAAAAACATGCTAATCACATAGGTCAGCTCACTTAAAGGAAAATGGACTAAAAGTGCAAGAATTATATATTTTATCCTCAAAACTTAGCCAAAACATGGGTAAATTATGGTGCTTAGACGTATAAATACGCCCAACATCACCACCCCACACTTAAAGCTTTGTTTGTCCTCGAACTAAATATTACATCCATGCAAACACCTAACTAGAATTTCACAATAGCAACACAAAATTTTCAACAAGACATGCACGGCAATTATTAACAAAGAGTAGGTTTCTTGATCATTACTAAAAACAACTCAGCCTCCAACATAGACTCATTAGGGTGTTCAATTTGTTATACACAAGTTAAGCCACAAAGAATCATATAAAACTACCCAACAACCATCAACCATGTGTGCTCACACAAGATATCACCCATAATCACTCATAGTTTTGCATTTTTTGAAACATGGGTATAAGACTCTCCTTGCTCTCGCTCTCACAAAGAATTCTTATATTGCAACTGATGACCATAGGCTTGCCCTTAGTGTAATGCTCTACTAATATCAGACTACTAAGTTTAGGATCAAATAGGTCTTTACAGGTTGTAATGTAGGCTAAGGGACAGGTAGGACTATTTTGGCCAGAAATAGTGACTATGTTCCCTAAGCGCTTTAATACACTACAATATGCCATTTACACTATCTTTTAACAACCACTCTACCTCTCTTTCATCTACCAACCCCTTTTCACCCATTTTGTTATTCAATCATAAACACAACTATCTTTTTGTTTTTCTAAATTTATTTTTTTTTATATTAAGCAAGCATCCCTATAATAGCCACTCTTTTTCACAACAATTTCAAGTACCAATACACCCTGAGGCATCACTTTCACCATTCTCCTTTTATTTTTCCACATGATTCTACAATTTTAAAGCGCTTAGGAGTTTGGATCAAATTATGGTCTTGAAAAAAAATGGATTAGGCTACATATGAGGCTGCCAAAGAAAATAGCTAAAGGCTCAAAGGGGGTTCACTAGGACAATGTACAAAGGTAGGTAAAAAGAAGGTAAACAATTTTAGGGCTGCCAAAGAAATGCCTAAATCATCTCCTACACTCACAATCTTTATTTCGCTTCACACACATACCAGGCAAGTTCTAGCATCAGTCACAACAAAGAATATACAATATCCTCACACACACAAGGCACATGGTCAACTTCATTGGGAGCATTATAGATTCTTGACCCAACAGATGAATGAATTAAACCACAACAATTTATCACACAGTGAGTCACAACTTAGAGCCTAAGCGTCTCAATAGCAATGATTTACCACAAACTTTTGTTATAATACCATGCCGTCTATCAGAACAATTTCATGCAACATCTAAAATCTACTAACTAATTACAACTAACTAACTAACTACTAATTCAAACAAACAAGAATAAATGTAGGCAAAGAAATACAATACAGCAGGCATATACCCACACCCCACACTTAGACGGGACACACTGTCCTCAGTGGAAATAAATAAGGAAAACCTGATTAGTCGAACTCTTCTTCTATGTTTGGGGTCATACCCCCTGCGTCGGAATCGTCATCAGAGTCGTCGTCATCAGAGTTGTCCTCCACGTCTGAGTCTGGCAGTCGGTGATCATCGTCAGTCGGCACGTCATCGTCGAGAGGTTTCTCAAAATGTACCCCCACTCCACACATGGCCCGCGCATGCTCATTAAGCGGGTAATCATAGTCCAACTGCTGAAGCTCTGCATCAGTTGGAACACGACCCCCATTTATCAGTGTAAATCTAGTCATGCCATACAGATGGCGGAAAAAGCTTTCATCTCGAGCATGCCTCTCTGCAGTGGTGAGGTTGATGCCTTGACCAGTTTCTGTCTCTTTAACCTTTGTGAGATCAACCTTCTTCGGGTTGTGTGGTAGCTTATGATCCGCGGGTTCCTCTTCAATGTGTTCTTTCCTTAAGATCGCAGTCAACAAGTTGCCATAACTGAAATGGGACCTTTTGTGCAGCCTAGCCTTGCGCATTGACGATCGTATAACCGCACCAATGTTGATGGGAATATTTGTCATCAAAGCGTACACCAAGCAGACTCGATCACGTGTGATCTTAGTATATTGTGTCCCAAGAATCAAGCAAGAGTTGACTATCCTTAACCATATGCGAGCTTTCCTGTTCAAAGAGGCATACGGGTAGGTGTTGTGGCGACCATTATCCTTATGCCGAATCCACCGTGCCATTGACCTTGATCTGCACAGTGTATGTCTGATGGCCCTGTAGGGAGGTCTGTGATAAATCTCCTTGAGCGGTGATGGATCCACAGATGGAAGGCCCAGAAAAGAGTTGAAGAATTCCGCATTCAGTTGCAAGACTTGGTCCCGAATCTTTACTTCACTTCCAGTAGTCTTTGGGGACCAATTGGCATAAAACTCTCGCGTTAGATCAAGATTGCATTCCCCCATATCTCAAAAAATGAAATCAAGATTTAGTGCCATGATTTTAGCCAAAATGCGGGTCTCTCTCTTTGCTAGACTCTCCTTCTGCATCAAATTCACATGAACATATTTTTTTACTTTGTTGTTCTTGTACCACTCCTTTCCTTCCTCCTCTAGGACCCACTTTATCCCGAAAGTTCATCGAGGCACTTGCAAAGAAGAGGACTCAGCCTGATCTTTTCTTGCCCTTTTCTGACCTTTTTTGGAGGTGGACACTTTTTCTTTTCCTTGTTGTCCTTTTGGGGCCATTCTACCTGAGATCACAATAAAGTTACGTTAGTTTCATCATGGAAGATTTACTATAGTCGGAAAAGAAAATCGTGATGATACCACCCCACACTTAATCCATTTGCACAATGTTAATAATCATGCAATCTTGACTATCCTTTCCAACTTTATTTCATTGGATTAAGGCAATGTTTGAACAAGACTACCACATAGCAATCTTATCAGGTTTTTGCATCGAAATAACCAAACCATGTTATACTTGTGGTCAATCATGATCAATACCTTCGATGAACGAGTCATTCAAACATTCAAGCTTACAACTTTCAAGATTATGCATTAACTTCACAATTTTGACTTCATAAAAATACGACAGTGAATACCAATCAAATACAAGTCAGAGTAAAGTCAAGAATACCCACAAAAATCCTTTCACTCAATGAGACGCATCAAAACAAACCAACCATATTCTCATCACCAAGCACTACTTCAAAAATCGAATTCACCATTATAAGCGTAGCACTGCAACAACTATGGAATATAAAAGAGCAACTTACTTGTTGATGGATCGGGAAGGTGAGTTTGCAAGATTAGATGAGAAAAGAGGAAAACTTGGATAGGATAAGGGAGCTTGGGTGGCGCCTAGGTTCAACAAACAATTGAGTGGTGTTCAAAGGTAGAGGGTCTATTTAAAGGATGAGCCATGGGTCGGTTTGATCTATTTACAAACGGGTTAGTAGGCAAAAAGGCATAAGTAGGAGGCGCCTATAACATTGCCTAAGCATAAGTAGGCGGCGCCTATAGCATTGCCTATGTTGGCATAGGCGGCGCCTTGCCCATCGCCTATGTGAGGCAGTGAGCATAGGCAATGGAATAGGCGGTGCCTTGCCCATTGCCTATGTTGGCATAGGCGGCGCCTAGCCTATTGCCTATGTTGGCATAGGCTACGCCTAGCCTATGGACTTTACTCCATCATTCCTAGACTTACTACCATTGGCATGGCTCACTTTCAAATCAAAATTTTGGACTAATCTCCTCATTTGTACGTCTTGCACCTACACTTAATCAAAAACAACAAAAATTATTAGAAGGATGGGTTGCCTCCCACCAAGCGCCTTAGTTTTGGTCATGGCTCGACTCTTCTTTTTGCATTTTTATTTATCAAAAACAAACTCCTAGTGAAACAAAAATGATTAGAATGATGGGTTGCCTCCCATGTAGTGCTTGATTTATTGTCGCGGCATGACATAGTTATCTCGAGTACTCAGACTTCCTCGAGATATATGGTGGCTATACATTTTATCGAATCGGTTGGACCGATATATAGATTCACTCTTTGGCCATTCACCTTAAAGACACCACCATCATTGTTTTCTAACTCCACTACTCCAGATGAGTAAACTTGGCTGATTCTGAATGGACCAGACCATTTAGATTTCAACTTACCTGGAAACAACTTCAGTCTGGAGTTGAAAAGAAGTACCAAATCACCCTTCTGAAAGTTTCGTTGGACAATCCTCCGATCATGGTACTTTTTCATCCTTTCCTTGTAGAGATCTGCTCTTTCATACGCATGTAGACGGAATTCATCCATCTCATTCAGTTGTTCCAACCTCAGATTAATAGAATCATCCCAATTCAAGTTAAGCCGCTTCAGCGCCCACAGTGCTTTATGTTCTAGCTCAATTGGAAAGTGACAAGCCTTCCCATAAACTATTTGATATGGTGACATGCCAATTGGTGTCTTAAACCCAGTCCTATATGCCCATAAGGCATCATCCAGCTTTTTGGACCAATCTTTCCTACTGGCATTCACAATCTTCGCAAGGATTAGCTTGATCTCCCGATTAGAAACCTCTACCTGCCCACTAGTTTGTGGGTGATATGGTGTAGCTACCTTGTGTTTCTTAACCCCATATTTCACTAATACGGCTCTGAATAGCTTGTTGCAAAAATGTGAACCTCCATCGCTTATGATGGTACGAGGTACCCCAAAATGAGAGAAGATATTTCTCTTTAAGAACAATAAAACACGCTTACCTTCATTATCAGCTAGTGCTACTGCTTCAACCCATTTGGATACATAATCCATAGCAACTAGGATATATTTCATCCCAAACGAACTCACAAATGGGCCCATGAAATCAATACCCCATACATCAAATAGTTCTACTTCAAGAATTTTAGACATGGGCATCTCATGGTGCTTCGAGATAGAGCCTTGCCTCTGACACTGATCACATCTTCTCACAAAATCGTAAGCATCCTTGAATAATGAAGGCCAGTAATAGCCACTTTGGAGTACCTTCCTTGTCGTTCGATCACCTACATGGTGACCCCCAACTTGGGAAGCATGACTTGCTTCCAGTATGCTAGGCACCTCCACATCTGAGATGCATCGCCTAATAATACCATCAGCACATCGTCGAAAGAGATACGGTTCATCCCAGAAGTAGTGTTTCACATCATGCATGAACTTTCTCTTTTGATGAAAGAAGAGATGCTCAGGAATCACTTTACTTACCACGTAGTTCGCAAAGTATGCATACCACGGTAAGTCTTCCACCATAGTGGCTAGGATTTCTTCATCGGGAAATGCATCATCAATATCAAGGTCGGGTTGCACTATGTTCTCACTCTCAAGTCTAGATAGATGATCAGCTACTTGGTTTTCGCAACCTTTTCTATCCTTTACCTCGAAATCAAATTCTTGAAGCAGTAACACCCACCTAATTAGCCTTGGCTTAGCATCCTTCTTTGCCATTAGATATCGTAGAGCCACATGATCTGTATGCACCACTACTTTGGTTCCTAACAAGTAAGCACGGAACTTTTCAAAAGCATAAACAACTGCTAGAAGCTCTTGTTCAGTGACGGTATAGTTCTTCTGTGCTCCATTCAAGGCCTTGCTCGCATAGTAGATTGGATGAAATAGCCTTTCTCTTTTCTGACCAAGTACAGCACCCAAGGCTACCCCGCTTGCATCACACATAACTTCAAAAGGTAAAGACCAATCGGGTGCTACAATAATAGGAGCTTCAACTAGCTTTCCTTTGAGGCATTCAAATGCCTTCAAGCAATCTTCACCAAAGTCAAATTTTGCATCCTTCTCCAAAAGTTTGCATAATGGGCTAGCAATCTTGGAGAAGTCTTTAATAAACCTCCGATAAAAACCTGAATGACCGAGAAAACTACGCACCCCTTTTACAGAAATTGGAGGTGGTAATCTCTCGATAACTTCAATCTTGGCTCGATCAACCTCAATTCCCCTTTCAGAGACTTTATGCCCAAGAACAATGTCTTCATTAATCATAAAGTGACACTTCTCCCAATTTAACACCAGGTTGAATTCAACACATCTCTCCAAACCCATACTCAAATTTGCCAAGAATGATTCAAATGACTCACCTACAACAGAAAAGTCGTCCATAAACACCTCCAAGGTATCTTCGACCATATCAGAAAAAATGGACATCATACATCGCTAGAAAGTAGCAGGTGTGTTACATAGCCCAAATGGCATTCGTTTGAAGGTAAACATACCATATGGGCATGTAAAAGTGGTCTTCTCCTGATCTTCAGGAGAAATGCAAATCTGATTGTATCCGGAATAACCATCTAAGAAACAGAACCATCCCTTCCTTACCAATCGATCAAGCATTTGATCCATGAATGGCATTGGAAAGTGATCCTTTAACGTCCACGAATTCAGCTTCCGGTAGTCCATGCACACTCTCCACCCTGTGATAGGTCTGAGTGGAATTAGCTCATTTTTTTCATTTGCGACTACTGTCATGCCCCCTTTCTTGGGCACACATTGCACTGGACTCACCCATTTACTGTCTGAAATTGGGTACACCACCCCTGCATATAACCACTTAATAATTTCTTTCTTCACCACCTCTTGCATAGGTGGATTCAAACGACGTTAGTGCTCAATGGTGGGTATATAATCTTCCTCGAGCTGAATCTTGTGCATACATATCCCAGGAGGGATACCAATTATATCAATAATAGTCCAACCAATGGCTCTCTTGTACCTCTTCAGAACAGAGATGAGAGTCGTTACTTGTTGTTCACCTAAATCAGCCGCAATAATAACCGGAAGTGTATTCCCTCTTCCCAAGAACGCATACTTTAGATGACTGGGGAGCTCTTTCAATTCTAGCACTGGTGGATCTTCATTGGATGGTTTCGCTGGTGGTGACGGTCGATTCTTAAGGTCAAGGTCCAGCTTCTTAGGGGCATGAGAATAGGACCCCATTCTTATTAGAGCACGAATAGTTTCTTCATACTCTTCAACATCCTCATGCTTAAAGTTCAAAAGTACAGCAGACAATGGATCAACAGTAAGATGCTTCTCTACAGATAATTCTTTCTCTTCCTCATAATAAACATCAGCTATAGAGAACACATTCATATCTTTAGGCTGCTTCATTGATTTGCATACATCAAAATGGACCACTTCGTCATTCATCCGAAATAAAAGCTCATTTGCTCGTAAATCAATAAGCATACTTCCTGTTATGAGGAAAGGGCATCCCAAGATTATGGGAACTTTAGAATCTACCTCGCAATCCAAAATAACAAAGTCTGCAGGAAAAATAAAGGAAGAAACCTTCACCAGTACATCATATAAGATACCAACAGGTCATTTTACCGACCTATATGCCATCACGAGCCGCATATTGGTTGGTGTAGGATCGCCCAACCCCAACTGTTTATAAATAGATAGCGGCATCAAATTGATGCTAGCCCCCAAATCGCACAATGCCTTAGCAAAATCCAAGGATTCAACCGTGCAAGGAATAGTGAAAGCACCAGGATCTGCCTTTTCTGTACTAAAGATCTCGTGGCAATTGCACTGCAATGATGAACATTATCTGCCAATTCATAACTTGCTGCCCTTTTCTTTGTCAAAAGATCCTTCATGAATTTGGCGTATCCTGGCATCTGCTCCAGTGCCTCCACCAAAGGCACATTAATAGTCAACTGCTTCAATATAGTCATGAATTTACTGAACCTGGTGTCATCAGCTTTCTTCTTCAGTCTCTGAGGAAAAGGTGGTGGTGGAGTTGGGAGAGTTTTCTCCACCACTTCCTTTTTATCTTGCTTCCGATTATCAATCTTTTCAGGCTGGTGACATCTAGGTGTAGTGTTATGAACGTTCTCATTTTGATTTTTAGCTTCTACAGAATTATCACAATCTGCTTCAATAACATTCTCTTCTGTAATATCAACCACCTGCTTGCCTTTGGATGGATTTTCCAATACCTTACCACTCCTGGTAGTAATATCCATATATGATCCATCATTCCTTGGGTTCTGCACAGTGTCGCTAGGTAAGGTACCAACTTTTTTTTGATTGAGTGTCGCTGATAGTTGACTCAATTGTTGTTCCAGCTGTTTTATTTAAGTGGAATGTGAACAACCAATTGATTTATTGAGGACAAATCATTTTTTACCTCAGTTACTCCCGTGTTGGTTGCCTCCACTCCTTTCAACAACTTAGCCATCATATCTTCCATGGACATCTTTCCAAAGCCAGATTCCGCAGCCTCACGATTTCCAGGAGGAACATACAAACCACTCATGTCAGTCTTATTCTTGAATCCGGATTTTTCATAATAGTTCCGACCTTGGTTTCCTTGGCCATTGCCTCGGAAACCCCCCTGATTATTCAAGTAATTAGCTTCTTTCTCAGAATCAGAGTCATCTCTTCCCTGTGATACAATAGCTTTGACCTTTTCTGTCTTCCCTGATAATAAATGCTTGGTAAGAAGGTCCATCTGCGTGTTCATGTGAGCCATATCCTGGTCACGTTCCTCTTCTCTTCGCCTCTGTTCTGCCATCATGCCAATAGATACAGTAGAGCTTACTACCTCAGAATCCCTGGTATGCCAAGCTCTACTCTGCTTTGTCATACGATCCAGCATATCACCAACCTCAATAAAAGTAAGGTCTATGAATGACCCTCCTGCAGCATTATCAACCACTGGCTTAGTCACCGAGTTCAACGCCCTGTATAATATTTCCATCAAGTGGATGTTGGTCATCTGATGATTTGGACACCGCATAAGCTTCTTCTTGAACCTCTCCCACGTTTCGTGGAGAGCTTCAGTTGGAAGCTATCAAAAATTGTTGATCTCATCTCATAACTGTGCTCTCTTGGAAGGCAGAAAGAATCTTTCTAGGAAAGCGTCTTTCAGTTGCCTCCAATTAGTAATAGAGTCAGGAGTCAGCCCGTTCAACCATAGAGTTGCCTCTCCAGATTGAGACAATGGAAATAAGCGCAGTTGAATTGCATTCTGTCCAACTGCTGGATTTTTAAATGACTTGCATGTTGAGATAAAGTTGATCAGATGCATATTCGGATCATCGCCTGCAAGTCCACCAAATAACCCTTTGAGTTGTAATAGCTGGATCATGGTGCTGGTGATATTGAACTTGGCTCCGGGTGCCAAGGGTGGAGGAATAATATCCCCTGTGGCACCAGCCGCATCCAAATCGTCATCATCATCGAAAGGGGCCTACACAACTCGGCGTTCAGGTCTTATTCTAGCTTGACGATCTCTCCTGTTCATAGGTGTTGCCACCTCACCAGCACACCTTGGATTTAATAACTTATCATCACCCAGGTCCTCTTCATCAAGATTTGTTGCCCGACCTGGGTTATCAATATTCTGTTGATGCACTTGAGTAGCTGCCAATGCAGCTAATCTTTCCTGCTCCTGTTGAGCAGCCATCCGTTCAAGGTTTCGTTGCGCATCTATTTTGCCAATAAGATGTGGTTCAGGATTTATAGGTAATAACGGTTGACCAGAACTTTATGTATTTGGCATGCAATCCAATAATCCTGAACAAAACAAAAACAACAAACAAAAAAGTAAAATTCAAGAATCTTTGACCAAAGGGTCTATTAACTATCACAAACTTAGTTGTCAATCGTATTCTCCGGCAACGGCGCCAAAATTTGATATGCCCAAATTACAACTCTCGTTAGAAAGTGTAAGCGGTCGCTGTCAAATATAGAACCCAACTGGGTTGGGTGTCGAATCCCACAGGGAATACTCTGGTCACTAAGTGTTGCAATTATTAGTAGACTATTGGTCGAAAATTCCAAGAAAAAAGGAGGGTTTGGTTTAGGCGTGAACTAATATTATCAAAGTAACAATGGAACGATTTGCGTAGTAAGATTTAATCACATAGATTGATAAGTTAGGGTTATGTCCACCTTATAAGTTCTACTTCTCTATTAACTATGAGTAACGCGGAATTTAGACATGCATGCACTTATAGAGAATCGTATTCTAATTCTAAATCCAAGTGTTTCTCAACCATCAAGGATTTATTTCGCTTTAGCTCTCTCGAGCCTAAAGTGTATAACAAATGGTACAAATTCTCCAAGAAGTTAATCCGGTTAAGGCATTAACGTGTAAATAGAGGTTGGAAACCCTATTTCCTTGTCACACTCTCTTTTCCAAACATGTAACTTTTCTCTCGAACAAGTTAATGCTATAATGGCGTATTCTCTATGTTTGCAACCATGAGAATTCAATCAAATCGAAGAGAGTAATGATATAAGTAGCATAACACATCAAGAATTCACAAACTCATAGCAATAGATAGTATTTTACAAGGTTTCCATAACCCTAACAGATAAGTTTAGCTACTCATGAATACAACGGAAATCATAGTAGACATAATCATCATACCACAACTTAGAAAAATCTCGGCTATGGAAATGAAACGTGTTTTCTCTTTCCGTTCCTCAAGAAAGCCTTGTTCTCTGTTCTCAAAACTATTGCAGAATCTCCAAATTGAATAATGAATAATGTCGAATGATAATGATGCTGAAAAATTCAGCAATAAGGTTTTTAATAGCATCCCTGTCTAATAAGTTGCTACTGCATCCTTAAGTATTTAAAAATACTGGGTTTGCCCGGGAAAAAGTTCCCATGCATCACATTCAGTCCAAAAGATGTCTTCCCTCTTATGTGAAGTTTTTCTTTGCTGCCCACAGGTCCACAAAGTGCTGAAATCTTCATCATTAGTACCTGAAAAACATGCTAATCACATAGGTCAGCTCACTTAAAGGAAAATGGACTAAAAGTGCAAGAATTATATATTTTATCCTCAAAACTTAGCCAAAACATGGGTAAATTATGGTGCTTAGACGTATAAATACGCCCAACATCACTACTGCTGTTTTTTCAACATTAGATAAAACATGTAATGTGAATCCAATAGATAAGTAATCTATTGCACAGATGAGTAATCTGTTGCAATATATTGACTAATCTGTTGCAACATATTGACTAATTTGTTGCAACATATTGACTAATCTGTTGCAACATATGAGTAATCTGTTGTAACATATATGACTAATCTGTTACAATAGATTACTCATCTGTTAGATTTGTACTATAGTGTTGTAACATAAATCCAACATATGGGTCATCTGTTGCAACAGATTAGTCATATGTCACAACAGATTAGTCACTTGTTGCAATAAATGACTCATATATTGGATTCATGTTGCAAGTTCTATCCATTGTAGCAGTAGCAAATATACCAAATAAAAAATTCAACAAAAATCATAATTAGACTTACAAAATCACCTATGAAGTAATGTCCAAGCGATATACGAACAAAATTTGACCT
The DNA here is from genome assembly GCA_030864215.1 of Capsicum pubescens. Taxonomy (NCBI): domain Eukaryota; kingdom Viridiplantae; phylum Streptophyta; class Magnoliopsida; order Solanales; family Solanaceae; genus Capsicum; species Capsicum pubescens. The sequence continues at coordinate 408,136,289 of CM061548.1, read as the reverse complement.
ACAAAATTTCTAAAAATTTCAACAAGGGCACAACGAATAAGTGAAACACATGAAAAATTTCATGAAACAGGTAAATAAGATAAAAATAGTGTATCATACATCAAATGTAAAAGGATCGAGGGGACAAACGTTTGAATTCTCCTAAAATCATTTAAGTTCCCTAGTATTTTAATTGCTTTCTAATGGATAACCCATCTATTATAATAGATTTTCTATCTGTTAGATAATTTCCAACAGATGAATCATCTGTTGCAACATGTTAGTCAGCTGTTGATTCAATTAAGCAATTATTAGTAATAACTAAATTGATTTAGCTAAAATTAAAGACAAGTCTTTAAGACAATGGGACAAACATTTGAGTTCTCCTAAAAATATTTGAGTTCCCTAGTATTTTAATTATTTTTCAACAGATCACCTATTTTTTGTAACAAGTTAGTCATCTGTTGCAATAAATGCTTATAACAGGTTAGTCATTTGTTGATTCAAATTAAGCAATTATTAATAATAATTAAATTGATTTAACTAAAATTGAAGACAAGACCTTAGACAAAGGGGGAAACGTTTGAGTTCTCCTAAAAAATATTTGAGCTTTAGTAGTTTAAATTGTTTTTCAACACATATTTTGTCTATTTAGTAATTTCCAACAGATGAGTCATATGTTGCAACAACTTACTCATCTGTTGCAACAGATGTCTATATCTATTTGATAATTTTCAATAGATGAATTAGTTGTTGCAACATGTGAGTCATTTGTTGCAACAGATGTCTATATCTGTTTGGTCATTTTCAACAGATGTTTTTATTTGTTTGGTCATTTCCAACAGATTACTCATTTGTTGAAACATATTAGTAATCTATTGATTCACATTAAGTCATTATTAGTAATAATAGTCATCTATTGATTCACATTAAGTCATTATTAGTAATAACTAAATTGATTACTAAAATAAAATATGAATTAATATGTTCAATTACAGTTTCAATTAATCTCATGGTAATTACATAATCAACTAAGTATGTTCGTCCTGAGTAGAGTGATCAATTGACCAATTTTATTTAAAATGATTCAAACTAAGTCATCATTAGAAATAACTATATTGATTTAACTAAAACTAAAGATGAATTAGTAAGTTCAATTACAATTTCAATTAATTTCATAGTAATTACATGATCAATTAAGTGTTTCGTACTGAGTAGAATGATTAATTGACAAATTTTATGTGAAATAATTCAAATTAAATCATTATCAGAAATAACTAAATTGATTTAACTAAAATTAAAGATGAATTAGTAAGTTCAATTACGATTTTAATTAATCTCAGTAATTAAATGATCAATTAAGTGTTTCGTCCTTAGTAGAATAATTAATTGACCAATTTTATTTTAAATGATTCAAATTAAGCCATTATTAGTAATAATTATGTTGATTTAACTAAAATTAAACATGAATTAATGAGTTCACTTACAATTTCAATTAATCTCAGCGTAATTACATGATTAACTAAGTGTATTCGTCCTGAGTAGAGTGATCAATCGACCAATTTTATTTGAAATAATTCAAATTAAGATTTTATTAGTAATAACTAAATTGATTTAACTAAAATTAAATATAAAATTACAATTTCAATTAATCTCGTAGTAATTAAATTATCAACTAAGTGTATTCGTCATGATTAGAGTGATCAATTGACCAATTTTATTTGAAATGAATCAAATTAAGCCATTATTCGTAATAACTAAATTGATATAACTAAAATTAAAGATGAATTGATAAGTTCACTTACAATTTTAATTAATCTCATAGTAATTACATGATCAACTATGTGTATTCGTCTCGAGGAGAGTGATCAATCGACCAATTTTATTTCAAATGATTCAAATTAAGTAATTATTAGGAATATATAAATTGATTTTGACTAAATTAAAGATGAATTTATAAGTCCACTTACAATTTCAATTAATGTATTCGTCCTTAATAGAATGATCAATTGATAAATTTTATTTAAAATAATTCAAATTAAGCAATTATTAGTAATAACTAAATTGATTTAATTAAAATTAAAGACATGACCTTAAACAAGGGGACAAACATTTGAGTTATCTTAAAAACATCTGAGCTTTAGTATTTTAAATTATTTTCCAACATATATCCTATATGTTTGATAATTTTCAACAGATGAGTTATCTGTTGCAACAACTTACTCATCTATTGCAACAGCTGTCTATATTTATATGATAATTTTCAATAGATGAGTCATTTATTGCAACAGGTTAGTCATCTGTTGCAATATATGTCTATATTTGTTTGGTCATTTCCAACAGATGTCTTTATTTGTTTGGTCATTTCCAACAGATGTCTTTATCTGTTTAGTCATTTTCAATAGATTACTCATCTTTTGCTACATGTTAGTCATCTATTGATTCATATTAAGTCATTATATTAGTAATAACTAAATTTATTTAACTAGAATTAAACATGAATTAATAAGTTCAGTTACAGTTTCAATTAATCTTATGGTAATTACACTATCAACTAAGTGTGTTCGTCCTGAATAGAGTGATCAATTGACCAATTTTATTTGAAATGATTAAAACCAAACCATAATTAGAAATAACTATATTGATTTAACTAAAATTAAAAATGAATTTGTAAGTTGACTTACAATTTCAATTAATTTTATAGTAATTACATGATCAACTAAGTGTTTCGTCTTAAGTAGAATGATCAATTGACCAATTTTATTTGAAATAATTAAAATCAAGTAATTATTAGTAATAATTAAATTAATTTAACTAAAATTAAAGATGAATTGATAATTTTAATCATGGTTTCAATTAATCTCATAGTTAGTAATTACATGATCATCTAAGTGTATTAGTCTTGAGTAAAGTGTTAATTGACCAATTTTATTTGAAATGATTCAAATTAAGATATTATTAGTAATAACTACATTGATATAACTAAAATTAAAGATGAATTGATAAGTTCAATTGCGATTTCAATTATTCTCATATTAATTACACGATCATCTTAGTGTGTTTGTTATGAGTAGAGTGATCAATTGACTAATTTTATTTGAAATGATTCAAATTAAGCCATTATTAGTAATAGCCAAATTGATTTAATAATTATAATTTTAATTAATCTCATAGTAATTACATAATCATTTAAGTGTTAACCCATTGCAATAGATTTAATCTGTTGCAACAGATGAGTCATTTGTTGAAAATTATCCAACAGATATACACATATGTTGCAATAGATTAGTCATCTGTTGTAACAAATGTTGTAACAAATGTCTTTATCTGTTGGTCATTTCCAACAGATGACCAATCTGTTGCAACATATGACTTTATCTATTTGTTATTCCAACAGATTACTAATCTGTTGCAATAGGTGACTAATCTGTTGCAACAGATGTCTTTATCTGTTTGGTCATTTTCAACAGATTACTCATCTTTTGCAACATCTTAGTCATCTATTGATTAATATTAAGCCATCATATTAGTAATAACTAAATTGATTTAACTAGTATTAATAAGTTCAATTACTGTTTCAATTAATATCATGGTAATTACACGATCAACTAAGTGTGTTCGTCCTGAGTAGAGTGATCAATTGACCAATTTTATTTGAAATGATTCAAACCAAGCCATAATTAGAAATAACTATATTGATTTAACTAAAATTAAAGATGAATTAGTAAGTTCACTTACAATTTCAATTAATTTTATAGTAATTACATGATCAACTAAGTGTTTCGTCTTAAGTAGAATGATCAATTGACCAATTTGATTTGAAATAATTAAAATTAAGTAATTATTAGTAATAACTAAATTGATTTAACTAAAATTAAACATGAATTGATAAGTTAATTACGATTTCAATTAATCTCATAGTAATTACATGATCATCTAAGTGTATTCGTCTTGAGTAAAGTGTTAATTGACCAATTTTATTTGAAATGATTCAAATTAAGACATTATTAGTAATAACAACATTGATTTAGCTAAAATTAAAGATGAATTGATAAGTTCAATTACGATTTCAATTAACATATTGCAATAGATGAGTAATCTGTTGGAAAAGACCAAACAGTTAAAGACATTTGTTGAAAATGACCAAACATATATAGACATCTGTTGCAACACATGACTAACCTGTTGCAATATCTAACTCATATATTGAAAATTATCCAACAAATATAGACATCTGTTGTAATAGATGACTAAATTATTGCAACATATGACTCATCTATTGGAAATTATTAAATAGACAAGATATATGTGAACTCAGAACCAAAATGAGCAACAGAATTTAAAAAGTGACCAAAATAGGTCACCTCTTTAAAAAGTTACCTAAATAGGCTAAACGTAATAATTTATTACGTTTTTTATTTTTTTCTTAACGATCAACTAACGGAGTTGACTTTTACAAAAATGTAAGAATTTCTTACGTTTTACACGATGAGCGAGGAAAAAAATGCAGTGAATTATCAAATCAATTAAAAAGATACTAAAAAACGAGTTGTTCAATATAACAAAAAGTTACGTTTTTAACTTTTTTATAGCAGTGGTCCCCCACCCACAATTCCTTTTTCCACAAATGTCTCATCACTTCTACTTTTTCCTCTTTTTACATATGATAATTATGATTTTTTTTATTAGTTAAATTTATTTATATTTTACATGTAGTTCAAATAATTTATTTTTTTCTCTATGTAATAATTTTTTACGTTTTACATAAAAAATTTAAAAAATAGAAGTATCAATTACCTCATTAACTTAAAAATTTTCTTATATTTATTCTATATCAAAAAATAATCACTTCTATCCTTAATTATCCAATTTCTCTCTAAAAAAAATTATACTTTTGAGTTTTCCTCTACTCAAAAATAGTGAAATGTTGAATTATCGTCGATCAAATATGCTACTATATACAAGAATTATATTTTTTTGGTGTGTTAAAAATATGAAATTAATTTTTTTGGATAGTGATTCATCGTAGTTTTCGATTAGTGTTTCGATTAGGATATTAAGGAAACTCACATGCACAAATATGTTTCATATTATAAATAATGGAGTAAAAAATTACAATTTAATTTAGGTAATATAAGAAAATATATTTTTTTAGGAACACTCCTAAAAAATATAATTCTTGTACATAGTAGCATATTTGATCGACGATAATTCAATATTTTACTATTTTAGAGTAGAGGAAAACTCAAAAGTATATTTTTTTTAAAGAGAAATTGGATAATTAAGGATAGAAGTGATTATTTTTTGATAGAGAATTAAATTGTTAAGTTAATAAGGTAATTGATACTTCTTTTTAAAAAAAAAATATTTAAAACGTAAAAATTTATTAGAAAAAATAAATTATTTGAACTACATGAAAAATATAAATAAATTTAACTAATAAAAAAATTCATAATTATCATATGTAAAAAGAGGAAAAAGTAGAAATGATGAGATATTTGTGGAAAAAGGAATTGTGGGTGGGGGACCACTGCTATAAAAAAATTTAAGAACGTAACTTTTTGTTACGTTGAACAACTCTTTTTTTAGTACCTTTTTAATTGATTTGACAATTAATTGTATTTTTTCCTCGATTATCGTGTAAAACGTAAGAAATTTCTACGTTTTATATTATTTTTATAAAACGTAAGAATTTCTTATATTTTACAAAAAAAATATAAAAGTCAACTCCGTTAGTTGACCATTAAGAAAAAAGTAGAAAACGAAATAAATTATTACGTTTAGCCTATTTTGGTAACTTTTTAAATAGGTGGCCTATTTTGGTCACTTTTTAAATTCCGTGGCTCATTTTGATTCCGCGTTCGATATATGTTGAAAAGCAATTTAAAATATTAAAGCTCAAATATTTTTAGGAGAACTCAAACATTTGTCCCCTTGTCTAAGGTCTTGTATTAAAGACTTGTCTTCAATTTTAATTAAATTAATTTAGTTATTATTAATAATTGCTTAATTTGAATAAACAAATGACTAACCTGTTATAAACATCTGTTGCAATAGATGACTAACTTGTTGATACAAGTACGACCACGAAGATGGACGCATGTGAGAATGTAATGAACCCGGGTCTTGGAGTGTGCGAGTGAAGGACTTAAAACACACCAAACCTACCCTAATCTCACACTTGGAGTGTAAAGAGGAGCCTTGGAACACCACAAGGCAGCCTCTAAATACACTTGAAGGGAGCCTAACTCTTAAAAGGGCATTTTGGACATTTTGTATTTTATCTTTAACCTAGTATAAATAGAAAATTGTAGGGATTTTAAACTTAGATTATTCATGATGTTTAAGTCTTGAAACACAAAAAAACACAATTCCTCTTTCCTTGAGGCACCGAAAGCAAAATTAGGCATAGAGAGTGTGGAATTACTCTTGTTGATCTCATGGCTTGGAAACGTGATGCTTGGGAGGTGGATTCCGACCTTGTGTATTCGTAAGAGATAGGTGAACGTTGTGTGTAGTGTTAAGGGTCCAAGAGTAGAATATGCTCTTGGGTTCTTAAGATTATACCTTTTATTAAGTCAATCTAACTATCCCTTTACTTTTATTGTAATCTTGTAGTAGTTTGTGTTCTTGTAACCGTTTCTATCTCTTGTTAGTAAAACTGTGTGTTGTTCCTATCTTCTTATTATTGTCCGTCTCGCCATATTTTTGCTGTTTTGGTGTATTTTACACCTTCAATATCTTGTTGTTATTGTGTTTTCATTGTTGTTGTGATGAATCCGAGAGTGGTCACCAAAGGGGGCCTCGGTTCTTCAAACTTGTGGACTGATTTGGTGTTTGTTTTGTGTTTCCCTTGTGTTTCTTGTATCACTTGTTGCAACAAATAGATAATCTATTGGAAAATAATTAAAATACTAGGGAACTCAAATATTTTTAGGAGAACACAAATGTTTGTCCCATTGTCGTAGAGACGTCTTTAATTTTAGCTAAATCAATTTAGTTAGTACTAATAATTGCTTAATTTGAATCAACAGATGGCTAGCATGTTGCATCAAATGATTCATCTATTAGAAATTATCAAACAGATAGAAAATCTGTTGTAACAGATGGGTCAACTATTAGAAAGCAATTAAAATATTAGGGAACTTAAACGTTTTTAGGAGAACTCAAATGTTTGTTCCCTTGATCCTTTTGCATTTGATGTATGGTATATTATTTTTGTCTTCTTTACCCGTTTCATGAAATTTTTCATGTGTTTTACTTTATCGTTGTGCCCCTGTTGAAATTTAAAAAAAAATTAGGTCAAATTTTGTTCGTATATCACTTGGACATTACTTCATAGCTTATTTTGTACGTAAAATTTTAATTTTTGTTGAATTTCTTATTTGGTGTTTCTGCTACTGCTACAATGGATAGAACCTGCAACATGAATCTAACATATGATTCATCTATTGCAACAAGTGAGTAATCTGTTGCAATATATGACTAATTTATTGCAACAGATGACCCATATATTGGATTCATATTACAACACTATAAAACAAATTCATTAGATAAGTAATTTGTTGCAACAAATTAGTCATATATGTTGCAACTGATTACTCATTTGTCGCAATAAATTAGTCATATATATTGCAACAAATTACTCATTTGTTGCAATAAATTAGTCATATATGTTGCAACAGATTAGTCATATATGTTGCAACAGATTATTCATTTGTTTCAACAAATTAGTCATATATGTTGCAACAGATTAGTCATATATGTTGCAACATATTACTAATCGGTGCAACAGATTAGCCATATATGTTGCAACAGATTACTAATCTGCGCAATATATTAGTCATATATGTTGCAACAGATTACTAATCTGTGCAACATATTAGTCATATATGTTGCAACAAATACTCATCTGTAGGATTCACATTATATGTTTTATCCATTATTAAAAAAATAGCAGTAGCAGATACATCCAGATGAGAAATTCAACTAAAAAATAACAAACATTAAAAAAATAATAAAAAATATAAAAAAAATAACAAACACCAACAAATCAAGTTCCTCATTTTCGTCATAACTTAAAAGACCTAATTTTTTACTTGTGAAAATCGAAAAGAAACGATGAAGAACTCAAAGTTGTTGTCGCCGGAGAATGTTGTCACGTCGACTAACGGTTGAAGGTCAAAATGGAACGGGCAAGGACTCAAAACTATTTTTTGCCAGAGGTTGAAGTTGCACAAGATTGAAGGAAGAAATTTGAAAAGTTGTTGGTTAGGAGAAGTTAGAGAGAGAAACTATCGAGAGAAAGAGAGAAGAGAGAGAGATTGCTTTGCAGAGGGAGGGAAGTTTTGTGGGTGTGGGTTAATTTGTATTTTTGAAAAGATTAAAAAGTTTAGAAAATATTAATCAAGTCCACAATTAACCTAATCAAGTTTTTTAATTATGTTTGACCCTTTAACTTGGTCAATGTCACCAATCCTTCATTCAAGACTTAAAAGACACCTTTCCTTCAATTTTCTCAAGTATGATAGAATTTTTAATGTTTCTGTTAAGCATAGCATTTATAATAATTTAGAATCAACTAGAAATAGCCAAAGGATATACATTAATCACTAATTTTTATGATTAGAAAAATAGTTATTATTGTAGAAAGAAAATATTTTAATGGGTGTGGGTCGGGTTATGTTAAATGAATCGGTTGTTTTTAATGGGTCTAAGATATTTTAAAATTAATATTAATTTATTTTAATTAATGTCGCGGACCTATAATAAAAGGCCACATGACAAAACTATTTTTGAAAACCCACCATTAAAAAGTAATGACATGGGTGAACTGATTTTATAACGACGATGACATGAATGAGCTGAACTTTTAACTAATGGCACAAGTGAGCCATTTCTGATAGTTTAATGGCATATTTGAGCCTTTTTCCTTATTTTAATTAATGACTTGGACCTTTAATAAAAGGCCACGTGGCAAAGCTGTTTTTGAAAACCAACGTTAAAAATTAATGGCATGGATGAGCTGATTTTGTAGCGGCGATGGCATGAATGGGCCAAACTTTTAACTGATGGCATAAATGAGCCATTTCTGATAGTTCAATGGCATATTTGAGAATTTTCCCTTATGCTTATGATAGAATGCTAAGGGATCTCTCAAGCCTTTGTGGTTCGGGATGCCCGTCGCGGTAAGGGTCTCGTCTCTACCCAGGTCTCAGCTCCCGATGCTATCATTGCAATGGTTATGTTTTTTCTTAGGAATTCTTTTTATCTAAACTTCTAGAATATGTATAAATCATAAATCAATTATTTTGTATGGTCCTTCTAGTAGTATGCAAATCCAACTTCAAGAGAAGTTGATAAGCTATTGTCTATGCTTAAACATAATAGCTTGTTTGAAAGGCCTTCGAAGCCTCAAACTGCAACAAACAACGATGGATCTAATAGAAATTTCCCTGGTCCAAATTTATATGGATGGGTTGTTGGAGGATACTATTATACAACAAAAGGTTTTTGGGAGAAAACCTATGCGGGAAGAGGGAGGTTGAGAAGTCCATATATCATCTCAGTCCTTATTTAAGAGGACACACAGGGTGGGAAGGAAAGCGTAGCGAAATTATCTTATGAAATTGACATGAAAAATGAAAAAAATGGATGAGATGCGAATGTGAAAGTGTATCCAAAAATGAAAATCCATCAGTCATTGAAGAAAAAAGAAAAATGGTCAAGAGGAATTGAGCTGGTCACTTTGCTAGAGACTGCAACTAGTGAGCGCGGACTCAACGAAGACCCACAAAATGCAGTACTAGAAATATAAGGAAGCAGCTTTGCGAGCATGGAAGGTGGTAAGATTATCAGTCTGAATTGACATATAGGTTTCAATTTTGATCGACAATCTTACCACCTTCCGTGATCGTGAAGCTTTTTCCTTGGAGTTCTTGTCCTGTACTTTGTGATAGTCTTAATTGAGGCCACGCTTGCTAGTTGCATTCTCAAGCAAAGTGTCCATCTCCAGTCCTGTTGACCATTCTTCTTTTTTTTCATCGATTGACGGATTTTTATATTTTGATACACTTCCACATTTGAAGCTTATCCAGTTTTTTCGTTTCTCATGTGAATTTCATTGGCCAATTTTGCTACACTTTCCTTCCTACCCTGTGTTTCCTCTTAAACAAGGTCTGAAATGATAGATGGCCTTCTCCACCTCCCCCTTTGTGCACAAGTATTCTCCCAAGTACCTTCTGCTGTAAAAAAGTCTCCTCCACCAATCCATCCATTTAAATTTGGACCAGGGGAATTTCTATTGGTTCTATCGTTGTTTACTGCATTGCGAGGCTTCGGAGGCCTTTCAAGAAGTCCATGGTGCCATTATCATTAAATTGTAACGGGGTATCGACACCACCGTCTTGGAACCCTTCGGTCTTATCAGTTCGCACCTATCAAACTAAACTGTACAATGCAGGATCTTGTTTGAAGGATCAATGTCTAATCGCTAAAAAACTGCATTCACAAAATCATTGCACTTTATGTGTGTCTTCACGGTAGCCTGATCAATAATATACATAACTCGCATGCATAAAAATGGGATCCATTGCACGCATCTTATTCTTCCTACCCCATCAGGACATGTCAGACAGTGTTGTTTATTTATCTGCACGAATGTGATTACTATTAAAATGGAGGTGCGAAGAGTCGCGACTTTTTATCTTAACACATTCAAAACAACTGATGAATTTAAATCTCCATCTATTGCAACTGACGAATCAGCTGTTGGAAAAAATCAAAACATCTCCTCCAACATATGGTCTAGCTGTCGCAACAGATAATCCATATGTTGCAATAGATGGTAAATCTGTTGCGATAGACCAGACTTTTTTTTACTCATCTACACGCATGTGATTACTTCTGGCTAAAAATGTTTGTTTAAATTTAGTTTTCCTATTTATAAAATCAAGAGAATTTTATTATATTCTTCCAAGATTACCCCTATTAATAAATGACAACATAAAGTATAGTATTCATATTTATACTTTCAAATCATAATTAATAAGGCCAATTTGGTAAAATAATCACCTAATTTATATTTTTATTAATTGGTGTACCAAGCCCATAGAGCCCAACTAATACGAAACGGAGGGACTATTAAAAAGTGGTGAAGATCGCGACTTTTTATCTAACACATTCAAAACAGCTAATGAACCGAATACTCCATCTGTTGAAACTGAAACTGATGAATCAGCTGTTAAAAGATATCAAAACATCTCCTCCAACATGTATTGTCCATCTGTCTCAACAGATAATACATAAGTTGCATCAGATGTCTTATCTGTTACATATACAAACCATTTATTGCAACAGATGGTAAATCTATTTTGACAGCCGTCTGTTGCACATTCAATCCATCTGTTGCAATATATGCTAAATCTGTTGAAAATATTGGATGATCTGTTGCAACAGCTCAATAATAACGTCTTTTATCGAGTCTCAAACCGCTATGAAAATGTGAGAAGTAATTAATGAAATAAAAAGTCGCGACTTTTCACAGAAAATAAAATGCCACCAGTTTGAATGTAATTAATACAATAGAGCTAAACAGTCCTGCCTTTTGGCCTGACACATCCAAATTCAATCTTCTATAAATAGGTCCCTCCTTAATCTTCATTCAACTCTATTTATTTCTTACATTTTTTCTTTTCGTGTGATATCTTCAACCACTTCTCTTCAAAGAGCATATTCCTTTCTCGTTGAGGTACTTTTTTTTCTAGTATAAATTTACCAGTTGGTCGTATACGTTGTATTATATTTTGGACTTTTTTCTTTACATTTGTCAATTCATGGGTGTTTTAGATATGACTGATCCTTTTTCGGACATTGCTATTCTACGCGACACAGTGCGGGAACTTCAAAGGCAGGTTAATGACCTGCAGAGCAAGTTGGTCGCTGTGAGAGCGATGATGTTCAGAGAGATACAGAAGCTGATGAGACCCCTGCTGCTGCGAGTTGATTGGCCGGCTGTCATTAATGATGATGATGATGATAATAATAATTAGAATGTGTTTTTTCTTTTAGCGTATGTATTTAAATTTTTCTATATCGGATCTATACCTAATGTATTTTATTTTTCGTTTAATGAAAAAATTACTTTTAGTCAGACTTTGGCATTTTAATTCTTATTCAATTTTCTTCTTTCTATTTCTTCTAATCTAATACATGTTAACATGTCGACGGTTGGAGGCAATGTTGAATCCGGTAGCACTAGCAATTTTGGCTTTTGATTTCTTTCAACAGATTGACCATGTGTTGGAACCGATTGGTCATCTGTTGGGTTTCAACAGATTATCCATCTATTTCGATAGATTTGTCATCTGTTAGAGGAAAGCATTCCAGTTGTTTGTGCAACTGTTGAGAATAATTGTGGTCTACTGTATTATTTAGTTCATGTTTTGCCTTTTTTATTGATGCACAAGTTATTTAAAAAAAAACATTTTATATATAACAAATGATAACATTAGGTTCACAACAATGAGTTAAATATATAAAAGTCCATAACAAACAAACAAACAACAACACAAGTTTCTGCAATTACAACGATCATGGTGGATTACGATTCGGGCATGCAGTTCTTTTGTGGCCAGCGCACTTACATATGGAGCACTTGTTTCTTCTTGATAAAAATGATTCTCCAACTCCACGCCTTCTCTTATATGGCTTTGTTCCCAATTTGATAGTGCTCGGGTCAATATATGGAGGAGGTATTAATCTCCCCATAAGTTCTGCTCGAACAACCCAAGATTCTTCAGGAGGCACCGGAGTAATATGCCCATTATATGCCATTTCATATTTTTCCACCGAATAATATTAAGAGGAGTGCTCATAAACTTCAGGTCCATATTTATGACCGTATTGAGGTCGAAGGGATGCTATATCATGTGGACAAGGTATTTTATCCAAGTCAAAAACTTTACACGTACAAGATCTTATTTGAAGATCGATCGTGGCAGCATCACCATGACCGGTGATACGGAATTTGTAATCTGCTATTTTATGAGAGAATAACCTATTCCCCAAACTGATGTTCGTTGATATTTTCTTTTCGATTTCGAGAACAAATCGGTTTTTTTTTTCTGGGCACTTGAACTGCACACGCCTTTCGTTAAAAAAATCGCTATACTTCTCGCTTATTTTTTCAAACATAGCCTTGATGAGAAATTCTCTTTCATCGCCAAACAATGAATTCACCGATTCAGCTATGTTTGATGTCATAATATTGTACCTATAGAAAAGAATCACTTAGTACGACATCATACTAAATTTGTAAATCAAACAAGACATTAAATTCATAAAAATGTACCTATTTGCTGGACAGAATGCCCGGCTCCATCTCTCGAAACCGACACGTGCGAGAAATTCTACTACCTTGGGATTCACATCCGCTATTTGATTGAAATGGTCTAAAAACTCCGCTCTACTATATGCTTTAGCTGCTCTATAAAAAAGGGTGACGACCCTTTCGTTGTGATAGTTGTTTCGAATGTTCTCTCCAAGATGCCTGATGCAATAACCAAAGTAAGCTGAAGTGAAGAAAAGTGAACCCATCTTTGGAATACTTGGATGCCTATCCGATACAAAACACAACTCTTCGGTATTTTCGATGCAGCGTCGCAGTTGTTCAGAAAAAAATCTATAAGAGGCATCACATTCCTTGTCCTCTACACAAAAAGCGACAGGAAAGATGTGATTCTCCGCATCCTGCGCCACCGCCGCTAGCAGAACTCCATTATACCTGTTTCTCAAGAAGGCACCGTCGATAGCTATGCCTTTTCTCAAATGTCGAAAACCTTGAATCCAAGCACCATAGGATACAAAAAGGTACTTGAACCTTCAGTTTTTATCCAAATGCAATGTCGTCTTACTTCAGGGATTTGTGGACTCAATCATGTAATGGTAAGCATCCAGGACTTCATACCCATGCTCGAGTGTCCCCCTATCTAGGTCCTTGGCAATCCCCATGGCCGTATATACCTTCCAATAACTGAACACGAAACCCAAATTCATAAGGAGATGATTGTCCATAAGCCTTGTTGAAGGGCCTTTGCCATCGGGGAAACTACTCCTGAAATATTCACCGAGGACCTTTGCCGTGGCGTGAGAATTTTGGCCCGAGATATGCTCCGAACCACATGTATGATGCTTTTCATGTTTATGAATGATGAATCTATCAGAACTTGCGTACTTCACCGCTCTCAACCACCACTTGCAGTTCGAATTAGCACATTTGAAGCAAAAGACACTGCTCAAATTAATCACCTTCTTTATTCTGAAATCTTTTTTCAAGCAAGAAATAAACAAAGTGTTAGATAGTTCATTCTTGTCCTTGAATGACATTCCAATAAAAAAGTTGGTCTCGTCGTCTTGAAGATTTCCAAACTGTGTCGATTGAGAAGAACTGCAAATCGTATTGGTCGCATCAACGGGCGTAGGTGTTTGATCATCATCTGGAATATTCATGTCTAGATCATCCAACCTATCATCAAAGAAGTCTTTTTTTTCTTCGTCTTCTTCTACATTTTGGTTCTCATTCTCTCTCATCTTTTCAACCATGTACACCCTTAACACCAGCCTGGTTGAATCACTTACATAAGCATGCAACCGAACATAATCGGTTATCTTGAAAGGCAGTACCCTCTGATTTTCAAAGGAGTTGTGCATGTAGCTGATGGTGAATCCTTCCGGTTGATAATTCAGTCCACAAAAATTGATGATTAAGTTCACAAAATCATCATACGAAATATCACTTTGGACTGTCATAACTATCATCTCTAGCATTTCACCCTCCTTTCAACGCCATATATATCGATTGCTCTTCTCGACCCATTGACCATGACAATCCACTCCTATTGTTATTGATCTCTCCATTAGTGGTGCCTAAATAAAGTCATTTGTTAAAAAAGTTGATAGTGATTTCATAGTGCCGTGAATGAATCCCAACAGATGTGTTATCTGTTGCAATAGGTAAGTGATGAGTCGCAACAGATTCTTACCTGCTGGGATTCATGTTACGCTCCTGAATATCTGTTGCAACAGATGAAGTGCCTGTTGGAATTGATGTTACAACTAAATCACCTTTGAAGTTGATTCCAACAGATGAGTGACAATTGCAACAGACAATTAACCTGTTGCGCCAGATGACTTACCTGTTGCAACAGGTTATTAATCTGTTGTAACAGATATTGGAATCGTGTTCAGGTTTTGTTGCAACAGGTAACTAATCTGTTGCAACAGATATGTCAAATGTTGCAACAAATGACTCATCTATTTAAACATGAATCCAACATATCAGTCTTCCGTTGAAACAGATGTGTCATCTGTCGCAACAGATGATTTATCTGTTTAAATAGATGGATCTTATGTTGGATTCATGATTGGGTTCTATCCATTGTTGGAAAACAACAACACAATAGCAGTTACCTAGATGACAAATTCAACTAAAAATCATAATTTGACTTACCAACATCTGCTATGAAGTAATGCCAAAGTGGAAAGTGATGTTCGAAATAAAATTTGACCTAAGAAATTGGTCAAATAGCAATAGTAGCGGTAACAACAACAACAGCAACAAATGGTCAACAAGAACAAGATGAATATGATAATGAAGTAGAAGATGATGATAATGAAGCAGAAGATGATGAATGAAGCAGCAACAATAATTAACAACAAAAATCGCTAAGAGAGAGAAAATAACAATGGGTGAGAAGAGAGAGAAAGGCACTTTTTTCCCTTCGTTTTTCGTTATACAGGCTAACATTTGGATCAAAGTGTAAATTTAAAAACTTGTGGGTTATTTTCAAACTTCCCCAACTTTCTTAATTCATAATAAAGTAATTTTCACCTCCACCTAATAATTAAGACTTGTGTCACCTACACCTCATTTTAAAACTCTTTTGTCACCTGTGGCCCAAACCCCCAAGATGCTTGAGACAGTTAAGATCAAACGAAAGCCTTATTGGTACTTCACCTGCTGTTGCAGACAAGACCTAGGAAGAAAATACAAAATGACTTAAATCCCTAAACATATTCAATCAATGAAAAATCTCAATGAAGTGATAAAGCACATTTACCTTGAGACTTTCGCATTTCAATTCAAGATGTTCGTGATAATAGAAAGAATAGAACTAAATTCTTGTCCCCGCATGATAATCCAAATATAAAAGTGAAAGTTTTACAAGACGAGGGACACTTTTTAAACTTATAGACCCTTCTCCTTCAATGAAGGCAAAGGCTCGCAGCATGGGAGCATTAATTTCAATGACACCGGAGTGAACATTTTCGTGCAACCCTAACTTATCAAGCATTAGACAATTAGAAATTAAACTTTCAAGTAATTTGGAAGATATTGTGATGCACCATAATTCCAGAGTAATTAACCTATCAAATCCTTTGAAGGCTGGTGGAGCAAACTGTATTGAACATTTATTGAGAGACAGATGCATCAATTGCAAGCAATTAAAAAGTGAAGAAGGCAATTTGGGCGGTTTAGATGGATCAAATGAAAGATAAAGATGTTGAACGCTATTCCTAGAGAGGAAATACATCAATTTGACAATCTCCAAGATCATAATTCTCGAGGATAAACTTAGTAATTGATTCAACGTGAGAAGAAAAAAGATGACACATAATGTTAGTAAATTTAATTATAAGAGATATGTCCTTTGTTGTTCCCTAAAATGTTTGGTCGAGATTCAACTGAGGATTTCTGCACCATTTATATCTCCATTTTGTGGATAAGAGGCTTATCCTCACAGCATCTCGTAAAGGCAAACATATTAGAATATCATCGATAATATTCTCGAGAAGGCTACTAAGTAGATCCAAAGGTACACTTTGACAAGCATGTGTTTCTCCATTAGAATACATAAAAGGCTCAAAATATGTCACTGAACTATCAGAAATGACTAATTTATGAAGTTGGGTTCATTCATGTCATCGTCATTACAAAACCGATCCATCCATGTCATTACTTTTTAACAGATGATTTTCAAAAACAGTCTTACCACGTGGCAGCTTATTAGAGGGTCACGTCATTTTTTATTATTTTTATTTTTATTAATATTTTAAAAAAAAATTGATCCATTAAAAAGAATCCACGCAATTTTTTGATCCATTGAAAATTAATTTGATCTATACTTTTAAAATTTGATTAATTTTTCATGAATATGTCTTAAAACATTCTCATTCGATTCATATTTTGGTCATTTTTGACATATTAAGATTGTTTTCATATTTTACCTATAATATTAATTATTTTTTTCATCAAATTAATTTCAAATACAATAGTAAACATCATTTAATAAATACATTATAATAAAATAGCTATTTTAGTTGACGGACGAGTAACTAAAAAGGAACGGAGAGAGTATACACTCCACGCTTTTTATCACTTTATTTATTTATTTTTTTAAAAAATTCACGTTAACTAAAGCTTTTGTCATTTTTCAGTTGAAACTGAAGGGATATATAAACATCAAATATTATTATTATATTATTAATAGTTAGCTTCTCATTTTGCCAACTCTACGTATACTATATATGTCGGAATGTTGTCGCCTTCCTATTTTTGCAATGATAAATGATAATGCATAAAGTGTTATGTACAAATGTTGAATGCTGCTTAGGGACGGCTCAACCCTTTAGGAGAAAAGGCCCGCCTAAGACCCCAAAATTTGAGGGGTCTATTTTTGTTTAGTAATAATAAATTATAAAATTTAAAAAATATATTAAATACTATTTATAGAAAAAAGAAAAATTTTATATAAAAAAATAAAACGCAAGGCCTCCGTTTGATTTTTGTCTTAGGCCATAAATTTGCTTGAGTCTCCCCTGATGTTGATGATGTCATTCTATGCTTAATAAAAAAATAAAAAGTTACTTACATTCGGCTGACAAAATATTTCATGTATGCTAAGACATACTATATGCTTAATTAGAATAGCGTTGGTTATAAATTTTAGTAGTAGATTTAAAAAAAAAAAATCTTTAAATATTTGTTTGATCATGAAAAATTAATCAAATTTTAAAAGCATAGATCAAATTAATTTTTAATGGATCAAAAAATTGGGTGGATTCTTTTTAATGGATCAAAAAAAAATTAAAAAGAAAATTAATTTTTTTTAAAAATGACGTGACCCTCTAATAAGCTGTCACGTGGCAAGACTGTTTTTAAAAACCGGCTGTTAAAAAGTAATGGCATGGATGAGCCAGTTTTGTAACGGCGATGGCATAAATGAACCCAACTTTTAACGGATGACATAAATGAGCCATTTCTGATAATTCAGTGGCATATTTGAGTCTTTTCCCATAAAACAATAATAGCCAATTGAAAACCTGTAGAAAGCAAACAAAAATATGAAGATAAGAAATAGAAGAGCTTAGTCACATAAAAGAAAACTCAACATGCTAAAACTAAAAGAAGGAAAAGAAAAGGATGCTAGCAACAATACATATTCTTTGGGTGTATTCTTTGGGGATTCCATTGGGTTGTTGAAAGTAATATTTACATTTGTTACCAAAAGAAACAATACATTTCATAAATACATCAATAATACATGGAAAATCAAAAGAACAAAACCTACAAGTCTTTCAATTTGTAAACAATACATCTCTAATAGGAAAAATGAAATGATGGTGTTAGCTTTTTTGTAGGTTCTGTTTTTAAGTTTTCAGATGCTAAGCACTATTTGTAGCTTTTTAACTTAACTCTTTGGGTTCATCATTCTTAATTAATTCCCTCTCAACTTTCAATATTTATAAAATAACGTTTCAGTTACCAAAGAAAAGAATGAGCATTCAATCTTCTGTCATAATTGTTATGTGCCTGCCCACAAGCTTATGTTGCAGAAATATGTCACTAGCTATAGATCAGAATGCAAAACAGGACATTACAAGGTAAAATGAGTCGAGCAATGGTTTGGGCAATAACAGCAGGATTAATCTACCACATTTGGTCTGCAAGGAATGAAGTAGTGTGGAATTTCAAAGTACCACGTCCCACAGTCATACAGTTAGAATGCAAGTTGAAATTAGTTGATAAGATACATAGAAGATATGACAGAAAAGATGGAAGTTGGGTTGAGAAATTTGTACAGAAGGTGGGTTAATAGATTAATTAGGGATGCAGAGCTTTTTCCATTTCTCATTTGGTTACTGAGGCGTACTGTAGCAAGCATATCCAGTACTTGATGTAATGGGGTTTTGTTTAATAATAATCTGTTGGTTTGATCCCAAAAAAAGTTTTTGAAAGAAACAACCACACAAATCAATTCATGTCGTAAGTCATATTTCACTAATAAATCAATCAAGAACATCCCTTGGCATTGTAAGAACAAATTCATAACAAAACAAATTAACCAACATAAAAATCATAAACAACTTCTACTTCAGGTGATGCACGCCGAAACGAATTTAACACAATAGGGATTTTGTTTCTGATTTTTTCTCTGACTTCCTTATAATAACAAAGGGCCTCGATTAGCATTGCCTGTAGCATGGGAGACTTGGCCAATAGAAGCTTGATAAGCTGCATCTCACGGTCTGAGCCTATAGTACGTCTTAGCTTAATTTTCTTAAGGTGATTAAATGTCACATCTGAGAAATCTTCCAATTTAAGACATTGTAGTTCTGGACTATCACCAATCTATATATGAAAGATAATGAGTTAAAAAACTCTCCAAACTTAGTGAGGATTAAAAAAAACGTAAAAATAAAAGAAAGAAAAATGAAGGAGCAAATTGGTTAAGAACCTTGATTTCCAAACAGTGCAAATACTGGGAACTTCTAATCAAGAAAAGAACAAACGAGAGAACATCCAATTTAGCCAAACAAGACTCATCTAGGCGAAGATGCTTGAGACAGTTAAGACCAAACGGAAGCCTAATTGGTACTTCACTTGCTGCTGCAGACAAGAGCTAGGAAGAAAATACAAAGTGACAAAGCCCTAAACATATTCAATCTATGAAAAATGTTCAATCAGGTGATAAAGCACATTTACCTTGAGACTTAATTCGCCTTCCAATTCAAGATGTTCGAGATAATAGGAAAAAATTTCTTATGTCCGCATAATAATCCAAATAATAAAGTGAAAGTTTTACAAGACGAGGGACACTTTTTAAACTTATAGACTCTTCTCCTTCAGTGAAGTCAAAGGCTCGCAGCATGGGAGCATTAATTTCAATGACACCAGAGTGAATATTCTTATGCAACCCTAACTTATCGAGCAATGGACAATTAGAGATTAAACTCTCAAGTAATTTGGAAGATATTGTAATGCTACATAATTCCAGGCTAATTAACCTATCAAAACCTTTGAAAGCTGGTGGAGCAAACTGTATTGAACAATTACTGAGAGAAAGATGCATCAATTGCGAACAATTGAAAATTGAAGAAGGCAATTGGGGCGGGTTACATAGGGCGAATGAAAGATAAAGATATTAAACGCTATTCCTAGAGAGGAAATATATCAACTTGTCAATCACAGGACAATCTCCAAGATAATAATTCGAGAGGATAAACTTAGAAATTGGTCCAACATGAGAGGTCATAAGATGATAGATAATGTTAGTAAATTTAGTTATAAGAGTCATGTCCTTTTCTGTTCCCCAAAGTGTTTGGTCGAGATTCAACTGAGGAATTCTGCACCATTTATATCTCCATTTTGTAGATAAGATGCTTGTCCTCACAGCATCTCGTAAAGGCAAACATATAAGAATATCATCGATAACGTTCTCAGGAAGGCTACTAAGTAGATCCAGAGGTGCACTTTGATCACAAGCATGTTTTTTGCCATTAGGAAGCAATATGAAACAAGAATAGCCAATTAAAATCTGCAGAAAATAAACAAGAATATGATGATAAGATGAATTGACAGTAATAGAAGATGAATTTATTGCACTGATGTGAATTCTTTTCTTTTTTAATCCTCTAATTTGAATTTCTGGCTCCACCATTATTTACGAAGACAAGATTACAAGAAAAAACTAATATTTCTCATATTTTTCAAACACAAGATCCGCAATACAACTTTGGCAAGATTAGTAGGATTGAACAATACTCATAACACGCAACAGACATATATATTTGTGTTTAAAATTTGTTTACATCTCAAAGGTGGTTTCAAGACAAACCTGTAACGAGAGTCATAATTCAAAATTTATTCGATAGCAAGAATAATATGTGCATCCACGTCAAGATCTATCTTTGCGTTTTCAACTACTTGATTAACTAAACTTAGCAAACCAGTTGGATCAATAATACTATGTTGAAAAATTTGAACTCATAATAAACGAAAAAAGAAGATAATTTTCTAGTCAATGATATTTTGCACTTGATTTGGTGTAGAACTTTTCCATCACCCTTTATATAACATTACTTATGAATTTTTTTCCTATATAATTAAGGTGATAATTTATTTGAGGTACAACTTTAATTCTGTTAATGATGCAAGTGTATTTCACTTGATGCTTTCAAATGACAGATTACATCAACAATATATAGACTAAGCTAGACACAAAAGGTCAAGAGTAGATCCCTAAGATCATGCCTTCTACCTACAATAATTGACTATCTATGAGATACTACTTCTAAATAATCTTTGACATATACTACTTCTAGATATATCATTGACATTTATACATTACACTATTATCTTGACAACTACCATATCTTGACACTCTCCCTCAAACTGGAGCATACATGTCATATGCTCTGAGCTTGCCGCAAATGAATTCAATCCGAGCTCCTCTAAGGGATTTAGTAAGAATATCTGTCAATTGGTCATTTGAACTGACGAAACTGGTGGCAATGCACCCGTACTCAATCTTATGCCTAATAAAATGACAATCCACCTCTATATGTTTTGTTCTTTCATGGAAAAGTGGATTTGAGGCAATATGTAGAGCAACCTGATTGTCACATATAAGCTTCATTTGATTGAATTCCACACATTTTAACTCTTGAAGAAGTTGTTTTAGTCAAATAAACTCTCATGTAGAAAGGGCCATAGCTCGATATTCAGCTTTTACAATAGATCTGGCTACAATATCTTGCTTCTTACTTTTCCAGGAAATTAAATTGCCTCCTGTAATGACCCTTCATGTCATTTTTCATATTTATGCTTATCTTCACCGTTTGATCTTCTCCATAGCTGCCCCAAGTCATTTATGACTTGCTGGGACTGAGGGTTTGGTTACCGGGCAGTTCGTTTGGTTTTTAGAGTCAATTCCCTATTTAGAAGTTTTCGTTGGTTCCAAATGGCCACCGATCAAAAACTTTAGCGAAACGATCTCGGATGAAAATTTCAACTGTGCCAGTATATCCAAAATATCCATTTTAGTCTAGGTAGACCTTTGGTTCGGGTCCCAATGCACCCGATCTCATTTCGACCTATTAGTCAGAAAGTCATAAAATCGAAACTATATATGTGGGCCCCACTTTTTGCTAAAATGACCTTTTATGTAAGTTTTGATGATTCCAATGGATTTATATTGTGGTCTACACTCAAATTTCACTATTGGATCATATATTTTGGGTCCCGTATGAGTTCCGAGGGTCAAAAATAAGTTTTTGACTTTGCTGTCACAGGGTACCGCGTCTGTCGCCGAAGGGGTCTATAAATAGACCCAAAGTCACGAATTTGGGGATTTTTCATTCACCTTTGAGAGCTTAAAACACTAAATGGGTATGATAACTCAAAATTGAGTCTTATGGATGTCTAGGGAGCTTGGTAAACATCTTTTATCATGATTATCATCCGGATTAAGGTAAGATTTCATCACTTTATTGGTGAATTTCATTGTTCTTGACCCAAAATTCCAATTTTGCTTAGGACTTGATTTAATCCCAAATTTCATTTGTTTTCATCCATCAATGGAGGTTTATGCTTCCTTGGTGATAGATGAGCATTGGGTTGACCTCGAAAATGCGATTTCCGTATGTGGGATCCACTTGGACTTTTTGGTGTCATTTTTGGACCCGAAGCACAATAGTGCAATATGGGTATCATTATACTCGTATTGATGAGTAGATTATATTTTTGAGAGTGTGATGACATTTTGGGGATTTTGAAGTGAAGACGAGCATGTGGTGCTTGAAGTGTGATTTTGCGGTTTAGCCTTGAGGTAGGCTTCTGTCTACTCTTCTTCATGGATGATGTATGATATATATTGCGTGTGAATGTGAATGTTAAGATTGATATTGTATAGAATGACTTAGTATTGAATATACATATAAGTTTGAAGATTAGATAGGTTTTGGACCCGTAGGTTGAATTACTTAATACCCTTGTAGAATCCTATTGCCTTCTCCCTAGTTTGGGTAAATTTGTAGCATGGATATGATATAATGCTATTCTCAGAATATGGTTTTAGCATTTGAAGCATGATTTGTATATTTAGCCTTATTGGGCTAGTGTGATAGTTTTGGAACCATAAGTTTGGTAGAGTTGACTTGGTACCCTTGTTTCTAGTTGAAGTTACTATCTTAGGTGTTAATATGACTTGCTTGAAATCTAGAGAATGAACTAGATACCTTAGCCTAATTTGGAGCATAGTATGTCTAATTATGAAAATTATGGATTAGAAGTGGAATCATCCGGCCCACTTAGGCCAAGATTTGTGTTAGTCCTTGTGGGTTAGTTATGGATAGTAGACCTAGTTGAGACTAATGAGCCTTATTTATGAGAATTACTTGGTGAATTGATAAATTGTAATGATTTTCGTTGGATTATGATTAGTGACCCATAGAGATGCATTTTCCTCTTTATTATGATATTTGCCCCATAGAGATGCATTTTCTTCTTAATTATGATATTTTGCCCATAGAGATGCATTTTTCTCTTTATTATGATATTTGGCACATAGAGATGCATTTTTCTCTTAATTATGATATTTTGCCCATAGAGATGCATTTTCCTCTTTATTATGATATTTGGCCCATAGAGATGCATTTTTCTCTTAATTATGATATTTTGCCCATAGAGATGTATTTTCCTCTGAATTATGATATTTGGCCCATAGAGATGCATTTTTCTCTTAATTATGATATTTTGCCTATAGAGATACATTTTCCTCTTAGTTACAATATTTGGCCCATAGAGATGATTTTCTTCTTTGTTATGATTATTGAGCTTATATAGACGATTTTCCTCTTGGTCATGATGCAAAACCTATAGATATGAGATGTCTAATAGAGGCGATATGCTTGTTGATATTATGCCTCCTAGATGTGAGATGCCTTCTATGTGTGAGATGATTATAGATATGCTATGGTTTATAAATATAATTATTGATATGAGTCCCGGATATGTATATGGGCCTAAGGCCATGACTATGATGTTGTGATTATTCCGGATAAATTAATGGGCCAAGGGCCGTGTTATGGTACTGATTAAATATCCAAGAAGTGTTTATCATTGTGAATGATGTGATTGCGATTTATGAATATGTATATGTATATATTTGTATACACATCTCTCCGGTATGGGACGGAGGAAGATGAGGTATGATGCTTATTATTCCATTGATTGAATACTGGTGATGGCATGCATTGGTTTGGTACGTTCATGATATTTACCATTATAAATGATGTGATTATAGCCAAAATATGATATTATGGTTTTTCTTCTTGTTAGACGGTTAAGCTATGTGGTAACTAGTTGTCTATTAGCTAACTATTGCACTTGATGGCTAGGAAGCTGATGTATTAGTTAATGAATCTTGCTTAGTTGGAACATGGTAGCTAATGATGGTCAGTTAATGAATAATGTCATTTAATAAAAGATGGTTAGGCGACAAGTAGTAATGTGTTGTCTAGTAATGATTAACAAAAATAGGATGAATAGTTGATAATAATGAATGGTGGATATATGACAGATTTAATCTAATGATGAACCTAGACTAGATGTTAGATGTTGACTATTAAATGAATAGTGGTTAGTTGTTATCCCGTGAATAAGTATTACGTGAAGGATAATGTCCAGGTTAATAACTAGAGGTTATGTGATGACTAGCGAACTAGCGGTTTAATAATAATAAATGTTGGTTAGCTAATAATGAGTAATTGGGATGTATTGATAAGATAGATATCTTTACGGTTATGAGTATATCGGCTTGCGTCTGTGCACCTATTATATGCCTATATTTATGTGTCGAGAGTTTTGATGATACATTGATACCCGGCAAGGCCGGAGGATATTATGATGATATTGATACCCGATTCGAGTTCGGAGGATACTATTAAGATGATATTAATACCCGGCAAGGCTGGAGGATATTATGATGTTATTGATACCCGGTTCATGTCCGGAGGATACTATTAAGATGATATTGATACCCGATAAGTTCGGAGGATATTATGATGATATTGATACCCGCTTCGAGTCTGGAGGATACTATTGAGATGATATTGATACCCGTCAAGGCTATTGATACCCGGTGAGGCCGGAGGTTGATGACGATGATGATGGTTCTGATGAGGACAGTTATGATGTATTGTGATATTGATGGTATATTTTGCATTCATTCCTTCATGCGCATCGCATATCACCAGTATGCACATATGTCTATCAGCCGGTATGGGATGGTTCATAGATATGGGTGAAGAATATGTCTTGTGTTATTATTTGTTGATTAAACCTTTCGAGTTTGGGCCGATGGGGGTACGTATAGGCTCGTCTAGCTATTTGGTTGTTCAGAGTAGCCGGTTATTTACGATGTTATTGATATTGTTCTTATCATGGTTATGATCATTATTATGGCTATCTTATGAAAGATTGGTCATGGATCCGGTATTGGGATTGAGGTATGTCTTCGACCTTTGCTATCTTATGATTACATTACTATGCACGATTATTCTATGTCTAGCCATATGGATTAGAAATACTGAGTATGTTGGTATTGAATCCTAATAGTATTATAATGTGGCCTTAAAATGAGAACATGGCGATGTAGGTTATGTTGAGATGACCTCCTAGTTATATATATATATATATATTGTTATATGAAGTCATGGTACAATCGGATATCCATTTCTTCGTTGTTCATATTGTATAGTCGTTCCTTCGTCTTGTATATTACAATATATCTTTATTTCTCTCTTTATCTGTTTATTGACCTGGGATATACGGTATAGCTTTGGCATTTATTGAATGTAGCTGGAATAAGATAGTACACTTTGATACTTCCTTAGTTTTATTATGTTAGACTCTTGGACATGAATAGGATAGTTTTCCCCTGTTATTCTCATTGACTTATTACATGATTTATGGACTCTTGGTTGAAGTTTCCATTCTATTTATATGTTGTATATATCTACTTTATCTTTGGAGCTCAGTTGGCAGTTGCCTACTGAGTACCATTCGTTTGGTACTCATACTACATCTCTGCAGCCTGCAGATCATAGTACGAGTTATCGTCGTTGATGTGTGCATCATGTGGAGTAGCCCTGATTCGGAGACTTAGAGTGTGCTCCTGACGTTCGGAGTATTACTTATCTCTCTCCTATGTATTAGACTAGCCTCTAAGTTGTATTCAGAGGTAAGTTGAATCAGTGTATTTCTTCTTGATATATCACTTTTGTACTCTTATTATGTTTAGAAGCTCTTGTACTGATACCACCAGGTTTTGGGATTCACCTATGTATTGATCTTTATCTTATATATTTTGCATTCTTTTTCTTATGTTATTAAGTAGTCCGTTACTAGTCGTTTCGGACTATAGGTTATCTTTCCTACTGGTGGGTTATGGTAGGAGCCATCATGACCTAAAAAGTTAGGTCGTGACACTTCCAATCATGACGCAATACCTAGAAGTGGAGTGTCTATCAGATAGAGAACCTTCCCAATCCGCATCAGAATATCCAACAATGTCTGTGTGGTCTTTGTCTTCATATAACAATCCTTGTCCTGGAGCTTTTTTGATGTATCTGAGGATGCAAATTACTGCATCCCAATGATCTTTACATGGCGCTTGGAGAAACTGACTAACCACACTTAGTGAAAATGAAATATCCGGGCGT
Organism: Capsicum pubescens; assembly: GCA_030864215.1. Lineage (NCBI taxonomy): Eukaryota > Viridiplantae > Streptophyta > Magnoliopsida > Solanales > Solanaceae > Capsicum > Capsicum pubescens. The sequence goes on along the minus strand of CM061548.1, from coordinate 408,109,247 downwards.
GTCATAGTGAGATAGTTCAATTTACCGACCAGTCTTCTATATCTACCAGGATCTTTCAATGGCTCCCTCTGTCCAGGGACGATTTTGATGTTTGGATCTATAGGATTGTCAATTGGTTTGCAGTTTAACATGCATGACTCCTCTAATATGTCCAAAGCATATTTTCTTTGTGAGATGGCAATACTTGTTTTGGATTGTGCCACCTCGATTCCCAAAAAATACTTTAACTTCCCCAAATCTTTGGTTTGAAAGTGACTGAACAAATGTTGTTTTAGCTGAGATATTCCTTCTGGATCATTTCCAGTTATGACAATGTCGTCAACATAAACGACCAGAAAAATGTTCTTTGCAGGACCATTATGTCGATAGAAAATAGAGTGATCTGCTTTACTTTGAGACATCCCGAACTGTTGGACAATAGAACTAAATCTGCCAAACCATGCTCTCGGAGATTGCTTGAGGCCATATAAAAAGCGTTTGAGACGGCAAACTAAGTCTGACTCCCCCTAAGCAACGAATCCGGGAGGTTTCTCCATATAAACTTTCTCAGCAAGTTTGCCATGCAAAAAGACATTCTTAATGTCGAGTTGATGAAGCGGCCAATGATGTATTGCTGCCAAGGATATAAGCAGTCGGACAGATGCAATTTTGGCAACTGGAGAGAATGTGTCACCATAGTCAAGATCATAAATCTGGGTGTATCCTTTGGTAATAAGGCGAGTTTTCAGCCAATCAACTGTGCCATCTAAACCCACCTTTACTGTATAGATCCATCGACTTCCAACAGTAGATTTCCCCTTCGGTAACTAGACCAATTCCCAGGTGTTATTGGTCTGTAAAGCATTTATTTTTTCAATCATAGCATCTCTCCATCCTGGATGTTGTAATGCTTCGCTAACATTCTTTGTTATAGGTACATTAAATAGGGTAGATACAAAGGTATAATATAATGGGGAAAATCAATGATAGCTTAAACAGTTATATCTCTCTAGTTATTGATTTCGAGTAGTGCGTATACCTTTGCGTATGACGATTGATGGGGTCACTGCATCTGATGAAGGCATGACTGGAGCAGGTGACGAAGGAGCATGAGATGAGTCATCAGGAGCTACCAGTGTATCTGGACTAGGAGTAGGACGAGTACATCGGGTGTATACTTGAAAAGGACAAGGAGGATAGATTTGGGAGTTGTCTGGAAGACTGATTTGGTGTAGAGGAAGTATAGGTACCGGTAAAACTTGAGGAATTAAACTTCTGCTTGTAGTGCTTGGTGTAAAATAGGGAGATGTTTCAAAAAATATTACATTTGCACTGATAAAATATTTATTCGATTTTGGATCATAGCACTTGTAACCTTTTTGGTGGCGAGAGTATCCTAGAAAGATACACTTGAGTGATTTCGGTTGGAGTTTGTCATTCCAAGGACTTTGATCATGGACAAAGCAAGTACATCCAAACACTCTCAAAGGTAGATGATAAGGATTTTGAACAGGAAAGAGAATTGAGTAAGGACTTTGTTGTTGCAACACAGTGGGGGGCATTCTATTGATCAAATAACAAGCAGTGAGAATAGCATCCCCCCAAAAACGAAGAGGAACGTGATGGTGTATTAGTAAAGTTCAAGCAGTCTCGATAAGATGCCTATTTTTACGTTCGGTGACTCCATTTTGTTGAGGAGTATATGCACAAGAAGTCAGATGAGTGATTCCCTGAGACGACATGAAATTGGCAAAGGGAGAAGATAAGTACTCCTTGGCATTATCACTGCGTAATACCTTGATTGAAACACCAAATTGATTGTGTATCTCAGCACAAAATTTTTGAAAAATAGAAAATACTTCAGAACGATGTTTCATTAAAAATACCCATGTGCAACGAGAAAAATCATCAATAAAGGTAACGAAATACTGAAATTCTAAACTTAAAACAACTCGACTAGGACCCCATATATCTGAATAAACAATGTCAAACATATGTGTGGCCCTATTATTGACTCTTTTGGGAAATGAAGTACGACTATGTTTCCCAAGTTGACAAGACTCACATTCAAGAGAAAACAAAGTAGAAAGACTAGGAATTAATTTCTGAAGTTTTGCTAGACTCGGGTGACCAAAACGGTTGTGGAGAAGATCAGTTGAGGCAGCAGAAGTAAAGGCAACTGGTGGTGGTGATTTGGATATGTGATACAGTCCCTGTGACTCATATCCTGTTCCAATCATCTTCCTCGTTCTCCGGTCCTGTACAACAACAGAGTCAGCAAAAAAAGTGCCACCACAATTCAGGTGTTTGGTTAATTTGCTAATAGAAATCAAATTAAAAGGACATTCAGGAGCAAATAAAACTGAGTTTAAGGAAATAGAGGGAAGAAGTTGCACGTCCCCTATTCCTTTTACTGCAATTCGTGATCCATTAGCAAGGGTAACTCCGGTGAGGGTTGTGGAATGAATAAGATTTGAGAAAATATTCTGATTACCAGAGATATGATCAGATGCACCAGAATCCAATATCCATTGGCAAGAGAGTAAAGACCTGGTAAGAAAAGCAAAGAAATTACCAGTCTGTGGGGTGTCGGATACAGCTGAATGTCGTGTAGCCGTTTTATACTGCAAGTAATTGATAACGGTCAATCTACAGCTCTCGTAGGAGTGTAAAGCGGTCGTTAGCAAATATAGAACCCAACCTGGGTTGGGTATCGATCCCACAGGGAATAGCTTGGTCAACAAGTAAGCAACGATTACTAGACTTTTAGTGCAAGTCTCGTAAAAAAGGGGGGAGTCTTGTCGTGCAAGTAATGTAACCAAAATAAGAGAAAAACGGCAATAGCAAAAGAAAGAACGTTAAGTAGATTGTGAAACAATGAGAATTGAGGAGTTGGGGTTATGTCCACCTTCTGAGTTATACGTCTCTATTGACTATGAGTGTGTTGAATTCAGACATGCATGTGCTTATAGAGAATTGTATTCGATGGTAAATCCAGGCGTCTTTCGACCTATTCGAGGATTATTTCACTTTAACTCTTTCGAGCTTAAAGCGTGTCTAACGGTACGAATTCTCCAAGAGGTTAATCCAGTTACGGTACTAACTTTTTAATAGGGGATGGGACCCTACTACCTTGACATTATCTCTTTTCCAGACAGATAACCTTTCTTTCGAACAAGTTAAATGTTATACTGGCGTATTCTTGCGTTTGCAACCACAAAGAATTTAGATTAAGATGAAGAGAATAATGATATAAGCAGCATATGTGTCAACGAACTCACAAACTCACAACAATAGATAGTATTTCATACGGCTTCCATAACCCCAACAGAGAAGTTTAGTTACCCATGAATGCGAAGGAAATCACAATTGACATTGTTGTTTTCCCACAATTACGATGGCATGTTGATAATGGTGTGGTAGGCATTTTAGGCGTGAATTCCTTAGAAAGGTAACATTTCTCTTGTTGCGGAATTTAAGAATAGATGAATAGAAGAAAAATAGAATTAGAAGAAGAGTTGTAGTTGTGAAGTAAGATGAGATGATTTAAAATCTCTAGCAAAATAGGGTATTTATAATACCCATATCCTATTCCTACTAAGCTAATGAAATGCTTAACCAAATCCTACTAAGCTAATGAAATACTTAACCCAATTGTACTAGGTTAATGTATCATTATCCTAATCCTAATAAATTACTGCTAGTCCCCAAAGTCTTCAGAAATGTTGTTTTAGCCCGGGACAGATTTTCCATGCGCCATCTTTAGTCCTTGGCGTCCAAGATTGGCTTTTCTCCTTTCGTGAAGCTTTCTTTGGTGTCAAGTTATCCATGAAATGCTGAATTCTGCATCATTTATACCTGAAACTTTGCTAATCATGTTCGTTAGCTCACTTACAGGAAAAAGGACTAAAAGTGCATAAAATATATAATTTGTTCTCAAAACTAGGCTAAAATATGGGCAAAATATAGTGCTATAGGCGTGTAAATTCGCCTATCATCAACACCCCACACTTGAAGCTTTGTTCGTCCTCGAACAAAATATCATGTCCCTCTAAACATCAACTTAGGGTTTCACAGCAACAACACAAAATATTCGTCAAGACAAGCACAACAATTATCAACAAAGAGTAGTTTTTCGATCATTAGTAGAAACAGTTTAACCTCTAGCATAGACTCGTGATGGTGGTCAACTCATATTCAAAGGTTAAGGCACAAAGAATCATACACGACTACCCAAAACTCATCAACCATGTGTGTCTCACAATATATTACCCATAATCACTCACAAGTATAGCATATTTTTCAAACATGGGTATCAAAATATCCTTGCTCTCGCTCTCACAAAGAATTCATATGAAGCAACTGATGACCATAGGCTTGCCCTTAGTGTAATGCTACACTAAATGTCAGAATGCCAAGCTTAGGATCAACTAGGTCTTTTGATGGTTGTAATGTAGGCTAAGGGATAGGTAGGACTATTTTGGCCAAAAATAGTGACTATGTTCCTAAGCGCTTTAATACATCATATTGTATCATTAACACTTTTCTTTCAAACAACCTTTCTACTTTCTTTTATTCTACCACTCTTTTTCTCCACTTTTGTTTTTCAATTTTAAACATAACTAACTTTTCAGTTTTCCTTTCCTTTTTCTTTTGATAACATACCTCTTATGATAGCACTTCTTTTTCATAGCAATTTCAAGCACCAATGCATTCTAAAGCATCATACTCACCCAATTTCCTCTTATTTTGTCACATGACTTTACACTTTAAAGCACTTAGGAATTTGGATCAAATTATGGTCTTGAAAAAAATGGATTAGGCTTACATATGAGGTTGTCAAAGAAAATAGGCTAAAGGCTCAAAAGGGTTAACTAGGATAATGTCCATGGGTAGGTAAAAATGAAGGTAAACAAATATAGGTTGCCAAAGAAATGCCTAAATCATCTCCTAGACTTACACTCCTTATTTTCGCTTTACATACATACCAGGCAAGTTCTAGCATCAGCCACAAGCACAGAATATACTATTATCTCACACACACAAGGCACATGGTCGACTTTATTGAGAGTAGTATAGACTCTTGTCCCAACAGGTGAAGGAATTAAACCAAACAATATCACATAGTGAGTCACAATTTGAGCCTAAATGTCTCAATAGTCATGATTTTAGCACAAACTCTTGTCATAATTTCATGCTCCCTATCAAAATAATTTCATGTGAAGCTAAAAAACAATTTACTACTAAAAAAAGCTTAAAAAAAATGAAAAACGAAACAAAAACAAAGCAAACAAACATAGATGCGAGTAGAGAAGTATAGCATGCAATACCACCACCCCACACTTATTCGGGACACTGTCCTCAGTGGAAAATAAATACGAAGAACCTGGTCAGTCAGAATCGTCCTCAATGTCGGGGGTCATACCCCCTTCGTCGGAGTCGTCGTCGTCAGAATTCTCCTCCATGTCAGAGTCTGGCATTCGTCAATCATCATCGGTTGGCACGTCGTCATCGAGAGGTTCCTCAAAGTATGTACCTACTCCACACATCTCTCGTGCATGAATAATCATTGGATAGTCATGGTCCAGCTGTTGGAGCTCTGCAGCAGTGGGAACACAACCTCCACTCATCATTGTAAACCTCATCATGCCGTACATATGGCGGGAGAAACTCTCATCCCGAGCATGTCTCTCTGCCGTAGTAAGGTTGGTGCCATGTGTTGATTCAGCATCTTTGACCTTTGTGAGGTCAACCTTCTTCAGATTGTGTGGGAGTTTATGGTCAGCTGGTTCCTCTTCGATGTCTTCATTCCTCAAGATTGCAGTCAACAGATTTCCGAAGCTGAAATGGGATCGCTTGTGTAGCCTAGCCTTCCGCATTGTAGATCGGATGATTACCCCAATGTTGATAGGGATATTCGTCATCATTGCGTATACCAAGCACATTCTATCTCTTGTTATTTTTGTGTATTGCGTCCCTGGAATGAGGCAACAGTTGATCATGCGCAACCATATCCTTGCTTCCCTATTCAAAGAAGCATATGGGAAAGTGTTGCGTCGACCAGTGTCCTTGTGTCTACTCCAGCGTGCCATGGATCTTGTTCCACAGAGTGTGTGTCGAATTGCTCTATAAGGAGGTCTGTTGTACAGCTCTTTGAATGGTGCTGGATCGACTGAAGGCAAGCCAAGAAAGGAGTTGAAGAAATCCACATTGAGTTGTAACACCTGGCCCCGAATCTTGACTTCGCTGCCTGTGGTTTTCGGCGACCAGTTGGCATAAAATTCTCTTGTCAAATCAAGATTACATTCTCCCATGTCGCGGAAGATGAAATCCAGATTTAATGCCATGATCTTCGCCAACATGCGCGGCTCCTTCTTCGCTAGGCTTTCCTTGTTTATCACGTCGACATGAACATATTTTCTTTCCTTGTTGTTCCTATACCATTCCTTGGCTTCCTCCTCAAGAACCCATTTTATTCCAAACATCCGGCGTGGTAGTTGCATTGAGGATGATTCTCCTTGCTCCTTGCGGCCTCTTTTCTTGCCCTTTTGGGAAGTGGTAGCCTTCTCCTTGCCTTGTCTCGCTTTGGGTGCCATTGTACCTGAGACTTGAAATAGAGTTCACGTTAGCATAATCTCAATGGATACAATCTATACATAAGCAGTAGGGGTACCACCCCACACTTAGTTTGTTGATACGAATTAGTGAAGTGAAAGTGGTCGATTACTCAGACTTCATCGACATACGTTTTAGGGGCTATGTTCCAACAAGAAATTCAGAGATGTATCACTTCTTGCAACCTTTGCAATACTTTCATGTTAGGTATATCAAGACTTCTACATAGGGATTACATCATGGTATAGTTTCTATCAATAATCACAATCGCCTATGTCGGTGGGCAACTATAAGTCTTATTCCGATGAATGGGACATTCTAACATATAAGTATTCAAGTGACAAGAGTATGCAATGTTCATGACTGTAGCAATTCCGCAAGTAGCATAACAATGCATCAAACTGAAATTCAAGTCGGAAACAAGTTAAGAGTATCCTAACGTTCATGTTCACTCACTTGGTTTTGTATCAACAATTCAAACACATTAACATTACCAATATTTCTTCAAGATGTAGCAATTCATAATAGACATAGAAACATAGCACTTACGAAAAATAGATGGAGAACAAAAGAGTACTTACGTGATTGAAGCCTTTGGAGATGTTCTTGTGAAGTGGGAGAGCAAAAAGAAAAGTTTTGAGAGGATTTGGAGAGTATGTGCGGCGCCTAGGTCAAGTTTTCAATGTGTTTATGTTTTAGGACTAAGTCTCCTTTATATAGAAAAAGAATGGGTTGGGTTTTGACCCATTTAAAATCGGTTTTGGAGACAAAAAGTGACCATAGGCGGCGCCTTTAGCTTTGCCTATGGTGACCATAGGCGGCGCCTAGTGCAATGCCTTTAGTGAGCATAGGCGGCACCTAGTGCAATGCCTTTAGTGACCATAGGCGGCGCCTTTAGCATGGCATATGAGATTCAGAGACCAAATGCTATAGCATAGGCGGCGCCTATGCTATGGCATACTTGAGCATGGGCGGCGCCTATGCCATAGCACACTAGATTCCGAGACCTTGGGCTATAGTATAGGCCATGCCTTGTTCGTGGCCTAGTTTTACCTAGGCCTAGCCTTGATCGATGCCTATTTTGTCATGAGCAATGCTCAATCCATAGCCTTATGCATCTTAATTCCTAACTTACCACCTTTACCATGCAATACATCCAAATCGAACTTTGAAACCAATCACCTCGTTTTACACCTCTTGCACCTACATTTGCTCAAAAACACTAAAAACAATTAGAACGATGGGTTGCCTCCCATCAAGCGCCTTAGTTTTGGTCGTGGCACGACTCATATTTTTGGATTTTTATTTATCAAAAGCAAAACACATACTAGAATGAAATGAAAAATGAAAAATGATAAAAGATGGGTTGTCTCCCATCTAGCGCTTGATTTATTGTCGCGGCACGACATAGTTACCTCGAGTACTTAGACTTCGTCGAGATAAGTGATGGACATGAAGTTTGTCGAATCAAGAGGACCGATATAAGGTTTCACACGTTGGCCATTCACTTTAAAGATAACACCATTATTATCTTCCAATTCAACTACTCCAGACGAGTAGACATGGATAACTTTGTATGGACCACACCACTTGGATTTTAACTTACCTGGGAAGAGCTTCAATCTGGAGTTGAAGAGAAGTACCATATCATCCTTTTGAAAGTTTCGACAAATAATCCGCTGATCATGATACTTTTTCATCCGCTCCTTGTAGAGGTCTGATCTTTCATAAGCATGTAGACGGAATTCATCCATCTCGTTCAGTTGCTCCATCCTCAGCTTCATTGCATCATCCCAATTCAGATTCAATCGCTTCAGCGCCCACAATGCCTTGTGCTTGAGCACAATGGGTAAGTGACAAGCCTTCCCATAAACTAGTTGATAAGGGGACATGCCGATTGGTGTTTTGAATGCAGTCTTGTACGCCCATAGTGCATCGTCCAGCTTCCGAGACCAATCCTTCCTATTAGCATTTACCGTCTTCGCAAGTATTTGCTTGATCTCTCGATTGGAAACCTCTATCTTTCCACTAGTTTGTGGGTGATAAGGCGTGGCTACCTTATGTTGCTTGACACCATATTTTGCCAACACGGACTTGAATAGCTTGTTGCAAAACTGAGATCCTCCATCGCTTATGATAGTACGTGGTACTCCAAAGCGAGAGAAGATATTCCTCTTCAAGAACGCTACAACACGCTTTCCCTCATTGTCGGCCAACGCTATAGCTTCAACCCATTTTGAGACATAATCCACAGCAACTAAGATGTACTTCATGCCGAATGAATTTACGAATGGACCCATGAAATCAATACCCCATACGTCAAAGATCTCTACTTCAAGGATTTTTGTCATGGGCATCTCATGGTGTTTTAAAATAGCACCTTGTCGCTGACATTGGTCGCATCTTCTAACAAAGTAATGAGCATCTCTAAATATCGAAGGCCAATAGTATCCGCTTTGCAATACCTTTCTTGCTGTCCAATTACCTGCGTGATGTCCCCCAACTTGGGAAGTGTGGCATGCTTCCAATATATTTGGCACCTCTTCATGGGATATACATCATCGGATAACACCATTCGCGCATCGTCGAAACAAATATGGCTCATCCCAAAAGTAGTGTTGTACATCATGCATAAACTTTCTCTTTTTATGGTAAGATAAATTTGCAGGTATCATATTACTCACCACAAAGTTTGCAAAGTCGGCATACCATGGCAACTCTTCTATTATCGTGGCTAAGATCTCCTCATCAGGGAATGCATCGTCTATCTCAATTTCAGGTTGCGCCACATGCTCGTTCTCGAGTCTAGAGAGATGGTCGGCCACTTGGTTCTCGAAACCTCTTTTGTCTTTAACTTCGAAATCAAACTCTTGCAGCAGCAATACCCATCGAATTAGTCTTGGTTTTGCATCCTTCTTTGTCATTAGATACCTAAGAGCTGCATGGTCTGTATGAACGATCACCTTAGTACCCAATAGGTAGGCACGAAACTTCTCAAACGCATACACAACCACTAGGAGCTCTTGTTCAGTAACAGTGTAGTTCCTTTGGGCTTCATTTAGGACCTTACTCGCATAGTAGATAGGATGAAATAGATTCTCCTTTCTCTGACCAAGTACAGCACCAACGGCTACACCACTAGCATCACACATGACTTCAAACGGGAGAGACCAATCTGGTGCTACCATGATAGGGGCTTCAATGAGTTTTCCTTTGAGGCATTCGAATGCCTTCAAGCAATCATCATTGAAGTCAAACTTTGCATCCTTCTCCAAGAGTTTGCACAATGGACTAGCAATTTTGGAGAAGTCTTTGATGAACCGACGATAGAAGCCTGCATGGCCGAGAAAACTACGAATACCCTTCACCAAAATTGGAGGTGGTAGCTTTTCAATGACTTAAATTTTTGCTCTATCAACCTCAATTCCTCTTTCGGAGATTTTGTGACCAAGAACAATACCTTCTTTTACCATGAAGTGGCACTTTTCCCAATTCAGCACTAGGTTGAATTCTACACATCTTTGCAACGCCATACTTAGGTTTGTCAAGCATGCTTCAAAAGTCTCACCAACAACTGAAAAATCGTCCATGAATACCTCCAAAGTGTCTTCAACCATATCAGAAAAAATGGACATCATACAGCGTTGAAAGGTGGCTGGTGCGTTACATAGCCCGAATGGCATACGCTTGAAGGCAAACGTACCATATGGGCATGTAAACGTTGTCTTCTCTTGGTCTTCGGGAGCAATACAAATCTGATTATAGCCTGAATAACCGTCTAAGAAACAAAACCATCCTTTCCCTGCTAATCGATCTAGCATTTGGTCCATAAATGGCATTGGAAAGTGATCTTTGAGCGTCCAAGAATTCTTCTTCCGGTAGTCCATGCATACCCTCCATCCAGTGACGGTTTTGAGTGGAATAAGTTCATTTTTCTCATTCGCGACCACCGTCATGCCTCCTTTCTTGGGAACACATTGTACCGGGCTTACCCATGTACTATCAGAGATTGGATACACAACCCCTGCGTCTAACCACTTGATAATTTCTTTCTTCACCACTTCTTGCATAGGTGGGTTTAGACGTCTTTGATGCTCAATGGTTGGTTTGCAATTTTCTTCAAGCTGAATCTTGTGAGTACAAATCCCAGGTGGAATACCAATAATATCCGCAATGGTCCATCCAATGGCGCTAATATACTTCCGTAGAATAGTAATAAGAGCTGCAACTTGTTGCTCACCCAACTCTGCTGCCACAATGACTGGAAGTGTGCTGCCGCTTCCTAAGAATGCATACTTTAAATGACTTGGCAGCTCCTTCACTTCTAACGTGGGTGGCTCTTCAATAGATGGCTTAGATGGTGGTGTGGGTCGATTTTTTAGATCAAGGTCCAGCTTCTTGGGAGCATAACGATATGTCCCTAATCCTGATAGAGCACAAATAGCTTCTTTGCAATTTTCAGCATCCTTACTCTCTTCATTCATGAGCACAACCGCCAAAGGGTCAGCAATAATTTGCTCTTCTTTAAGTAATTCTTCCGGATCATCAAAGAAAACATCATCCACCGAAAATACACTTGGATCTTTGGGTTGCTTCATTGATTTGCAAACATCAAAGCGAACCACTTCGTCATTTATTCGGAATGAAAGCTCATTAGCTCTCAAATCAATGAGCACACATCCTGTAGCAAGGAAAGGGCGTCCCAAGATTATAGGAACCTCTGAGTCCACTTCACAATTCAAAATAACAAAGTCTGTTGGAAAGATGAAAAGAAACCTTTACCAAGACATCACATAGGATACCAACAGGTCGTTTTACCGACCTATCCGCCATGACGAGCCTCATATTGGTTGGAGTAGGATCACCCAACCCCAACTTTTTATAGATAGATAATGGCATCAAATTGATGCTGGCTCCTAAATCACATAATGCTTTGGCAAAATTCAAAGATCCAACGGTGCAAGGAATAGTGAAAGCTCCGGGGTCAGCCTTCTTCTGAGCTATTGATCGGGTAGCGATTGCGCTGCAGTGATGGACATCATCTTTCAGCTCATAATTTGCTGCCCGCTTCTTTGTCAAAAGATCCTTCATAAATTTCGCATACCCAGGCATTTGTTCAAGTGCTTCCACCAATGGAACATTAATGGTCAGCTGCTTTAACATAGTCATGAATTTGCTGAACTTCGTATCATCCGCCACCTTCTTCAATCTTTGGGGAAAGGGTGGTGGTGGGTATGGAATTGTTCTCTCTACGGCTTTCTTCTTCTCTTGCGTCCGTTTTTCAGCTTTTTCAGGTTGCAAATCGTGAGGGGTAACGTTATGGACGTCAGGATCAGCTGTTGCGGCATCTTCCCCTTTCATCGTATCATTAATGTCCAGTACTTCATCAACCACTTGCTTTCCTTTTGCTGAAGTTTCCAGCACCTTACCACTTCTGGTAGTAATGGACATGCATGACCCATCATTCCTTGGGTTTTGCACAGTATCGCTAGGTAAAGTGCCAGTCTTTCTTTGATTGAGTGCTGCTGAAAGTTGGCTCAATTGCTGCTCTATTTGCTTGATTGAAGTGGAATGAGAATCAACTAATTGCTTCATAGAGGACAAATCATTAATTACCTCCGTTACTCCCGCGCTCGTTGCTTCCACTCCTCTCAATAGTTTAGCCATCATGTCTTCCATACTTCCAGAATTAGATGTGGTGGTGTCACGTCTTCCAGGGGGAACATACACGCCACTCTTTTCATTATTTTTTCTCCAACTACCTTGGTCCTTGTTTCTAGAATTATCATAATAGTTCCGACCTTGGGTTCCTTGGGCATTGCCTCGGAAACCCCCCTGATTATTCAAGTAGTTGGCTTCCTCTTCCGAATCAGATTCGTCTCTTCCTTTTGACGCAACAGCTTTCACTTTTTCGGTCTTCCCTGATAATAAATGCTTTGTAAGAAGATCCATTTGTGTTTTCATGTGCGCCATATCTTGATCACGTTCTTCTTGCCTTCTTCTTTGGTCTGCAGTCATGCCAATAGATAAAGTGGGGCTTGCTACCTCAGAATCCCTGGTATGCCAAGCTCTACTTTGTTTCGTCATACGATCTAGCATATTACTTGCTTGACCAAAGGTGAGATCCATAAATGATCCTCCAGCCGCATTATCCACCACTGGTTTAGTTATTGAATTCAAGGCTCTGTATAATATCTCCATTAGGTGAACATTAGTCATATGATGGTTTGGGCACCTCGCTAGCTTTGTCTTGAACCTCTCCCATGTTTCATGAAGAGCTTCAGTGGGAAGCTGACGAAAGTTGCTGATTTCATCTCTTAATTGTGCTCTTTTGGATGGCGGAAAGAATCTTTCTAGGAAAGCGTCTCTCAATTGCCTCCAATTTGTAATAGAATCAGGAGTCAGCCCATTCAACCATAGAGTTGCCTCCCCAGACAGAGACAATGGAAATAGACGTAATCGAATTGCATTTTGACCAACACCAGGATTGTTAACTGACTTGCATGTAGAAATAAAGTTGATGAGATGCAAATTCAGTTCATCGCCTGCTAGTCCACCGAATAATCCCTTGAGTTGAAATAGCTGAATCATGGTTCTTGTGATGTTGAACTTGGCTCGGGGCGCTAATGGTGGGGGAATAATAGCTCCTGTGGCTCCGGCTCCATCAAGATCATCATCATCCTCGTCGAAAGCTGGTTGCATAGGTTGGCGTTCAGGCCTAAACCTAGCTTGACGATCTCTTCTGTTGGCAGGTGTTGTGATCTCAGCGGCATGCCTAGGGTTTAGTAGCTCGTCATCACCTAGATCTTCATCGTCAGGATTTGTTGCTCGCCCAGGGTTATCAATATTCTGTTGATGCACTTGAGCGGCGACTAGCACAGCTAGTCTCCCCTGTTCCTGTTGAGCAGTCATCCTTTCAATTGCGTGTTGTGCCTCCATTCTGCGAATACGTTGTGGTTCAGGATTGATAGGTAATAACGGTTGACCAGAACTTCGGGTATGGGGCATGCACTGAATAAAAACCTGCAGTAAACAAAAACAAAAACTAAAAGTAAAAGAACGAGAATCTTTGACCAAAGTGTCTAGTAATTATCACGAACTTAATTGACACTTGTATTCCCCGGCAGCGGCGCCAATTTTTGATAACGCTCAATCTACAGCTCTCGTAGGAGTGTAAAGCGGTCGTTAGCAAATATAGAACCCAACCTGGGTTGGGTATCGATCCCACAGGGAATAGCTTGGTCAACAAGTAAGCAACGATTACTAGACTTTTAGTGCAAGTCTCGTAAAAAAAGGGGGGAGTCTTGTCGTGCAAGTAATGTAACCAAAATAAGAGAAAAACGGCAATAGCAAAAGAAAGAATGTTTAGTAGGTTGTGAAACAATGAGAATTGAGGAGTTGGGGTTATGTCCACCTTCTGAGTTATATGTCTCTATTGACTATGAGTGTGCTGAATTCAGACATGCATGTGCTTATAGAGAATTGTATTCGATGGTAAATCCAGGCGTCTTTCGACCTATTCGAGGATTATTTCACTTTAACTCTTTCGAGCTTAAAGCGTGTCTAACGGTACGAATTCTCCAAGAGGTTAATCCAGTTACGGCACTAACTTTTTAATAGGGGATGGGACCCTACTACCTTGACATTATCTCTTTTCCAGATAGATAACCTTTCTTTCGAACAAGTTAAATGTTATACTGGCGTATTCTTGCGTTTGCAACCACAAAGAATTTAGATTAAGATGAAGAGAATAATGATATAAGTAGCATACGTGTCAACGAACTCACAAACTCACAACAATAGATAGTATTTCATACGGCTTCCATAACCCCAACAGAGAAGTTTAGTTACCCATGAATGCGAAGGAAATCACAATTGACATTGTTGTTTTCCCACAATTACGATGGCATGTTGATAATGGTGTGGTAGGCGTTTTAGGCGTGAATTCCTTAGCAAGGTAACGTTTCTCTTGTTGCGGAATTTAAGAATAGATGAATAGAAGAAAAATAGAATTAGAAGAAGAGTTGTAGTTGTGAAGTAAGATGAGATGATTTAAAATCTCTAGCAAAATAGGGTATTTATAATACCCATATCCTATTCCTACTAAGCTAATGAAATGCTTAACCAAATCCTACTAAGCTAATGAAATACTTAACCCAATTGTACTAGGTTAATGTATCATTATCCTAATCCTAATAAATTACTGCTAGTCCCCAAAGTCTTCAGAAATGTTGTTTTAGCCCGGGACAGATTTTCCATGCGCCATCTTTAGTCCTTGGCGTCCAAGATTGGCTTTTCTCCTTTCGTGAAGCTTTCTTTGGTGTCAAGTTATCCATGAAATGCTGAATTCTGCATCATTTATACCTGAAACTTTGCTAATCATGTTCGTTAGCTCACTTACAGGAAAAAGGACTTAAAGTGCATGAAATATATAATTTGTTCTCAAAACTAGGCTAAAATATGGGCAAAATATAGTGCTATAGGCGTGTAAATTCGCCTATCATCAGTAATCACTAAAATCTGCTCCAGACAAAGTAATAGAATTGGACAGTTGATCATTTGTGACTTTACGGGTCTGAACCACGTGAGTTGTACTACAATTGTTAGTACGTGGTGGTCGACCACGCAATTTCCAACAAGTTTGTCGAGTATGTCCTAGCTTGTTGCAATAGTTGCAATAGGGTCTTGAGTTTCTACTGTTCCCTCTTTGCTGGACATTTTGTTCCTGTGGATTTGCATTTTTCACAGCTAATATAGATGTTTCGACGTTATTGGTATCATTTGTTTCTAAACCAATACGTGATAATCGAGCTGAAACGTCAATTAAGGAAGGAATTGATGAGCTTGCCAAGATTTGATCCCTTATATGACTTAGATCAGATCAAAGTCCTTTTAGTGTTGGAACCATAAAGAACTTATCTCTTTGTTGCTCTTGTGTGGTGATACTTTCAGAAAGTGGCATGATGGAGTCAAATTGATCTTTCAAGGTTTCTATCTGTCCTAAATAACTCGCCATATCTTGATTATTCTTCTGAAGTTGGACTAAGTCTGAGACAACCTTATATATGCGTTGTATGTCATTTGTATACAAAGTCTTAGCTTTAGTCCAAACTTTATAGCAAGTTTTACAAGACTGAAATAGATTGAGTAATTTAGGATCCAAAGAGTTCCATAAGAGATTGCATAATTGAGCATCAATGCGAGTCCACTTAGTTCTTTCACTAGCAACAATATCACTAGTATTTTTGACTAAATGGTCCTCATAGCCTTGTCCCATAAACCACATCTCAACAGATGAAGACCACGGTGTGTAATTATTACTACCTTCTAATTTCATGGTAGTAATAACAGGAGAACTTGAGATAGAGGAAAACATCGATTTGACATCACTTGAAGATTCAATTTTCTCTGAGACATCAGTTACTAGAGATTCACCTTTCTCTGTCATTATGGCTTCGACAGGTAAATAAAGTACCAAGAAAATGATTGGTTAAAAGAACTCAAAATAGAGGATCCAAGGTATATCACTGAGGTTGTTCAGCAAATAAGAACCCTCCGTAGGCAGGTTGTCTCTAGAGAATCAGAGAGAGCTGAGAGAGCAACTTTAGTAACACAGGAGAAACTACAAGTTGCTGGAGCCAAATTTAAGCCAATCAAACTGTCAGATCTGTGGATTCGTCCAGTATTTGCTGGTCGTGGGAGAAAGTTTCCTGGTACTCTGGAGGCTTACAGAAATGGATTCCTCTATGGAACTTCAAGGCCAGACGAGAGAGTGGATGTTATGTATGGTAACATCAAGCATACAGTCTTCTAGCCATCAGAAAAGGAAATGATTACAGAAAACCAAGGATGTGCAGTTCTATGTTGAAGTGATGGATATTGTGCAGACAATTGGAGGTGGAAAAAGATCTGCTTATGATGGAAAAGAGAAGAAAAAAATGCCAGAAGTTGTTGTAATTAAGAGAGCTCTGATACCATGTTAATGATGCAAGTGTATTTCACTTGATGCTTTCAAATGACAGATTACATCAACAATATATAGACTAAGCTAGACACAAAAGGTCAAGAGTAAATCCCTAAGATCATGCCTTCTACCTACAATAATTGACTATCTATGAGATACTACTTCTAGATAATCTTTGACATATACTACTTCTAGATATATCATTGACATTTATACCTTACACTATTATCTTGACAACTACCATATCTTGACAAATTCCAAAATTAAAAAAGCAATATTTTAATTGGATTAGAATCCCAAATACAAATTTCCATAAAATTCATCCTATTTTGAATTGGTTAGGTGATGGTTGCGCAAAGTCCTTGAAGGACTTCCTTTCCCAATTCCAAATTGGATAGTCTTTATTAATATTATATTATATCTCTTGATATATATATATATATACTAGTTTATGTACGTGCCTTGCGCGTGTACCTCACTTTAAAATATGTTTTAAAGTCGATCTAGATTCATTTAACATCTATAAATTACAACAAAATAATACAATGATAGAGACATCAAAATAATATAATTAAATCTAATCTTTACACACAAAATTTTTTCTCAAAGTCGTCTGACACTCATCTACCACCTGTAAACAATAACAAAATAATATGATAATAGAGATATCAAAATAATACAACTAAACCTAACCTTTACATAAAAAAAATCCTCAACGCCGACCAACATTTATCTATCACCTGTAAACTGCAACAAAATAATATGATAAAAGTGATATCAAAACGATACAATTAAACTTAAATTTTACACACAAAAATTTCTCAAAGCCGATCGAGATTCATCTACAAACTGTAAACTACCACAAAATAACAAAGTAATAGAGATATTACGATAATACAATTAAGCCTAACCTTTACCTAAAAAAAAAATTTCAGAGCCGACCAACATTCATCAAGCATCTGTAAATTAAAATAAAACAATAAGATAAGAAAAATATCAAAACAATACAATTAAACCTAACCTTTACACAAGAAATTCTTCAAAGTCAACTGACATTCATCTACGACCTGTAAACTATAAAAAAAATATAATAGTGATCACAAAGCTTCGATTTTGATCCAACTAACTCTTGTCTGAGCAAAAATTTTGACCCTAAAGAATGTTTTTGAATGAAAACAAAGAAATATATATATATATATATATATATATATATATATATACACATGTTGAATTATATTATGTTGACAAAAACGGTGAATAAGTTGAGAGTTAGAAAATTAAGCACTCCTAAAATATATTTAATTAAATATATGGTAAGAAATATTATTATTTAATTAAATTAAGCACCCCTACAATATATAATAATAACAAATATATAGTAAGAAATATTAGAAGAACTATATATATGGAAAATCTAATTAGCTAAGGAGAATTAGTGTCACTTTATAAAAGAATATGCCAATTAGAGCACCAAAAACGCCCATAAAGATATTCCTAAATAGGAATGAAATAACATTGAAGAGGGTGCAATACTTGAAAGGAAAGCAATTTTAAACCATTTCTAATACTTTAGAGGTATTTTGACTTGTACATGAATTTGATGACGAGAAAACATGTTGAGTAACCCACAACATAACAATGAAAGGAATAACTCAGTTCTCATGCACATACAATATTACTGGGCTTCAATGTTATTGCTTCCGCGGAAAGTGTTGAAACAGGTGATCAATCTAAGCAGGAAATACATATGGAAAGGGATGGTACACACTACTAAGCCACCTCTAATTGCGTGGGATCTGGTGTGTAGGTCAAAAAAGGAAGGTGGGCTAGATGTAGTAGACTGTGCAAGCTGGAATGATGTTGCAGTAGCAAAACACATGGGGAATGTAGCAAGTAAAGCAGTTAATATGTGGGTGAAATGGGTCAAACATCTCTATATAAAGGGGCAGGATTGGTGGCAATATAAAGCCCCTTAAGACTCATGTTGGTAGTGGAAACAGATTTGAGCTTTGAAGAGTAAATTTGCCGCTGGATACCACAATAATGGATGGCTAAAACAACAAGGGAAATACACAGTGCATAGCGATTATACATGGCTCAGGGGACAAATGCCTCAGTGGCCTGAATGGAGAGGGGTGTGGTGTAAAGCTAGCATTCCGAAACATCAGTTTATTTGTTGGGTAGCAATGCACAAGAGATTGATGACAAGAGCTAGATTAAAGAGGTTGGGTTTGTGTGATGAGGACACCTGTGCTCTATGCAACAATGAACCTGAGACGATTAATCATCTATTCTATCAATGTGCCTGCTCACAAGCTTGTGTTGCAGAAATATGTCACTGGCTACATATCAAAATGCAAAACCGGACATTACAAGACTGGTGGACTAGAATTGCAAGAACGGTTCCAGGTAAAATGAGTAGAGCACTGATTTGGGCAATAACAACAAGATTAATGTACCACATTTGATCTGCAAGGATTGAAGTAGTGTGAAATTACAAAGTACCATGTCCCACAATCACACACGGGAAGATACAGTTAGAATGCAAGTTGAAATTGGTGGATAAGATACATAGAAGCTATGATTAGAAAAGATAGAAATTGGGTTGAGAAATTTGTACAAAAAGTGGATTAATAGATTAGGGATGCAGAGCTTTTTCCTTTTCTCATTTTGTTATTGAGGCATACTGTTGGTTTGTTTAATAATAATCTATTGGTTTGACCCAGAGAAAAAAAACATCGAATGAAATAACTACACAAATCAATTCATGTAGTAAGTCTTATTTCACTAATAAATCAATCAAGAACATCCCTTGGCATTGTAAGAACAAGTTCATGACAAAAGTAATTAATCAACATAAAAATCATAAACAACTTCTACTTCAGGTGATGCACGCCGAAACGAATTTAACACAATAGGGATTTTGTTTTTGATTTTTTCACTGGCTTCCTTATAACTAGAAAAGGTCTCGATTAGCATTGTCCTTAGCACGGGAGACTTGGACAATAGAAGCTTGATAAGCTGCATCTCACATCTGAGAAGCTTCCAATTCAAGACATTGTAGTTCTGCAATGTCTTCATCAACTGGACCATCCATCTATATATGAAAGATAATCAATAAAAAAACTTTCGAAACTTGGTGAGGATAAAACATAAAAAATAAAAGAAAGAAAAAAGGAAGGCGCAATTTGGTTACGAACCTCGATTTCCAAATATTGCAAATACAGGGAACCTTTAATCAAGAAAAGAACAAATGAGAGAACATCCAATTTAGCCAAACCAATCCTGTCTAGGAGAAGATGCTTGAGACAATTGAGATCAAACGGAAGCCTTATTGGTACTTCACTTGCTGCTGCAGACAAGAGCTAGGAAGAAAATACAAAATGACTCAAAGCCCTAAACATATTCAATCTATGAAAAAATGTTCAATGAAGTGATAAAGCACATTTACCTTGAGACTTTTGCCTTTCAATTCAAGATGTTCGAGATAATAGAAAGAATCCAAACAATTTCTTGTCTCCGCATAATAATCCAAATAACAAAGTGAAATTTTTACAAGACGAGGGACACGTTTTAAACTTATAGACCCTACTCCTTCAGTAGTGAAGTCAAAGGCTCGCAGCATGGGAGCATTAATTTCAATGACACCGGAGTGAACAAATTCATGCAACCCTAACTTATCGAGCAATGGACAATTAGAGATCAAGCTTTCAAGTAATTTGGAAGATATTGTGATGCGACATAATTCCAGGGTAATTAACCTATCAAAACGTTTGAAGGCTGGTGGAGCAAACTGTATTGAACAATCTCTGAGAGACAGATGCATCAATTGGGAACAAGTGAAAATTGAAGAAGGCAATTTGGGCCGGTTAGGTGCGGCGAATGAAAGATAAAGATGTTGAACGCTATTCCTAGAGAGGAAATATATCAACTTGTCAATCACAGGACAATCTTAACTTAGTAATTGATCCAACATGAGAAGCAAAAAGATGACACATAATGTTAGTAAATTTAATTATAAGAGGTATGTCCTTTGTTGTTCCCCAAAATGTTTGGCCGATATTCAACTGAGGAATTCTGCACCATTTATATCTCCATTTTGTAGATAAGATGCTTGTCCTCACGGCATCTCGTAAAGGCAAACATATAAGAATATCATCGATAACGTTCTGCGGAAGGCTACTAAGTAAATCCAGAGGTACGCTTTGATCACAAGCATGTTTTTTGCCATTAGGAAGCATTGTGAAACAAGAATAGCCAATTAAAATCTGCAGAAAGTAAACAAGAATATGATGATAAGAAATATCCAAACTGAAAGCAGAAAAAGAAAAAGCTGCTCGCAATAATACATTAATAATCTGGGTGACTACTTACGATTTGTTATTCAAACAAGAAAACTCAAAAGAAAAATATAGTAAAATTATTTATTTTGCTCCTAATAATTTATGCATACCTTTTAATACCACATAGAGTGTATAACTAATGCTTAGAGTTTGGTTCGAGTCGTGAAATCCTTGTTAGAAGGACATAATACATAAACGTGCCCTTCAATTTGCTTCAGCCGGTTTTCATGCCCTTCAACTTTGGATGTGCACAATTAGGTATTTAAACTTATATAAAGTCGAACAAGTAGACACACACGTTGTATCTAGCAATTCGCGTGAGATATGTGACTAGGACGTGTGTATCTACTTGTTTTTGTTACATTTTTTCCTATACTATCCTAAGTATTAAATATCTATACAAAGTAATTATTGTAGTCAAATTAGAGTAACAAAGCATCATTATTAAAGTTAGTTTAGTAATCTTCACGGGTTGTGTCAGCTATCAGGTCCACAAGGACTAGGTAATATAAAACAGAGGGAATAAATGTAATTGACAGTAACAGAAGATGAATTTATTGCATTGATGTGAATTCTTTTCTTTGTAATCATCTAATTTGAATTTCTGGCTCCACCATTATTTACGACAACAAGATTAGAAAAAAAAAAAAACTAATATTTCTCATATTTTTCAAACACCACTTTGGCAAGATTAGTAGGATTGCACAATACTCATAACACGCAACAGACATATATATTTATGTTTAAAATTTGTTTACATCTCAAAGGTGGTTTCAAGACAAACCTGTAACGAGAGTCGTAATTCAAAATTTATTCGATAGCAAGAATAATATGTGCATCCACGTCGAGATCTATCTTTGCGTTATCAACTCCTTGATTAAAAATACATAAACTAACATACTTAAGTATTAAATTACAAAAAATAGCAATACTTTTATCAAATTACATTTTGTAGCATATGTATTTGTATGTATTTGTATTTTTGTAGCTCCAGTTTGCAAAAATACATGTCGATCATAAGGGCTGTAAAAATCATATGTATTTGTATTTTTGAAGCAACAGTTTGCAAAAATACAAAATACAACTTGCTATATTATGTAATTATGAAACTGTTGTTATAAAACTCATAATTAAGGGTATAAGTATGTTATTTCTGAATTTTGCCCTCTTAACTAAACTTAGCAAACAAGTTGGACCAATAATACTATGTTGAAAAATTTGAACTCATAATAAACGAAACAAGAAAATAATTTTCTAGTCAATGATATTTTGCTCTTAGGTGATAATTTATTTGAGGTACAACTTTAATTCCAAAATTAAACAAGCAATATTTTAATTGGATTCGAATCCCTGTCACACCCCTTTTTCGGCCGAAGGAATCGAAGTCGAAGGGTTTTTCCAATTAAAGTGACGATATTGAATAGGGATTAAATTATTTACAGAGTCGCCACTTGGAATTGAGTTTTGGTGTTCCAAGTCACCTTTTTTGAATCCCTAATCAAAAGGAAATGACTCTTATTTGGTCTGCGAAAATAGAAAATGGGTAAGGAATTCTGTTGATCGAGGGGAAGGTGTGAGGCACCCCTCGAGTCCCGTGGTTCTAGCACGGTCGCTCTTATTGACTTATCTTGACTTAAACTATTTTGGATAATTTGTGTTAAGAGCTAAATTCACTCATTTTAATATTTCGAAAGTAACTGTCTACGTCTTTTATAGTAAATAAATTAGTAAAAATTATTTTTTAGAAAAATATTTGTCAAGATGCATTATTGCATCCTTGAATTTTAAATGTCCCAAAAAGATGTATACGCCACATTCTTAATTGAGATGAAATATTTTAAAAATATCTAACAAATTGTCTAACGTTAAATAACTAGCTTCTTTGAAATACCATTTAACCTTAAGTAAAATACAATTAGGCAATTAATTAATTTTAACAAAGTAATTATTAAGATTTAACAATAATAACGAATCAATTAAAATAATAATATTAATAATAATAATAATAAAATAAATAAAAAAAAGAACATCTGAGTGTATTTAGTTAAATATGAAAGAAGATATGATTATTAAACATATTCATTATCGTAACTTAATAATCAAAGAACTCTTTTATTTTATTTTTATAAAAGAAGAATAATAAGCTAATAATATAATACAAGACTTCAGTTTTCTGTTTATTAATGTAATCCCACAAACCTAACTCATCCAAACATTAATGCAGCATAAAAGATAACACATGGACATTCAACACTTGAGCAAAAGTTACGTGAACGTTATGTGAATAAAAAAAATTAACAGAAGCAAACCTCCACTTCCTTTTAACTAGCAATAAACGTGTAATATACAAATTTCAAAATAATAATAATAATAATAATAATAATAATAATAAAAAGCAAGGGAATCTAATTTTCAAATCTGTGAACTCGAAAGAGCAAACGGAGACTTCGAAACTACGAAATACAATCTTTCCCTTTTTTTTTTTTTTTTTTTCGCGTGAAACTGTTTTTCTATATCTTTTCTTTCTATTTTTCCTACCTTTCTAACTTCTTCTTCCTTTTAGTATTTTTGTTTTTAGTTTTTACATGCCTGCATGCATGAGTTGTAAAGAGAAGTTTATAACACAACTACAAACTAATAGCATATCAACCAAACATAACTTCACATTTTTAACATTAATAACTTTAAGATTATCTCATTTAAAGTTCAAAAACAACCTAACTAACATTATTTTAGATCGGCAAACAGATTTTAAATAACACGTAAAACACGAACTACATATATAAAAGTAATAAACTAGGCATGAATTAACATAAAAAGCCATTAAAATAATTTTATTCAGGCTTCGATTCACAATGAAAACCTATAGAAATAATAGTACAAATGTAATAAGAACCTGTATGATAAATTAAATCGAGTAAAGGAGCAAAAGCCGTCACCGGAAACTCAACTCGGAGACCCCAGGCTCTTTTCTTTTCTGCTGCGTATGTTTCTTCCTCTTCTTTTCTCTACTGTTTTGCTTGTTTTTCCTCTTTTTCTTCAAAATCTGTTCTTCTCTCTTTTTCTTCTATGTGTGTCTTCTCCTTCATACACTGTGTTGGTGGGTGTTTATATATAGAGCGGTGGGAGTTGTGTGTGCAGGTGCCGTGTGTTGTGGGAATGTGGGGAAAGGAGGTTAAGGAACGTGGGGAGAGGATTGATGGGGTGGGCAGATTAGAATAAGATTCCTTTTTTTTTTTTTTTTTTTTTTTTTTTTTTTAAATAACAAAAAATAATAAATAAATAAATAAATAAATAAATAAATAAGATAATAATAACAAATAAAGTAATAATAATAATAATAATAATAATAATAATAATTAATTAATTTTTTATGTTTCAAAAATACAATAAAAGTCTAAAAATAGTCAAAAATAAATTATATAATTAAGATAGTACAAAAACTACTAACTTATTTATTTAAAAATATATATATAAATATTTTTTTTTATTTTTATTATTATTATTTTTTTTTATTATTATTATTAAAAAAAAAGGAATAAAACAGAATAATATCCTAAAATTAAATTCATTTAATTATTTATATTATATTAAAAATAAAATAATAGTCAAAATAATATATGATTAAATATAAATATAAATATTTAATATCGATAAACAAGTTAAAATTTAGGGAGGATCAAAAATCACGTGTCTACATTTTTGCCCCTCTTTGTGTGAAATCTCGAAGAGTTTTCATATAAAGAAGTAGACAAGATATGATTTTTGACTCTCCAATTATTTGAAAGGTAAGAATAAAAATAAAAATAAAAATAAAAAGACAAATATGACCGAGTCCTGTTTTTGGACTTCCTACCTATCCCGGGTTACAAGGGAATCAGGTCATGAGTAGTTCAAAAGGTATTTTGGTGAGAGAAAAAGTGAAAGTCGAGTGAGATTCCGTCGAGTTTCCGGTTGACAACTTCTGCTTTTACATTCAACTGACTAATAAAAATCAAAAATGAAAAAATACAGGTAAAAATTGTAATCTCTTGATTCAAATCTTCATGATTTGAACTTGAAAATTTACCCTATTCTTCAGGCGGGCTCCTGAACTTTCTTTTTCTTCACCCTGTTCTTCAGGCGGGCTCCTGGATTTATAATTTCTTCACCCTGTTCTTCAGGCAGGCTCCTGAACTTTCTTTTTCT
Source organism: Capsicum pubescens (assembly GCA_030864215.1). Classification (NCBI taxonomy): domain Eukaryota; kingdom Viridiplantae; phylum Streptophyta; class Magnoliopsida; order Solanales; family Solanaceae; genus Capsicum; species Capsicum pubescens. The sequence continues at coordinate 408,084,158 of CM061548.1, read as the reverse complement.
TCACCCTGTTCTTCAGGTGGGCTCCTGGATTTATAATTTCTTCACCCTGTTCTTCAGGTGGGCTCCTGGACTTATAATTTCTTCACCCTGTTCTTCAGGCGGGCTCCTGAACTTTCTTTTTCTTCACCCTGTTCTTCAGGCGGGCTCCTGAACTTTCTTTTTCTTCACCCTGTTCTTCAGGTGGGCTCCTGGACTTACAATTCTTCACCCTGTTCTTCAGGCGGGCTCCTGAACTCAAAGCAAATAGTGAAACAGAAAAATAACATCCTATTCTTCAAGAGGGTTCTGTATATAAAATAGATTCCCATTCTTTAGGGGGGTTTTGAGCATAAAAATAAATTTTCATTCTTCAGGAGAGTCCTGAGCATAAAATAGATTCCCATTATTCAGGAGGGTCCTGAGCATAAAACAAATTCTCATTCTTCAGGAGGGTCCTGAGCATACAACAGATTCCCATTCTTCAGGAGGGTCCTGTGCATAAAATAAATTCCATATAACACGCATAAAATTTTGCCCCAGTTTGTACTGAAAAATTTATGTGTCACTGGATCTTAATATATCTTGCAAAGAATAAAGTTTATCATGACCGAGATCCAGTATCGGACGTCGTAATCGTGCTTCTTGCATTGAATGAAGTGTCAAAATTGCATCCTTTAGCTGAAAACATTATTTCATCTCTGTTCCAAACAAAGAAAAATTGTAAGTTTTAAAACATGTGGTGGTTAGTTTGTGGCTTTTGGGTTTTGAAGTGGCCGCTCTCGCACTTGCCATGCTCGACTCCTTTCCAATCCATGATAATCTTCTTTGAATTGTCATATTTCTGAATCAGAATTCTGACTACTGAGATCCTCGACTCAAATCATATTTCTTACTTTTACTTTGAAATGTTGTCTCGGTAGATCGACCCTTTGTCTTTCTTTGTACCCTTAAATGAGTTGGTAGCGAGTTTGAAATCATTTTCTGACTCGACCTGATGTGAATTTGACTCAAAAGACAACAAAGATTTTTGTTTGATGATAAAGACACAAAAATCAAAAATAAAATAAAAACAAAATAAAAAGACAATAGATATCTCTTTTCCAAAACAAAGAGAAAACTTATCTGAATGTGGAAGTCGATTCTGGTGATTATGACATGCATTTTGAATAAAACAACCAGATCTACCCACACCAATCATTACAACTTTTGTCCACATATTGAGCTTTAAATTAAGCCAATCTTGAATTTATTCCTTCTTGATAACAATCTTTCTTAAACTAGTGGCACCTCAATGGATTTTGCCAACGAGTCTATCTCCTTTTGTTCCTGCCTTAGCTCACAGTCGTCTTACGGTGCCCGAAAGGGTTTTCATCAATAAGACTCTCTCATTTTTATTTTTCGTCACTCTTTTTTTTTTTTTTTTTTTTTTATATATATTTAATAAACATCCAAAATATGAAATATCATGCACTCATAATATGTTTAGCCTTGACATTCTCAAAGATTAATCCGAAGGTCTTTCTTTGGTTGTAACTTGGCTTTTGGATAGGGTTAGAAAGAAAGGTAGGCATGAGTCTCAAAAAATTTATAACATTGGGTGAAACATACAACTTTTGGAATCTATCCTTTTAAGAAAATAAATTTTGCCCCAGTTTCATTTCATTCTGGGTAATTTAAATTTTCTTCTGGTTAGACCGAACCCCGGAGTAGGGCTGCCTACGTATCTTGTCATAGCAAGAATCAGGTCAAACGTAGTTCATGAAACATCGTTTTTTTTTTTTTTTTTTTTTTTTTTGATTCCAAAAGAGGGGTTCGAAGAAAAATAAAGGCTCAAAGGGGTAAGCAAAGGTTTATATATTATTCAGATAGCAGAACAAAATGCCTTCATCATTTCAATCTTTAAAAATATAAGTACAAAACATACATAACATAATTGTACATGAATATCATACATAGTATCTTTTAACTGCATCAGCATTGACCGGCATTCCTTCCATTTTTCCTTCTACATCAGTCAGATATAACGCGCCATTAGGTAACACTTTCTTTACTATGAATGGCCCATGCCAATTAGGAGAAAATTTGCCTTTGGCCTCAATCTGATGAGGAAGGATGCGTCTTAGTACTAACTGACCAACTTCAAAATGTCTGTGGCGCACCTTTTTATTATATGCTCGTGCCATTCTCTTCTGATATAGTTGTCCATGACATACTGACGCCAATCTTTTTTCATCAATCAAGCTTAATTGCTCCAAACGAGTCTTGACCCATTGATCTTCATCAATTTCAGCTTCCACAACTACTCGAAGAGATGGAATCTCAATTTCTGCAGGTATAACTGCTTCAGCTCCATACACTAACAAGTAAGGAGTTGCACCAATTGAAGTCCGAACTGTAGTACGATAACCCAATAAAGCAAACGGTAACTTTTCATGCCATTGTCGGGAACCTTGTACCATCTTACGGAGTATTTTCTTTAAGTTCTTGTTGGCAGCTTCCACAGCTCCATTCGCCTTTGGACGATAAGGAGTTGAATTTCGATGCATAATCTTAAATTGCTGGCACACTTCTTGCATCAGATGGCTATTGAGATTCGCGGCATTATCTGTGACAATTATCTTTGGAATGCCGAAACGACAAATGATGTTGGAGTGAATAAAATCAACCACAACTTTCTTGGTCACTGACTTGAAAGTCACTGCTTCTACCCATTTCGTGAAATAATCAATGGCCACCAAGATGAACCTATGTCCATTCGAGGCCTTTGGTTCAATTGGTCCAATTACGTCCATTCCCCAAGCCATAAAAGGCCATGGAGCAGTCATTGTATGCAACTCAGATGGAGGGGAATGTATCAAGTCTCCATGTACCTGGCATTCATGACATTTACGAACGAAATTGATGGAATCTCGCTCCATGGTGAGCCAATAATAACCTGCTCGAAGTATTTTCTTTGCCAAAACATACCCACTCATGTGTGGTCCACAGATCCCAGAATGTACTTCAGTCATGATTTTTGACGCTTCTTTAGCATTTACACACCTCAGAAGTCCCAAATCAGGAGTCCTCTTATACAAGATTCCTCCACTTAAGAAAAATCCACTAGACAAACGTCGAATGGTTCTCTTTTGATTACCATCAGCATGTACAGGATACTTCCCAGTCTGAATATATTCTTTGATATCATAGAACCAAGGCTCCCCATCAAATTCTTCTTCAACCACATTACAATATGCATGTTGATCATGAATCTGTATATGCAAAGGGTCAATATAAGTTTTATCGGGATGTTGAAGCATCGAAGATAAAGTCGCCAAAGCATCAGCAATCTCATTATGAGCTCTGGGAATGTGTTTGAACTTTACTAATACAAATCGTTGACAAAGATCTTGCAAACAACTTCTATATGGTAGAAGTTTCGAATCACGAGTCTCCCAATCTCCTTGGATTTGGTGGACTAATAAATCTGAATCTCCTAATACCAACAATTCTTGGACCTCCATGTCAATGGCTAATCTCAAACCTAGAATGCAAGCTTCGTATTCTGCCATATTATTGGTACAGTAGAATCGAAGTTGGGCTGTTATGGGATAATATTGTCCTGATTCAGAAATAAGAACCGCTCCTATCCCCACTCCTTTCATATTAGCAGCTCCGTCAAAGAAAAACTTCCATCCTGAATGACAATCTTCTGAAACAAACTCATCAGCATACAATACCTCTTCATCTGGAAAATAAGTCTTCAATGGCTCATACTCCTCATCAATAGGATTTTCAGCCAAATGATCCGCCAAGGCCTGAGCTTTCATTGCAGTTCGTGTCACATAAACAATATCAAACTCTGTAAGCAACATCTGCCATTTCGCGAGTCTGCCTGTGGGCATAGGCTTCTGAAAGATGTACTTTAAAGGATCCATACGAGAGATGAGGTAAGTAGTATAAGATGACAAGTAATGTTTCAGCTTTTGGGCTACCCAAGTTAAGGCGCAGCACGTTTTCTCAAGAAGAGTGTACTTAGCCTCATAAGTGGTAAACTTTTTGCTGAGGTAGTAGATGGCTTGTTCTTTTCTTCCTGTGACATCATGTTGACCCAATACACAGCCAAAAGAATTATCTAAAACAGACATGTACAATATCAAGGGTCGGCCTGGCTCTGGAGGAACCAAAATAGGCGGATTCGACAAGTGTCTCTTAATTCTGTCAAACGCCTCTTGACATTCTTCGGTCCATTCAACTTTAACATTCTTCTTCAACAACTTGAATATTGGCTCGCAAGTCGTCGTAAGCTGAGCAATGAATCTACTGATATAATTCAACCTTCCGAGTAAACTCATCACCTCCGTTTTATTTTTTGGTGGAGGTAAATCTTGGATAGCTTTTATTTTTGAAGGATCTAACTCAATGCCACGTCGGCTGACTATAAAACCTAAAAGTTTCCCTGACGGAACTCCAAATACACATTTTGCTGGATTAAGTTTGAGATCATACCTCCGAAGCCTTTCAAAGAATTTTATCAAATCATTGATATGATCAGATTGCTCTCTCGACTTAATGATCACATCATCCACATAAACTTCAATTTCTTTGTGCATCATGTCGTGAAACATTGTGGTCATTGCCCTCATGTAAGTTGCCCCAGCATTCTTCAATCCAAAAGGCATAACTCTATAACAATATGTTCCCCATGGAGTAATAAATGATGTCTTTTCCGCATCTTCTGGATCCATAATGATCTGGTGATACCCCGCATAACAATCCACAAAAGAAGCAAGATCATGTTTGGCACAATTGTCCAATAAAATATGAATATTGGGAAGTGGAAAATTATCTTTCGGACTTGCTTTGTTTAAATCGCGATAATCAACACACATCCGAACTTTACCGTCCTTCTTTGGAACAGGGACAATATTTGCCAACCAGGTAGGATACTGGGCCACTCGAATGACTTTAGCCTCAAGTTGCTTCGTGATTTCCTCTTTAATTTTTACACTCATGTCAGTTTTGAACTTTCTTAGCTTCTGCTTGACAGGAGGAGAAGCAGGATCAATTGGCAACTTGTGAACTACCAAATCAGTGCTTAAACCGGGCATATCATCATAAGACCACGCAAAGACATCTTTATATTCATGCAACGCTTCAATTATAGCTTTCTTTTGTTGTGGTTGAACATGTACACTTATCTTAGTCTCCCTAATATTTTCATGATCTCCCAGATTGATCACCTCAGTTTCTTCCAAATTGGGATTTGTCTTATTCTCAAACTGTTTGAAATCTTTGTTTATATCTTCAAATGCTTCTTCTTCCTCGTATTCAACCTCCTTATTCATTATTTCAAAATTAGATTGGTTTTTTAACTCTGGTGAACAATTCTTCATGCATGTCATATCATTAGAATCGGCATAGAAAGAACTGTATGATAAAAAATAAATAAATAAATTAGACTTAAAATAAAACAAAGGGGAACTGCACTTAATTAGAAACATAGATAGAAAGAGTTTTAACCTGACATACCAGATTTAAAGTTCTGAATTATAATCCTAGAATAATTTAAATTACAGAAGTAAAAACAAGCAAACTACTAAGACTGTAAGAAAACAAACAAACTACTAAGACTGTAAGAAAACAAACAAACTACCAAGACTCTTTTATAATAGGGAGAGGAGTGGCCTCCCAATTGTTAAGCTGGACATCAGGGCCGACAAACTGCACATCTGCATCACTGGTACCTTCCCCAATTTCAACCATATCTGCTTCAACGAACATATTCTGAAAAAGGTCAGTCAACTCTGCTTCATTATCATTCATTGATTTTGCATCAGGTAACTTGGAGGATCCACCAACACTGAATTTGATGAAAGACTCATAAAGTGGCGGTATAGGCTTGGCAAGTGACCACGCCTCTTTCTTATGCTTTTTAGCCTTCTTTATATCTTCAGCAGTAGGCTCGTATCCCAGACCAAAAGTACCAAAGTTCTCATAGAGGTTTACCGGATGAACTATGCCTTGCAAAAACATCCCTAGACCTTTTCCTGGTTCAAAACCATGCTTCAACATTTCATTCACTACCATAACAGATGCGGAGGACAATTGTGGTCTTGCGATGAGATTCCCCTCGAGGATATGCTCAACAGCCACTACCTCAGAAGCTTGATGAATTAACGCATTGGAAGTATTTGTTTCGATGGAAGAAACAGAGTAGTCTTTATACATTGATAAGTCTCCTTCGCCATGAACTACTATCTCTTGCCTGTCATATTCGAATTTGACCATTTGATGCAACGTTGATGCGACTGCTTTAGCCCTATGAATCCATGGCCTTCCCAATAACATATTATATGAAGCATCAAGGTTCAGTACTTGGAAATCCATAGCAAAATCCACAGGCCCAATTGTCAATATAAGTTCTATTTCACCAATGGCCTCAGTTTTTGATCCGTCAAAACCTTTGACGCACACATTGTTAGGTCGGATTCTTTCCACATTAACATTCAACTTTTGTAAAGTTGACATGGGACAAATGTTAGCGCCTGATCCTCCATCAATTAACACTCGAGTGATGATGGAATGTTCGCATTTCACAGAAATGTACAGACCTTTGTTATGCTCCGTACCTTCTATAGGCAGTTCATCATCTGAAAAAGCAATTTTATTTGCTTCGACGATCCTTCCAATAACTTTTTCCAGCTGATTTACTCTAATCTCACTAGGAACACATGCTTCATTAAGAATCTTCATTACAGCCTTGCGGTGTTCTTCTGAATGTATCAATAAGGACAACAAAGAAATCTGTGCTGGTGTCTTCTTCATCTGTTCTATAACAGAATATTCTGGCAATTTCATTTTCTTCAAGAATTCTTCGGCTTCTTCATCAGTAACAGGCTTCTTGAATGTCGTTCGTTCTTCACTGCCTTGTTTATTCTTTCTTAACTCTACGGGAACATAACATCTTCCAGATCGGGTTAATCCTCCTACTTCATCTACATCTTCAATCACTTCTTTCCCCTTGTGCATCACCACAACGTGATTATAATTCCAAGGGACTGCCTTGGTATCAACCATAGGCAGCTGTGACACTGGTTTAATAACAATAGGAACTACAGGAGCTCCTTTTATGATTAAAAGAGGCTTATTGGATCTTCCGGGAATAATGAGTTTCGGCTTTATTTGACTTAACCCAATATTTTCAGAAATCTCTTTCCCCATCACCACGGGATCATTCGATGATTCGGGTCTTGCTATCACCACCTCCGCTTCTGCAGGCTTTTCTTTCGTTAAATTTACAGCATTTGCTGATTTTTCCGAATCCGTTTTAATTTTAATGATTGGCTTAAAGGGAATTGTAGCATCTTCACCACTGAGTAACACATCGAGCATGTTTGTTTCATTATGATCTGGCAGCGGATTTTGATTGATATTTGGAGTGCCTGGACTCTCTACCATAATCTGTTGGGTATCAATCAACTCTTGAATGGCTCTTTTCAGATACCAACATTTCTCTGTGTCGTGCCCTGGGGCATCAGAACAGTATTCACATCTTCTAGAATAGTCCAAATTCTTCGGAGGAGGATTCGGGATCCTTCTCTCAATTGGGTTTAGAATATTCATTTTTCTCAGTCTGTGAAATAAACTGGTGTAAGATATTCCAATAGGAGTGAAAGTATCTTTTACCATGTTATCCCTTTTGAATTCTGCTCTAGGACGAAAATTAGACCTCAGAGGACCTCTGTGAACTTGCGGGGCCATTGGATGATTTTGGATTGCTGGGGTACGCCACTGCGGGTAAGAAGGACCTCGAGCATATAGTTGTGTATTGTAAATAGGATATTGGGGAGATGGAACAAAATATAATGGATTCTGCTCGTATGGTTGACGCGCACCTCTCCAATTTTGTCGTGGACCTGCCATGACAGTTGCTACATCCTCTTTTCTTTTCTTTCCCCCAAAACTTCCTGTACCACTTTGAATTGCCTGTGTTGTTGCTTTCAAAGCAGCCTGGCTGATGATCTTTCCTGATTTGATTCCGTTTTCTACCATCTCTCCAACTTTGATAACCTCTGCAAATGTGCTTCCGATAGTAGAAAGCAAATGATGAAAATAATCAGGTTCTTGTGCTTGCAGAAAAATATCAATCATTTCAGATTCTTTTATCGATGGTCTAACTCTTGAAGCCTGCTCTCTCCATCTGACGGCATATTCTCGGAAACTTTCGGTCATCTTTTTTCGCATGTTGGCAAGCGTAGTGCGATCTGGAACTATCTCAATGTTATACTGAAATTGTTGAACAAAATCTCGAGCCATGTCGTCCCACACATGCCAACGGGAGATGTCTTGGTCAATGAACCATTCAGAAGCTATCCCTGTAAGGCTTTCTCCAAAGTATGCCATCAATAATTCTTCTTTTCCTCCTGCTCCCCTTAATTGATTGCAAAACTTTTTCAAATGAGCTACAGGATCGCCATGTCCTTCATATTTGTCAAATTTTGGCATTTTGAACCCTATCGGCAAATGGACATCAGGAAACATACATAAATCCTTGTACGAAACACTTTTTGGTCCACCTACTCCTTGCATATTTCTCATACTTTGTTCCAGGCTTCTCACTTTTCTAGCCATCTCCTCCTGCTCCTCATTCTTAGCAATCTTCTCAATCACAATAGGAGTATCACGTTGATGAACATGATAATGTGGATTTTGTGATTTGAAAGTCATTTCAGGAGGATATAACATATCATGATTTGGTTTTCCCATATTCTTTGGTATTGTTGGTTGAATTCCCGCAGTAGCTGGCGCTACAGAAGTAAAAAGTGGGTTATTTGCGACAGATGGATTTGGTGGGCGCACGGTAGAAGTACCAGCAACT